>JAZAYU010000047.1:1110953-1583801 GCA_038501625.1 Corbicula japonica
CTGAAAGCGTTGAAAGACTGGCGCGCTGGTTGAATCGAACTTGCCCTGCACAGATATCATTACTGTAAACATATGAAACTATGTGTGATTTTTTTCGTTAAACTTTGAGACAGTTATTATCATCAACATTAGCAAATAATTCAGTATATTCAGGGATTTCAATAGATGCAGGTACTTGTATTTTGATGCAAGGAAATTAGGTATCACTTTTTTTTCACCTTAATCTTAGGTTGGGGTCTTTTTGATGCAGGAGCGTATGATTAGTGGTTAAATTTTGCTGGAATAACGATGATCAGGCTCCGCCACAACTGAGTAGTGTCAACAATGAAATGCACAAGGCTCACGTACCTTAAGAGACTGAAACAGTTACAATCTTAATTTTTACGTCGATCGCAACAATGCATTAACAAAAATATTCGCGAACTTTCTTACGGTCTCCCCAGGATTTTTGGAAGGGTTGTCGCTGGATTGTTCGTGGATTTTAGCTCGCGAAACTTTATTTTTTAACTATCATTTTATACAGTTTTATATTTGTACCAAAGTTTACTGCAACAACGGTATATAGTATTTAGATGGTTTTTTTATCTCTTTAGAGCCAAGAAAGGTACAAAGTTTAAAAACATAAATAATGTGAAACAATGTGTAAACAGTATGTCAACATGTGTTTTAATTACATAAACTGATCTGATCTCATCAAGTAACAGTGTCAACTATATACTCTGTATAGTTAGTTTTTCTTCATTGTCCAAAATATCTCACACATATCAAACTCAGTGTTTAATTACAACTGACAGGATCAGGATTAAACTTTCAGACGCCTCTTCTTTTCTTGGACCCAAGTGCTGACTGCCTTATTATAATCAAACTTCAGTACATCAGGACCTTCCATGGATATCATTAACAATAAATTTAATGTTGAATTGTTAAGCCTGCTATTAAGCTTTGTCTTCACTCTTGATAAGGTGGAAAAAAACACTCACAATCTGAGATTAAATAACTTGACGATACCAGTAAACATATAGACAGCTTCATATATATACAAATAATATCATAATAGGTATTCAGTTAACACAAACAGGTATAATAAATTATATAGTGCGCCCCTAGAACCTGATTTAAACCCCCAGTAGCAAATTACTTTGCCACTGACTGTTCCAAGGCGCTAACTCATACGGTTCTCTTTTTTGTTAAACAATCAACAAACAAATCATTTATTTTCCTCTCTTCTTTTTTTGCTGCAGGGGGAGGCAGTGTTTTATGAGTGTGGCGATTCCTGATATGCATATTTCTCTTTTTATTATAGTAGCATGAAATTGAGTTATTTTATTTATTTAAGGCAAGTCATAAGGCTAAGTAAATATATATATATATATAAGACCATTGCCAACTTCTTGCAACCAGGAGTAGACTTTCTTCCCCTTAGGATCGACACCTGACTGGATCGAACTGCCTGTTCGAGGTAGCCGGCGTTGATTCAGTGTCTCGGCATGTTGGGGTACCGCGTCCGGCGTCGGAGTAATTTCACCACGTGAAGGGGTACTTGGCGTCGTCAGAGTCGCTCTTGTAGGGCTATCCGGAATGATCTCGATCTCATTTCTAGAATTTTGAAGTTCAGAATGCCCGAAGGAGTTGGCATCAGCCTCACAAGGCCGGTTTCTCTTGAAATAAGATAGAATCGACGAGTCCCACTTCTGTAACAAAGATGCGAATGGTATTGTATTTAATACAACTCAAGACAAACTTAGAGTGTATCTTAAACTTTTTGTGTTACTATACGCTGACGATACCGTTCTACTAGGCAATACAGCTAGCGACCTACAGACAAACTTAAATTTGAACAATACTGCAGAAAATGGAAACTTACTGTCAATACAAGTAAAACAAAAATTGTTATATTTGGTACTCGTGTGCGAAACTATAACTATACATTTAAATTTAAAGGTGAAGAATTAGAAATTGTAAATGAATATAAATATCTGGGTATTTATTTATCCAGAACAGGTAATTATCTAAACGCAGAAAAAACACATTTCACTCCAAGCCAACAAAGCAATGTTCATGTTATTGAAAAAAAATCCGATCGCTTGACTTACCGTACGACCTTCAAGTTGAACTTTTTAGTAAAACTATCAAACCCATTTTACTTTATGGTAGTGAATAATGGGGATTCGGAGATCTAAAAATGCTAGAGAAAATTCAGCTTAAATTCTTCAAAAATATTTTTTATTTGAAACAGTCAACCGCTTCACATATGATCTATGGAGAACTTGGTATTCTTCCTTTACATGAAGAAGCTAAAATACGAATGATATCATATTGGTGTAGAGTATCTGACGTGACACAAAATAAATTGTCAAATCAAATATATTCACTTATACTCTCATTGAATAGAGAAGGAATATTGAATTCGAAATGGTTAAATTATATCAAAACTTTAATTCAAAGTAACGGATTTTCTAATGTATGGACAAATCAAAACTACTCCAACAAGAAATGGTTCTATATGGCCTTTAAACAAAAAACCAAAGATCAATACATTCAAACATGGAATGATCTTATTAATAACTCGTCAAGCAGTATAACTTATAAGATGGTAAAACATGAATTCAAACTAAACGAATATTTTTCTCTTATTCCTAATTATTTGTGTAAATTATTAACAGCTTTTCGAACGAGAAACCACAAATTACCAATAGAAGTAGACAGGTGGCACAGCATCCCAATAAACCTCAGAACATGTCCATTCTGTAATGATAGAAAATATTTAGGTGATGAAATGCACTTTATATTAGAATGTAAACATTTTTATTATGAAAGAAAAATCTTCATAAAGCCATACTACTATAAAAGACCAAACACGCTAAAATTTGAACAACTATTTAACACGAAGAATAGGAAAGAACTTATCAATTTGGCTAAATTAATAAACATTGTAAATTAAAAATTTAGATCACACTGCAATAAACACAGTCTAACATTTCATTGATATTTACCGTTTATTTGTATAAGTCTTTTCCGTTGCGGACAGTTCACCTTGTTCAGTCATAATGTTTATTTATAACAAGGTGGACTCGTCTGAAATGCAATATTCGATATTAAAATGAAAGTGTATCTAGAAAATGTCGGCCTTACATTTTCGCTTTCGGTTAAGGTCGGCCATAGTTCATAGTAAAGTAACTGTTTTCCATGTATTTTGTTAATGCATTTGATGTGTATAAATGTGTATGTATATTTATAAGCTGTGGGAATGATTTGCCAGCGTCCCATTTTTCGTCTTTTAATGTATTATATTATTCTGTTATGCTATGTTAATGTATTAGTGTTAAAAACAATGTATATATTATCATTGTATTGCACTTACCCCGAGGACATAGACCCGTCGGCCTCCTACTCGAGTTCAACCCAGTAAAAGAAAACACAGTTTAGGTCCTTTTCTCTTTTTTCGTCGAATATAATTAACTGTAATACTTACTGTATTTACGCATTTTAATCAATAATACTTGTACTTAATTCCATTTCTCGCCACTCCAAATTGTTCACCGTACTGATTATACATTTTCATTAACTGACACGTGTAATCAGCATTTTATACTCATACCGTATATTGAAACACACACAGGTGACCGGTGACAGTTGTGTAGAAAGCGTGCGCTTTCCGCTCGACTGACGCGGGTCATCAACGAAATAAAATACGCTCTATCTTGGGTTGTCCTCTTGTAAAATAAACTTACTAGACATGCCGTGATCGGAATAAGAATATTGTTTTATGTATATATGTTCTCATGTTTATGTTTGTACATTCTGAGAAAAAATGTAATAAACTTGGAAACGAGTCGTCGTTCTTCTGCGCATGAATACTTGAAAATGTGTCCGACGAAAATGAGCTGATTGTTAAGTTCTAACTGCAACTTGCTAATAGATTTGTTTAAAACAAATCAATTATCGCGCAATTATTTTCATACATCTATACAGTACAATTTTCGAAGAATTTGTCTTCTAATCCTACCAGTTACAGACCAATCACCATTTTAAGTTGTCTCGGCAAGCTTTTTACTGCAGTCCTGAACCAAAGACTAACCACAAATCTAGAAGAAAATGATATACTTGACGAAAATCAAGCTCTGTTTTAGAAAAGGTTATTCTTTTTTTTTCTCATTTGAGGCCCCTTGCGGGTAACCCCGTTTATTTTTTATACATAATCTGTTTACATGAATCGCAGAAAAAAAAACATATGCAATTTAATACACATGTATATATAAGACTAATAATTCGTGATTCGTTTATCTAAACACATATATATATGGTAATTCTATTTCAAATGAAAAAGGCTTATTTAGAAATTTTCTTTGATAAATATTTCTAATACAGTCAAACCTGTGCCAAAGCCCATCTGTAAACTTAGACCACCTGCTGGTAAAGACCACAGTTTATTTGTACCCCTGACTGACATAAAGAATATATTTACATGTAAACAAAGACCACCTGTCTTTAGAGATCACTTTTTGGTCTTCCCTTTATTGGTGTTTTTAGACAGAGTTGACTGTAGAAATATCAAGATATATTTAATTCCTTTTATAACTCTATACAGCTTATATTAACATCTTTATACCCTTTTTTTTAAAGTTTTGTAAATTTATCTTTGTTAAGTAACTCTCCTAGTGTATTAGATTATGTATAAACAAATCATATATTTTTTAATGAAAACAACTGTATCTTTGTTAAGTAACTCTCCTAGTGTATTAGATTATGTATAAACAAATCATATATTTTTTAATGAAAACAACTGTAAGCTGTCCTTATCTTGAGATACAATCTTGTTTTTCATCAAGTTTGTATGTGGCTGATTTACAATTAAGAGAATAATAGGAAGTATCTTTGCTTACTAGTTCTTTTAACAAAAAATTATGATGAGAAAAAAATATATATATAAAAAAACAACAACAAAAACCAGAAAAATGGAAAATTTTCTGTAAAAGATAAAAAAAATAAAAAATTGTTTTGATCGTGTGTGTTTTCTCTGAGAAAAAAAAACAATACAGAAAATAATAACAAACATGTTATAAAGTTTTGAGAAGTCTGTTAATTTATAAATCTTTGCCATTTAATATTATAAATTCCTATCTTATCATTACGCAGTGCAATCTCTCTTTCCAAAGATATTCTGTAATCTATATATTTTTGAAGCATATCTATACATGGTTTTTGTTTCACTAGTTTCATTTTATAAATATAAAATTTACACAGAATTATTATATAATTTAAACAATCGTTGAATTGACCGGGTTTATCTATACCGAAACAAATATTTTGAAGACTAAACCTAATATTTATATTTTTTGATTTAAGATAATTCCCTAGTTGATTCCATAAATTTTGAGTTATGTGACACTCCCATAATAAATGTTCCAAAGTTTCACTATGCATGCAGCAAAAGTCGCAGAGTCTAGATGTGGTTAACTTGCATGTAAAAAGGTATGTATTTGTTGGTATTAGACGCATAAGAAACTTATATTGAAAACTTCTTAATGCTGTATCGATTGTCGCTTTGAATGGCATCATATAAACACTTTTCCACTCTTTTTCTCGTCAACTGTTTGTTTCCATTTAATTTCTGCACTCACATTCCCTTTTTTAATATCATTTATTTGAATACTATACAGATAATTGTTTGGTTTCTTGATACTTTGTAACTTTTCTCTTAATGTAACATTTCTAGTTTGTGTTATTAAAGTTTCTTCCATTTTAATTTTTGGAAACTTATTTATGGAGTTCACAATTCTATGATAATCAAGAAAATCATTTGCGGAAAGGTTATAAAGGAATTTAGCTTCGGAAAATGAATAAAATCTACCCATTCTAAAATTGAAGAGCTGTTCTATGAAAATTATTCCCTTATCATACCACTTCTTTAAAAACACAGTCTTATTTCCACATTTTATTTCAGAGTTATTCCATATCACATGTTGATTTGATTTTATATTATTTTGGATACTTTAAGTTTGAATCTTAAACCACGAAGTTAATATGTCTTGAAGGAATACATTTTCCTGGCAGATATCCCTTATATCTTTTGACATTAAATTACAGTCAAACAAAAAATTCCCACCATATTGGTTTAATATTTTTTCATACAAACATTTCCAAACTCCTTTATTGGTTTGGTCAGTTAATCTTTTTACCCAGCATGCTTTTATGGAACACATAAACAAATTTAAATCTGTTAATTTTAAGCCCCCTTCTTCATAACATTTTGTCATAACATTTCTTTTGATCTTGTCTGGTTTGCCATCCCAAATAAAAGTAAACATTGTTCTATTTAATTCTGTCAATATATATTGTGGGGGGTTTGGCAAGACTGTAAATGGATATATGAGCTTCGGTAAAGCAAATGTCTTAATCACAGTAACGTTTCCTAATAATGTTAATTTTCTGTGTTGCCACTGCTTCAAACAATTTTTAAATTCTTCAAGTTTTGGTTTCAAGTAAAGTTCTATATTTTTAAGATAACTTGCAGTGAATGTTATACCTAATGTTTTTGCACTTTCAGTCCAACAAAATTTTTTTTGTTCACAGTATGTTACATTTGTATTTCTTAATGTCCCAAGTCTTAAAATAACTGATTTGTTTACATTTAAGTTTAGTCCTGATTCTTTTCCAAACTCTGAGATCACTTTGATTTTTTTTTCCTCCATTGTTGATATAGGTTGCATCATCCGCAAAAAGAGTCTGTTTTATTTCCTTTCCTTCAATGACAATACCTTTTATATTTTTTTCTTTTGAGATATAGTTGGACAATAATTCCGTACAAATGATAAATAAGGAAGTGGATAGAGGACAGCCCTGACGTACGCCCCTATTTATTTCTATTTCTTTGGAAAGATACCCATTATTTACAATTATTGCTTTAATATTTTTATAAAATACTTCTATCCATTTTATAAGGCTGTTTCCAAAATTCAAATGTTTTAAAAATTTTACAATAAAATTATGATTTAAGGTATCAAATGCTTTCTCATAGTCTGAGAAAAATAACAGTCCAGGTAGATTGTTTTTTTTTCAGAATATTCAATCCCTTAAAAAATTAATCTAACATTTTCTCCAATATATCGTTCCTTTATAAATCCTGTTTGATTTGGAATAATTATATTTGGTAAGACCCTTTTCAATCGGTTTGCAATAGCTTTGGTTGCAATTTTGTAATCTTCATTTAATAAACTTATAGGACGCCAGTTTGATAAAAGTGTAGAGTCTTTTCCTGGTTTTGGCAACAGAGTAATGACGCTCTGTTTTTGCAAATCAGAAAGTTCACCTTTTAAGCAAGAGTAATTTATAGCCTTTATGAAATAAACTTTGATGTGTTCCCAAAAATGTTTATAAAATTCAATTGTTAGACCATCTGATCCGGGACTTTTGTTATTTTTCATGTCTTGCAAAGCTATTTTACATTCATATTCAGTTAAAGGACCTTCACACTGCTGTGACTCTTCAGGGCTTAATTTATTTATTGGAACATGAAAAGGTTATTCTTGCTCCGACTGTTAATGGGAAATTCTTTGCTGTCATCAATAACATGTATAAAACTATTAAATCTTGGTTCTTATGATAATTATACATTATGGACTTGTCAAGACCTTATAGAGTCGCTAACTTTCTTACTGGATAATATTTATGTTAGATTCGGTACCTCTATTATAAACAAGTAATAGGCATCCCAATGGGTACTAATTGTGCACCCCTTGTTGCTGATCTGTTTTTATACTGTTATGAAAGAGACTTTATGTTATCGCTTTCTACTGAACATCAAGATGATATAATTACAGCTTTTAACAACACCTCGAGGTACCTTGATGATTTATTAATTATAGACAATAACCATTTTCCATTACTGGTTAATAAGATTTATCCCAAAGAACTACAACTTAACAAAGCGAACACTTCAGAAAAGCAAGCAAACTTTCTCGATCTAAATCTGTCCATTGAAAATGGTTATGTCACTACTAAAATTTATGATAAAAGAGATGATTTTAATTTTAATATAGTAAATTTTCCGTTTTTAGACGGCGATGTTCCCCGTGCAACATCTTATGGGGTTTATATCTCACAGCTTGTTCGCTTTTCAAGAGCTTGCAACAATGTTAATGATTTCAATGAACGTAATCTTTGCATTACAGAAAAACTCTTAAAACAAGGTTATCGGTATCACAAATTAAGGAAAACCTTTTGCAAGTTTTATCGCCGATACCCAGATTTAATTCATAAATACAAATGCAGTTTAAAATCACTTTTGCAACAAGGTATTTCACAACCAGTTTTTTATGGTGATTTAATTTATAAACTTAAAAAGATTAAAGGCAGTGTTAATTTCTCCCGGTTATTCGTAAAAACCATCTGTAAATTTAAAAAGAAAGGTTACCAACATGATATTTTACAGCGCTCTGCAGGCCTGGTGATTAACCCTTCTACAGTTGATCATTATGCTTACCTCTTTGGTTGCACGACGGTGGCAGGGGTTTAAGAGTTTATGAAGGTTATTGGGGAAATCTTTTCTTAAAAGAACCTAGAAACTCGATTTGTTTCTTTTATCCCTGTCATCGTGTTCTTGCTGATTTTACTCCAGGAGCTCTGGTCTCGGTAAGATCATTGGGTACCCCTTTCGGCTTTGCAATGCTCTTAGCTTCTTATGTTTTATATGTTTGTGTGCTTTTGCATGCAACATTGTTAAGCAGATAAGTGGGTTGGAGTCTTTTCACCAAGACAACTTGTACTTGTTTTGTGATATGAGAACCTGTTGGGGCTAGTGTGAGGTTGGTGCACCCTAGAACCTGGTTTAAACCCCCAGTGGCAAATTGATTTGCCACTGACCGTTCCAAGGCGGTAACCCCTCGGCTTCTCATTTTTGTTTATTGTTAGTGGTGTCTTTTTTGAAACTGATTATTTTATTAACCATGCTCTCTCCCCCTCTCTTCTTCTTGACTGTGTGGGGAGGCTGTTTTTTCTGAATGTGGCGATTCCTGATATGCATATTTCACCTTTGTATCTCACATAATGGAACACTTTCTCCAACATTCATCTCTGAAATTGGTGTGAGACAAGGTGAGAATCTCTCAACTGTCCTATTCTCATTATTTTTAAATGACCTTCAGGCAAACATGCACCTTAATGGCGCAGTTGGCATAGAGCTTGAAGATACAAACGATCTTACCTTATAGCTTAAGCTACTCATCTTGCTCTATGCAGACGATACCATTATAGTGTCTGACAACCATGTTGACTTTCAAAATAGTCTCAATATTTTCTATCGATATTGTAATGACTGGCACTTAAAGGTCAATATCAACAAAACCAAAGTCGGTGTATTCGGGGCAAGACAAACACAAAATTACAATTTTATGTTAGGTAATGAAATTATAGTAAGCACAGATCAATATCATTACTTAGGAGTTACATTTGCAAACAACGGTTCATTCCTAAGAGCTAGGAAGCATGTCGTCGAGCAAGCTACAAAAGCTATGCATTTGCTATTTACTAGATCCCAAAACGCAGACCTCCCTATTGATCTTACCATTAAGTTATTTGACCACACTGTATTACCTATCCTCACATATGGATCTGAAATTTTGGGTTACGAAAATCTTGATTTACTAGAAAAGGTACACAACGAATTCTTGCGAAAATTAACTAAGTCCAGGCGATCAACGCCAATGTCTTTTCTCTACGGCGAATGAGGTCGGTACCCAATTTCAATAACTGTTCAAAGTCGAATGATTTCTTATTGGAACCGTTTATTGACAGGAAAAGACAACAAAATATCGCTCCAAATTTATAAATACATGATAAACCAAACCAACAATGATTACAAATGGCCAAATAAAATAAAAGAGATTCTTTCTTCTGTAGGACGACCAGATCTTTGGGAAAACCAGCTCCAAATTCAAAATAAAAATATCCACAAGCATATAAGGCAAATACTCATAGATCAGTTCAAACAAAAGTGGCATGATGAGCTCCAGCAGAGTAATAAGGGTCGAATTTACTGCAGTGTTAAAGAAAATCACTGTTATGAATCATATTTTAACGAACTTGAAGAACATGAATATATTAGTCTTTTTAAATTTCGAACAGCTAATCATTTGTTACCTGTAGAAACGGGACGTCATGATGGAACACCTTTCCAAGAGCGACGATGCACATTATGCAACCGAGACGACCAGATAGGTTGTGAAAATCATTATATTGTAACTTTTTTCAGAGTGAAGGAGATGTCTTTTTAAGTAAGTTAAATAATCAGGTCCACGACCTATCGCTGAAAACACTCTTATCGTCGAAATCACTTCCAGTCTTAAAACATGTTGGTAAGTTTGTACAAAAAATTATGAAAAAATTTCAACGTTGACCTACCTTTGTGCATGCCGATACCTCCAAATATGATTATGAATGTCACTCTTAAATTTTATCCTCAATACGAGATTACTGCATCTTTCTTATATATATAATTGTAAAACGCATATGTTAATCAAACAAGCCATTTAATTCCAAATTTTAATTATTGAATATTTACCTGTTGATATTTCTCCTTTACATGTTATTTCCGTATGCCGCACGTTTTTCTCGCTGTACAATTTCATTGACTGCACTGGTCTTCATTCATAATTCGACCACGTGATCATTACACTAGTGTTACCCAAAATAAACTAACAAGATAAATATGTTCTTCAGGTGCGTAGCTGCTTCTTGAATTTTGAAAACTCCGTCAGAAATTCTGATCAATACTAATGATAAATATATTTCATAACAGAAACGTGTTAATGCCATTCGCTTATTATATGTGTTATATGCCGTTTCTTGTTCTTGTCGCTAGTGATGCTTTATGTACCACTTAAATGCGCTTGAAATAGCTTTCAAATATATATACAATTGTAAACCTGTCGATTGAGGACAAAATTAACTAACGTTTCAAGTATTGACAATTAATTTGATAGCTTTAAGAATCTCCCCCGCCAAACCAACTTGTTGATATGTCCCTTCAGTTAACAAAATTTTGGTAGTAAACATCATGAAGGATCTATTTTATGTTATTCTTGAAAATTATCAGTGATACATGTAATTCTCCTTTTCATGTCATTATTTATTTTTTTTGTTTTGTCATTCTGCAGTTACTTTTGCATTGTTTGTTGTTGTTCTTATGTGAGGTTTTATGTTTGACCGGAAACCCACACTTGATGTTTAATATATACATTTATTCTATATCCCCATGTTGTAGCGCACTACCTGGGTGTAATAAAAGAGATTTTTTGTTCTGTTCTGTTCTAATCACAGAACAAAGAATAACCAAATTATTACTCATGATCGCATCTCATTAAAATCATTGAACATTTATCAAATATACCCGCTGTTAATTGAGAATATCAACAGTCGGCAGAGCCAAAATACGATCAAACGACACCGACAGACTTGCGAATTCGGCCACGTGGAGAGGCGGAGTTATCCAGCTGATAGTAAAGAAATCGAGTGTTATTGGTCAAATTGCCCATTGCTTAACCTTGAATGAGGTGTGTATTGAAAAGCGACCTGTGTTCACAATGCAAGAAACAGAAAATCATGACATGTCGATTTTGAATAAACGGATATCGGCGAATTTAACGCTTGTTGGAAATAGATTAAAGCTTGTTAACGGTTGTCGGGCGCCCGGCCCGGTCCTTGAAAGCCGAGCAAAATCGCGATCCACAACTGCTTCAACCTAACCAAAATGGCAACCCACGCTATCTTACGCTTGTCACGTGACTGATTTGTTTTTAATCGTTCTTTTAATATCCTTTCATAGTTGTTCAAACAACAACATTACATTGTTTTCTTGTTTTTATTTGTAGCATTATCTTTCAAAGTTCGCATTCCTTCTCGAATATTTGTATTTTCTTAAAATGCACTACTTTTTATGCCACACAACTACGAAATCTTTCAGGCGTAACTTAACTACTCATGAATATCCAGTTGCATGTTCACTGCCGTAGCTGGTCGTGATATCACTCTACATTTGTTAGCTGGCGTTATTGGCATGGATGCTCCAAAATTACACGGAAACTTACTATCAATCGCTCGGAATTCGTGGAATGGTGTGCTGCATTGTGCTTCACACTTGTGCAGAACATTTCGGCCTGCTCTCGCGGTGGCCACAAAACCCCACTTACTTGATACGCTCTTGTGGACGCAATGATACACCCGAAGTTCAAGACTGCGCGTCGCAGAGTTCACGGCATCGTTACTTAAGACTGACGCGCATGCGCGCCAGTCTAAAAACCAAAACATGGACGACAAACCTCGAGTCTGTGGTTATATTCTGAAACAAGGACATAACACGACGGGTGTTTACACGATTTATCCTCTACCTGGACTCACTGGTTTCCAGGTCAGGTGCGACATGACCACGGATCATGGGGGCTGGACTGTTATTTAACGAAGAGTGTCGAACAGTGACTTTTATAAAACCTGGAGCGAATAACAAGTTGGATTCGGGGACTTGAATTCGAACTTTTGGATTGGAAACAAATTGATACACATGCTGACATCCCAGAAATGGTATAAACTGCGTGTTGATCTGACAAGTATGACTGATGAAACCGCCTACGCCGAGTATCAAGTCTTCCGAGTCGGTGATGCAGAATCAAAGTACAGATTGTTTGTTGATGGATATCGCGGAAATGCTGTTGACGGTTTAATTTCTGTGCAGAATGGCATGAAGTTTACTACATACGACCAAGATAACGATATTTATGGCCAGAATTGCGCTGAAATGTTTCGAGCTGCCTGGTGGCATAATGACTGTCACACATCCAATCTTAATGGCATATACGGGAACACGGAGTTTGCTAAAGGTCCGGTCTGGCAACCATAGAAGGGATACTACTCTTCAATGAAAAAGACCGCAATGAAAATACGCCGAGACATATCCCCATTTGGACCCAAGTGACATCATTGTCATTGACGTGATGATGCCTAGCTGACTGTACACTCACCTTACCTTGTATAGTTATTGACTTTACAATATTTGTCTAAAGAGGAAATTTGTTTTGCGCGTTTGAAATTTGTGTTAACATAATATTTTAATATTATTTTCAACTTCTTTTGAACTGAGATATTGTCCATTTTTTAAAAATATTTTCTCGTCTATCTTTGCATTACACAGCTGGTTCCAAACATAAGTGGCCCATATACTTGCTATGCAACAATTTAGTTTTTGAATGCGTGTTTTGGAAAATTAACATAAATTGGACGGTATTATTTTTGAATGTAGATTTTATGTGTGATTAGTTGCCAACAACAGTCTTAAATTTAAGCTTTAGTCTTGTAACAATTGACTTTGGAACAGTTTAGCTAGAGTTATCCACTATTTTGCTAAAAATTGCATTAATTTCATGTAATGTAAGGTTAAACAACAGAAAAGTGCTCTTAACTGATTGTTTTATTTTAAAAGGACTTCTCATTAGTAGAAAAAATATAAATCAGCAGCATTTTTGTTTAAATAATTTCCCTTCAAAGATCCCAATTTTATAATTACCTCCCTTGCAATTAAGACCATGTAGGGTACGTAAAGGGTATTAGATTCATTGAAGGAAACAATCGATAAAGATTAAAAAGATATTTACTTACTGATTTTGATTCCAAGACAAAACAGTTATTTTCAAAACCTCTCCTGAGATAGGGAAGAAACCACAGTAGCATATATAGTAAACAAATAGAATTGATGAGCGATTAGAGCTTTGGGTGAGTGTATAATATAGTGGAAAGCAGATTATAGGTTAATTTAACATAAATATCAAGGTATTAACAAACGTATTTTCTATATACTGAATAGTATAATTTCTACAGAGGAAAAATCGAATTACTATAAAAATTTAATTACTGAAAATTTTTTAAAAAAAAACCAATGTGTTCATTATGTCCGTGATTACATTTTACTAAGGCAGTAAAAAAGTAAATGCATGAAATAGAAAGATAATAATTACATTGTTAATTTTTCATAGCGCACACTTGTTTAACGAATTTCTTTTTCGATTGTGTATGTGTCTTAACTAAGTTTAACTTTATTGGTGTTATTTCAATCAATCAAAATTAAAAAGATATTTCGTCTTAGGCAATGTTAAAGTGTAATTTATTAAAAATATTCATTCGGTACTTTATAGGGGGAAATCTTAAATCATTTCTTGGAACATTTTTAAAATAACTTGTAGCGGGCTTGTTGTTGTTTTTTTGTTTTTTTTCAAACTGCATAAATGTTCTCTCCTCCTAGGAAAATAAGAATTTCATAACTTGTTTGTGATTATTCCTTCACTTTCGTCATTGAAATTTAAGCTTCATATACAGTACAGTCGCGATTTTACGAATAGGCACCGGACCAAGCCGATTATTCGTAAAATCGCATTTTTCGTAGTATCGCATTTTTGATAGTTTTGGCTGATGATACCGCCACAAATCGTTAATGTCGTTATATTACATAATGTGTTATTGTTGTGATATGAGAGTAGTTTATTATGTAATAAGCCATAATGGCCCATGAACATACATAAAACACAAAATAACACAAAATAACACATTGTGGCATGGTAAGATAATGATGCATGATAATACATAAATGTTACTTGTTCACTATTACAGTTATGACCTAATAATTTAAAACCACAAATTTATGTATTTGGGTACTTGGGAGAGACATTTTGTGAAATGTTATTAACAATTAAACAATTAAAGGCATATTGTAAGAAAATTATCAAAAGTATTTTAATATCTGGTCTCTTTTTTCAAATGCTTTAAAAACAAATGTAGCAAGCTTCCTCACCATATTTGTGTTGTTTGAATTAATAAGTTCTTTAAATTTTATGAAATTTGGTCTAATCCAATAATAACT
The DNA here is from genome assembly GCA_038501625.1 of Corbicula japonica. NCBI lineage: Eukaryota > Metazoa > Mollusca > Bivalvia > Venerida > Cyrenidae > Corbicula > Corbicula japonica. The sequence continues at coordinate 1,125,853 of JAZAYU010000047.1, forward strand.
TTTAATATATTGTTTTCTTAAATCTAGGTAAACAGGACATTCAATTACAAAATGATATTCATCCTCAAGAGTATTACAAAATTTACATTTCCGTTCGTTAATTGGTGTACTTAATGGTTTATTCCAACGCCCAGTTTCAATTTGAAGTCTATGTGATGAAAGTCTAAGTCGTGTAAGTGATTTTCTGAATTTTGGGACATTTACTGTATCTAAATAAGGACTATATTCAAATAACGCTATTTCTCGATAAAGCAATGCCATTGATGATGAGTATAATTGTTCTGTCCACGTCTGGAAATAAATATCTTTTATTCTCTGCTTTAAAATACTCATAAATATTTTTGAATTTGTCACCCCTTGATTTAACCAAACATCATAAAATCCTAGGCGAGATAACAAGTCTTTAACATTTGAAACCCAGTTTTTTATATTAGGTCTTCGGTCAACTTGTTCTTTTAGAAAATTGTAGACGATTTTGATGTACTTTGTTTCTGGGCTGAGGCATAATTTTAACCAGTATCTTATTATGTTTGATTGTCATAATATTTTAAGAGGAAGTCTCCCCGTTTCACCATATACAAAGTTATTTTGTGTACTTAATTTTACACCTAAAACACGCTTACAAAAACTTAAATGTTTTCTCTCTATTTGAGAGCCTTTGCTAAAACCGAAAACCTCTGACGAGTAATTTAAAATTGGAGATATCATCTTGTCGAACAAATCAAATTGGTGTCTTGGTGATATATTTGTAAATTTATAGAGATATTTGTTTAGCTGAAACAAAGCTTTTAATGCTTGCTCGGATGCTGCTTTGTCTTGTTCTTGAAATGCACCTCCTGAAGAGAAAACAGTGCCTAAATATTAAAAAGTGTTAACTATTTCAATTTCGGTCCCATTGTAATAAAAGTTTAAATGTTCTGGTAATCTACCCGCTTTTCTGAAAATCATTGTTTTAGTTTTTTGCGTATTTACAATTAATTTCCATTTTGCACAATATTCTTAAAAAATATCTAAAGACTTTTGCAACCCCTCAGCACTTCTGGCAAAAAGAATCAAATCATCTGCATAAAGAAGAACGCAAAGATTAAGAGTACCAATATCGATACATTCTGCACCCTTGATCAATAATGTTTCCTCTAAATCATTTAAAAACATACTAAATAAATAGTATGTTGTGATATGTCAAGGTCAATAAATAAAAAGACAAATAAAAAATGTGTTCTGTGTAGATATTTTTATTGTGAAATTACATGTTATCATCAATCAACCAATACATCTAAACAAATAGCTCATTTTCAAATTACATAGAAAAGCACAGGATTACTAGAATTCATAATTGATAAAATTCTGATTCATCTATCCTCCCAGAATAAAACCGGGCCCTTCAACTAATTGCTCAGAATGCAGATACCAAATTAATGAATTAATACATAAATTCGCCGTAATAATAAGATTATGCAGAATTAAATGGCAGAAGTAGAATGACAAGCATTACAAGTGTTTCAGATTTTATACAATTTTAAACATTTGACATTTAATCACTCAAACTGTTGTTACAAGCAAACACGCCCGCTGGTTGTTTACAGAGCATAATGTGTCACAACTGCTTGGGTCGATAATTACTCAACAATTATACCAATAAAAACTGATATCGCTCGAAAAGGTGTGAAAATCACCTGTCTGACCGAAATTCGTTAAATTGCATGTTTATTACACTGTTAATAAGCTTAATGTACTGTCATTATTATTCGTTAAATCGCATTTTTCGTAAAATCGCATTTCGTTCGATCGCATCTTTTTTACATTGAAAAAAGAAGGACTATGAACGGGACCGGTCGCATTATTCGTAGTATACCGTTTTTTCGTAAAAAAATCGCGACTGGACTGTATAGCAAAAGATGAAATCAAATATAATTTTTTATCTTGTACGGTTTACAACTTATAAAGAGAAGAGTATATGTATGTCGATATTACTTCATTATATTTTTAGTAATAAAAAACTTAATTTTACTGGATGACAATTGGGTAAAATTTGCATTCTTGCATTCCATGTACTGTGTGGCATAAGCCCCTTCTCAACATTACTGGAAAATATCATCGCGTACCCAGTACTTGGAGGCGTCAATGACATATGTTCACTGTAATGTAATTTTGTAGTGTGACATCCTACTTGCATTATCAACAAAAATTATTTTCTTTTTTAAAATAATGGTATGAAAAGAAACAGGAAACACTATTGGAAAGAGATAAATATCCATCAATATGTAACGCAAATCTCACAGCATGTGTGAAGAATACAATCGAATAAAGTTTTTTTCTATACTGTGTCATAACGCGGAAAAGATTCTGCAAGTTGAATATCTTTGATGTTGATGCTTTTTCACAGCAAACCACATTCATTGTACACATTTTTGTTTCCTGCTTTGTCAGGTAGAATAAAAAGAGGTGTATAGCCATGGATGATGAAAATGCTGAGATACGAAGTCAAAATCTCACGGAAAGAAAAATTCACATTGTGACGGTTTACTGCTCCCAGTCCGCCTGGTTCAAGAAAACAAAATTCTGTGTAAGATGTTTAGGCAGAAAATATATCATTTTTTTTAAATTCTTAATACAAACTTCTTTTAAACACATCGAAACTTGACTTTTATCTGCAAGGCCAGAGTCTTCAAAAGCGTTTAACCGCCTATTGATCAACAAACGATCCCAGTCAATTGTAAAGGTGTTCTTTGTGCGAACTTGTGACTTTTAAAGCTTTATTTAACATTAAATATTTTGTGGGGTTTGTCCGGGACAGATCATTAGGTAGCGTAATTAGGATTGCGTGGCTAGGCTTTCGCCGTACGGGTTCGCTCCCAAGTAGGGCCGATATCTTTGGAAATTCACAGTTGCGCTATTTGTGCAATGTTGCGGCCGTACAACATTTCCCCGCACATACGGTCAGAACATTAGTAACTAATCGGTTACCGGTGTCATGCAGTGGATGACTACGTTTATCAGGGTTATTCGATCAGCCTTTTTTGTGGGGGTGGGGTTGTTCAGGCTAACCCAATAGGTGGCGTAATGTGAACTGCATTGCTAGGAGCTGCCGCCGTACGGGTTCGCCACCCAGTAGTTAAATTTCATTTATTATAAACTCATCTCCGATCCTCGATGAACTTGGAAGCTAGACGCGCTTAAATGTTCGGCATTTTATGGAAAAGTTATTCCTAAACACGTAGACTTTAAGAAACATAAAAAGAAGTGGCCATACAAAACGAACGTACACTGTATGCTGTAAACAATTAAAGCTGAAAGACGATTGCTAAAGTTTTGTCAACTTTTTTCCTACCAGTAGATTTTGATAAAATGTATGTAGCGTTGAAGGAAATTTTCTGATATAATAAAACATGAAATAAAATGATATGTCGCCAGGCTTGTTCAAAATTTATTGAGCTTATAAGTTTGACAAATTTACCGCACGTAGTATGTATACCTGGTTGAACAAAAACATCTGTAAAGTCACAACAAATCATAGGTAAACCCTGTCCTTTATCATAAATACAGGCAATTAGAATGTGTTTTACAATGATGAAAGCTTTTGCAAAAGAAATTGATTTCTCTTCGAAAAGCCTGTAATTAATAAATATTTCTGAATCATTTAAAACCACACTAAGGAACCATTCGTTATTAAAATGTGTATGCAACAATCTTAGAACAATTGAGTTAAAACGACAGATGATAACATTTCAAGTGAGGTTTAGAAAAAACAAGACGATTATTTTGATTTATATTGCTCAAATCAAACATTTTTCATTGATCATGCGAACAGTCTATGGTCGTTTTAAAAATAAGTACTTAGAAAAATTTCAGTAAATGGAGAGTGTAGTCGTTTTCGGCTCAGACAACACACAATTTAAAGCCTCACCTGTGCTAGGATTGATAACGTATGGTCATGCAAATAATTCCGAACATGGAAGTTCAATGGTTGAAACCGGACGTTTACATGTCAGTAAATGCTGCGTTCGTGTGTTATTAAGCCATGAGGGGTAACTATTTAAAACAATGTTTAATTAACCTTTAGTTGGAATTCTAATTGTAATGTTAGTGGGTTTTACAGTGGGTAATTCCACCTATCTATGTATCCACCAACCAACCTATCTACCTATCTAACTACACTGCTTGCCAGCCTGCCTACTTTAAACTGCCAGCCTGCCGACCTAATTACCTTCATACCTACCAACATACTAACCTACCAACCCAACCATATACCTACCTACCAACCACATAACTACCAATCAACCTAATTAACTACCTACCCACCGACATACCTACCTACCTGCCCACCGACATACCCACCTACATACCTAAGTACCACCCACCTACATGTTTATTCGGAAGGGTTTACGCATACATAAACGTCAGAAAGTAGAATTTTGGCCAAATTGTCAGCGCTTTCGTGACTTAAATTGTTAGGAGCAAACCCGTACCGTACGGCGACAGCGCCTATCCATGCAATTCCGATGACGCTACCGACTGAGCTCCGGGACAACCCAAAAAAGGTTTATTGGGTAAGGCCGGTATTCCATAGTTCCGTGATGCGTATTCCGTGTTCCTGTCCGCTTCCGCGTCAGTGTCCGCGATTTTTCACTCACCAAAGATATCGTTGGGTATATTCCATACCTCCGTGTCCGTTCCTCGTCCGCGTCCGTGTCCGCGATTTTTCACTCACCAAAGATAACGTTGGGTTTATTCCATACCTCCGTGTCCGTTCCACGTCGCGACACGAACACGGACGCGGAACGGACACGTACACGGAGTTATGGAATAGCGCCCTAATCCTGATCAACGTGATCATCACTGCATGACATCGGTAACCGAGAATCTAATATTCGTTCATGCTCTTTAATTAAATTGATATGATAATATTATCTAGTTCTTATCAGACCTTACAAGATATTGCCACTTGTGTCAAGACAACTCTTGTATGTAGTAACTGACTTCCCTCATAACATAGAAATTCCACTTTAACTTTTTATATTTGTCTTTCGTCATATTTCTTATTCAATAATCATTGTTTTTCTTCACGCTATATGTGAACATGTGCGTGGCGACATCCGGTTATTAAAGTTTCAAAGATGACGTGTTTATATAATTTATTTGATTTTTGTACTTAAAGTTTCGCAGATGACGCGTGGTATCTTATTTAATTTTAGTACAATCAGTGAATATAAATTAAACAAGAAGAAAAACCTCGATTTAAGGAGTGTTTAGTTATATGAAAAGTATAATTACTTTTTAATTTCTCAACAATTTATGGGTTTATAGATGGTTAAAAGAAATTTATGTTATAAGCTCTCCCGGCCAATTATCCTTGGTTAAATTCGGTACATTTATCTGCATAAGGCAGCTGAAAACAGGTCTATGGCGTTGATATGGTGTAAAAGAACAAATTGCCGGAATCAAAGCAATCCTTTACTTTCTCTTATGAGGAAGATCCCCATTCAGTTTGACATCATTTTACATCTATTTATCACCGTTAATGGCATTCATTGCATTACTGTCAATAATTTAATTTTTTTTCGTTTTTGAAAAAAAATGCTTTCAAGAAGAATATGTATTTCTGTGCAAAAATTATCACTCTAGCACGGCTTAAAAAGTATCATTTCTCCCAATGGTGGTTTCCGTAGTAACGCCAGGTTTCCATTGAAAGGATGGTTACAATGTAGCATAAGTACATGTAATGATAGAAGAGTGTTAAATTGAATACTTGTGGTGCCCTGGTACTTTGTCAGAATAAAAAGTACAAGTACAAAACGGAAATAAGTACGTGAACTGTACTCTTTTGTAAATTTTAGTATCTGTAAGACCCGGTTGTCAAGTATAAAAATTTGAAAATTTGATGAAGAATTAGTATAGTTTTAGATGAACATGTAACCAACGTTACGTTTTCGTGACAAAATCCAAGTACAAAAACGGGCATAAATCCAACAAATTTTGACAAAGTTACTTCTCTATTGTTATGATCAATAAAGTTTGAAATAAATATTGTTAAATGCCAAAGTTATAGCCACATGAAGTTTTGTGACGGAATGACAGAGCGCAGACCGAGAGACGGATAAAGCGGTCTCTATAACTAGACTTTATCTTCGGAAGGGCGACACAAAAATGAAAGCGTGTTTATGTTTATTAACAGCTCTTATAATTTCTTTATATTCTGCCCATGTTTGATTTTTTAACGTTGCCATAATTTCTCGAATTGTTTGACGAGTTTTTCTTTAACTAGTTTGTGAATTTATATCTATATCTATAGAACCTGATTTTAATAAAAAATTCCGTGCTTGATGTTTACAAAAATATTTCCTTTACCTGGGAGCGAAAGTTTCAAGTCGAAGAAAAGATTTAGTCTTATTGCAAATGCGTTCGATCGAGCGATAAAGATTATGTTGGTCTCTTGTATGGTATTTGTATTAATATTCTAAAACAACAACTTTTCATCAAGTATTTCAATAGAGTAGTATCAAGATAGTGTAAACAAGACAAGGTATTGGACCTGAAAGTGTGTTTCTGTTTATTTATCTCTGTGGCATCCGTCCCATTCGTACCAACCGGTAATCCTATTTTCAACGCACGTTTGTTATGTTTTGCATAAAATATACAGAATTTCACAAACATCTTATAAATAAAAATGAGTTAAGCAGCTCACCTAAATTATCTAAATCTGTTTCTTTGACATGTTTTCGGAATTGTAAACAAGGCGGGTATCTGGTGGTCCAGCTCATTGTTTTCTCGTTTACGGCAAACCCATTCTTTTATCAGGGGACCATACGCCGCTGAAGATGGAATGGTATTAATCTGAAAATACCGCATTGACGGTCCCATGTTCACCGCAATATGCACACCATCGTTTGGGATGGACAGAGTTTTGGTTAGATTTTTAAATAATACTCAAATCAATAGGCCCGTACGGCTGTCAAGTCATGACACTTTATGATTCTTGTCTTCTTTGTGTCCAGAATATAGTAGTTTGCTCAATCATTCGTGAAAATGGCCCTGTCTCTGCTGCAAACATCGTAAATTTCCTGTTCAGACGTATTTTCTTCATGTAAACTGAATTCTAGTGAAGAATTATGACTGCATAAAAATTGTCTGTACTGTAGGAAAACGCAGTGTAAAATTTGTGTGTGTTTTGTCTATATTTTACTTACTTCTTGCAAAAAATGAGAGGCCATGCACCGTACACCGGCACTTCATTTTTGCTGCGTATTACGGCAGCATGACTTGACAACCGTACAGGTCTATTGGTTTGAGTATTATTTAAAAATCTAACCAAAACTCTGCGATTTTCTTACCCCACAAAATCTCCTACATTGACACCGGTTATGCCGGTTTAAAGCGATGCAGGTTAGCCAGGGTGGACTTTATTGAGATTGATTTACGTTTACTCACTTTAACGTTAGTAAATTAATTATTTCCTTATCTCATAAAACGTAAAAAACACAAACAAAAACTAGGATTAGGTCGTTGTATTCAGCGGTAATATACATTAAATTTTTCAAATGTCTGTATAGTCCAAGTGCAAGTCGCTCAAAAACTGTCCAGAGGTAGAATCAGTGGGCCTGTACTGTTCGAACCGTCCGAATGAAAAGCTGACATCAGTAGCTCTGGCTATTTAGCTGTCCAGCAGACGAACGGAAAACTTTCAACACATCTGGATAAGGCTTCATCTAATAGTACCACTCGAACCTGAAACTAGTGAATGGCCTTAAAATATCCATATTTCTTACATGATAAATAAATATATTGTTTATGACTAAGAGAAAACACCAAACTCGAAACACCTGAAACAAAAATAAACACTTTATTTACACCCATTTTTCGATTTATTCTCTGAAAGTTCTGTTAAACATCGACAGCCATCCAAAAAATATTTACAACCTATAGGGCGGGTGGGCGGGTGCCGACATGTTTACCGCTGAATAGAAACGCCTCGAATGGTGTACACAGATAAAACCAACACTTAAATAGCCTAATCGCTGAGATACACGCACCTTTTCCCTCCACACTGACAATTACCGTCAAGTTCGTATAGTGGTGAAATATTAACCTGCCCACTATGCATACATTACACAGTGGTTGAACGTGCTATTTTGAGATGGGGATATCCTTGCTATTTTGGACTGGTCTTTTGCATTTGTATGTATATCTTTAAAACTGCATTCACTTCCACATGCGTCTATAGCACAGTTGGTGGGAAGGCAGAAAATAGCAAACGACAAATTTTTTTTGCCGCTTGGCGCGGGTTCGAGTCGTACTTGGACCTATAATATTTATCGTGGCGTTTTATATTGTAGATGTTTATTACTGATTGTTCCGCCATTTCAAAACGTATACACGTTGTGTAAACTACATATTTCTAAATGATCATCTGCCATACATGTAGAAATTAACAACGGTTTCCACGTGGAAAATAACAAAAACGTGAAACTTTATATAAATAAACGCTTTAACTTAAAAAAGTATAAAACAAAAATGGCACTAGCAGGACTCGAACCACATACCTTTAGCGTTTGAATGCTGCACTTTACCACTGAGCCATTCCGCTTTCATACCTGCCTAGCGGAAAGAAGACACATATATACTGCATGAGTAATGGATTTCCCGTTGAGGTAATGACGACTTTCACGCTTTGGTGATAAAGTTAAAAATATCACAACCAACCACCGAATAATGTATGCAAAATGGGCAGGTTAATATTTCACCACTATATTATTCGAAACGTAAATAATTTCATTTATACACTGTGGCACATGTGATAATAATTCTAATGTATTGTTTAACAACATTTCGTCAATTGTAAAATGTACATTATTTAACCTTACAGAAGGCCTTATGTTGTCAGAGTTGAACGGGATCACGTCCTTGAGTGATACTATTTTTTAAACATTCCTTATTTAATCGTGTGATAATCTTAAGGGCCTGCCACACTCCTCCCAATTCTATACATCGATAAAAAGAAAATAATCAAAATCTCAATAACGGCAAAATGCTGTTAAATGAAACTTTGCACAAGTGTATGTTATTAATGTATCTTTATTTTACAGATGGTAAGACATATTAGAAAAGTTTTTCAAGTAGACAGAAATCGCTAAATTAATCGGGTAAAGACATAAATTTGACAAGGATAAACATGTCTTAAAAAAGAAAAATAATACAATAACAAGTAAATGTGATAAAAACAGAAACCATATTCGTGATAACACTTGGACCGGATTTGGCGCGACCTTACATTGTTACTGATGTTGAACATCGTGAATTGGTGACCTTTTGGCCAATTTTGTTAAGAAACATGGTGTAAAAATAATGTTTACATTGTAATAAAATTACTCATGTCCATTTATTTCGATCAACGCTTGTGGTAATCTATGAAAACAAATAATTCTCCACGATGTTGTTTTATCAATTAAACTAAAAAAGTAGCTTTTTTTTAATAATAATCTAACTTTTTCATATATGTATTAATACTGACAGATCGCCTACATTAAACATGTTTGCGCGATTTTTCTAAAAATTATCTATATAATAAAAGCTACAGATGTTGCTTACATGTAGCGTATTCGCCGCTCTCTTAGACAGTTTCCGTTTGATGTATGCAAAGTCTTTCTGTACTTTTTATATCTCTTTTTCTAATTTGAGAATGTTGAACAAGATTAAAAATTTATATTGTATTAGTTGTTCCTTGGAATCATTTCTTTATATTTTGATAACATTTACTACTGTTCGTTATAAATTCATATTAATAAAAAATATTTACATTTGTTATTAAAATTCTTTATGTTCATTTTTTCGATCAACGCTTGTGATAAACTATAAAATCGAATAATTCTAAATGAAGTTATTTTTGGAAGTGTATCTTAAAAAGTAATATATTATGCAAACGTTTCGTAATAATTCTGACAGATAGCGAGCATTTTTATTTTCATTTATGCATATACTTTATTTATATATGTCAATGCTAGTTTGCTGATTTATGTTGATTAGATTGCATTTGAATATTGTCTTTGTTCTATTATGCTCGTAACAGAATGAGAAGCTTGGTTTAGTTTTTTAAAGGAAGTATATTGGGAAAACTCACCTGCAGAAAACACCGTTTCACTAAACCTGCATGCATGCATGCAGAGTGTTAAAATGTTAAAACATTGTCCAAGATAATAAAACTAAATCTGGAGAAAAGTCTCAAACTTCAAGCATCTGATTGACTGGAATGATTGGCTGAAATGACGGCCTTTTAAGACTTGTCTCCAATCTTGTCTCCAATCTTACCTTTATGATCTTGGGCCCATGAGTTACTAGAAATGACATCATATACAATGAACAATTTAGAGCTCTCGCGGTTGAACAGATCGGAACGGTTTTTTTTATAAATTTGTCAATTGAAATTACAATAGGTTCTAAGAGGCATCAACCTCACAGACACCTGCTAATTATAAAATCACAAATTGCCTTCATCGCCTTACTCATTTTTCCGCAGTATTGCATGAATACGCATGTAACAAATTTATAAACTGCAAAAAGCACTTCACAAATCATTTTTGATTCCCTGTTATTATCACTTAGCAGCACTGTCTTTAGTTGATTTTCTGGAATTGTTTTATTAAACAATCGTTAATGTTTCTGTTGCAAAGAATTAGTCATCTGATATATGAAGACTATGTTCGTGCAATTTTCGGACAGCCGTTTTGTTCTGTTTCGATTTTATAACGACAAGAGCGTTCACATATTACTTTGATCTTTTGGACAAATATAGCAATATATTGGCAGTTGCGATATAAAGGTCAAACTATTTTGCACAATTTTGGTTGACATGCAGCATGAACATCAAAGGGAAAACTGTGCAGTTTATTGCTTGTTTTAACGCGCGACATCTCTTGTTAAATCAGATATTAGTATATTTGGTACGTTTGTAAGGGCTTTGTTAAAGTTTTATTGACGATTAACAGAGGTGTTAGTTGCTCGTCTGGTGGTAAAGTGTGATCAGTCATAAAACTTTATTGATGTACAAATCAGCAGCCTCTGCATCTGCTGTCGTTTATATCATTTATTATATACTCATGAATGACTTTAAAATACATGCTGTACAGCCAGTATCCACGTGAAGGATACAAGGAATAAGATTATAAAATCCATATCACACAGTGTGATTTTCTTATACAGTATCACTACAGTAGACTGTGTTTTATGGGATGGAATAACTACTATGTGTATTCTGATCGCAATTTTCCCGAACATATCGAACTCTAAAAATAGTATTGGAAACTTTTCGCTTTTCTATTTACAACTTCCACCAATTGCGTTGCTTTTGTTATTACAACTTTTTAATAATCCACATTGTTTATTTCAATTGTGTTGTTAAGTTGTTTAGTTTATTTGAATTTGATTTCAGTGAGAAGGTTTAAAATAAAACGAACGTTATAAATGTACAAAATTTGTAGGTTCGTATAATTTCCGTTGCTTATGTTAACCACATCACGCAAGACCTTCGGTGGTATTGTTAACACAAGCTACTCGAATGATAGGAAACCTCGCACTGCATACGTTTATATATTTCTATTTTATCACATTACTTCCAATGTAAGACTTATATTTATATTCATCAATAAAACTTTAAATTTTTGACATATTGAAAACCCTGATTCCGCTTTGATTGAAGAGCATCCTCATCAGGAGAAACAGTTAAACATACCAACCATCCAAATTAAGATTACATGATGCAAAACTCCAGTGGATTAATACCGCCTAAAAATAACATAAATGAAGTCATACATCGATTTCTTTGCATATTGTTTCTAAAACACCACAAGCCTTATGTTTTAATTATTCTTAATTTTAGCGCAGGTCAAGTGATTTCATCTGTATTTTTTTGTTTTGGCAATTCTGACTCGGATAAAATAAAATATTAATCTAGGCGTTAATCTAGACGTCACAAATACGCTCTACGGAACGAAGAAAAGGGACAATTAATTTTGCGCTTGGTATTGTGATAAAAATAAAACATTCGTGTTCATTTTATACTAAAATGATTTAACTCGGGGCTTTTTCGAGTTTTATATCGATTTTAATAATTCGTTTATTTAAAACGAATTAAATTGAATTTCATTTCTGAAATTAACGCAGAATTTTGACTTAAATTAATTGAAAAGCTACCAGTTGTTACTATACTACTTCCAACATCGAGGATATATATAAATTGTTAGACAAACATATGAAAGCAGCAACACGAAAACCCCTTTTAACAATTTTAGTTGCGTCGAATGGATTTCATTAATTTTAAATTTTTTATTAAAACTAAAATTCCAAACTTCTACTCTGCTTTATTAATCGGAGCCTCAATTTTCGGTAAAATAATTAAATTTAAATAAGTAATCCTTGTGGTTGTACAAAGTCCCTCATTACTTAACTTCAGTCTAGTTATCAGTTGAAATAACCCCCTTGATGGTAATATGCTAATTTCAAACCATGCAATAAGTCAATCGTTGTGGGGTTCAGTATTTAGGCCTATTTGAACTATTTTTTTCGGGGGATATGGATGGTGTGTCGTGTATCTGTGCTTTGCATGGTTGGCTTATCGCTGCCGAAGTATTTGTATGGCTTTGTTTAGTAATATATACATTTTATTGTACGAAATACAATGTATTACTTTGAAATAGATACAGATGTAAACGATGGGTTGCTCATATTTTGGTAAGCTGGACCATCTAGAACTACATTGAACAATAAAGTTATACCCATCTGTACGGATATAAATGTATCTGTTCGCAGGATACAGCAAAGGCGGAAATGACTGTATATGACTTCTGATGATACAGTTTTCGACAATCATTTTCGCTTAAATTTACTAAAGAAGGAAACAGTTTAGCTTGAAATAAATCGAACATGTGAGCAAGTGTTGTCCTTTTTCTTGTAGTGTTAAATGAACATACATTGCTACAAAGGGATCAGCATGTCTGAATTAAACAAAAATCTCTAAAAGCTTGTCCTTGTCATATCATGTTAACTGATGTTCTACATGGTTTAGCTGACAAGATATTTTGAGGATGGATCAGATAAAGAAAGTAAGGCGGCAGTAGGTTAGTTGTACGCTGGTGCAATACGCGCTAAATGTGCCGTGTGTACGAACCTGCACAGGATTAAAAAATGTAAGTTTGTTTTTGTTTTTAATGTTTTAATGCTTAATTTGTTTGTATATCTTGTCAAAAGGATGCTAAAATGTTTGTATAAACATCAAAACAAATGCCGCCCTTACGAATTACATGTTTTAATTAATTTGACATGGTATAAGAGCGAAAACAATTAACGGGCGTTCGCATGCAATTACAACAAGACATACGTTTCGCAAAATTATAGCTAATCGCCCGTTACAATATCAATTTTGTCGTGCTCTTCCAACGAAATGTCTTTTTAAAGCGTTAAATTTTAACATGTTTAGAAAATAAAGTTACCATTTGTCTTCATTCCTGAATTTCCGCTAAGTTCATCTGCAGCCACTGATTGAAATGCAATGAAAGAAACCGCATAGTGCAAACATTACAGCCTTTTTCAATATGCAATGCGCCGGCCTCGGACAAATTGGAAGTAAAAATGTTCGATCATTAAAAATAATGAAACCAGTTTACAGTTAACTATAAAAATTTGTTCACAACAGACAACAATTCAGTCAACTTGTGCCATTTTATAGGGCAGGCTGGACACTGGCGCTCCTTCTGGTTCTTCAGATAGATGTAGTGAAGTCAAGTACACTGTATCAATGGATAGTAGACAGTAAAACTTCATTCAACTATGATCCAAACCCTGCAAATATGCTAGGTAATGTACCCATTAGAAACGATATATGTTATATTTCAAGTCAAATAAACCGTAGAATATTTGAAGATTTAGTGCCGCTTATTTATTCGAAGATGGAACGAACACACAACTGTTTAATGGGGCGCGTCACGAAAAAGGTATATTCGGACAATTGACGTCAGTCGTTGAAATGACGTCATAAAGTAGAGTAGACGAAATCGCTTACATGTGATATTACTTCTACTTGGGAGTGAACCCGAACCGTCACGACGACAGCGCCTAGCCCTGCAGTTCCGAAAACGCAACCAATTAAGGTAACCGGGACAACCCCAAAAAGGTTGATCGGATAGCCCTGATATACGTTTCCATCACTGCATCACATCGGTAACGGGTTATTGTACTGATAACAGTACTGACTATATGTACGGGGTGACTTTTTACGGCCGCCACACTGCACAATAGCGCTACTGTGAATTTCAATCTTTTCGAGGCAAAACATTTACAAAATGTGTAACAAAATAAGCTAATAGTTTTGGGAAAATTACATATTTTTAAGATGTTTCAAAATAAAGTAATAATTAAAATTAAAAAAACGAAAACACCTTTTCCCGTAATGTGCCCCAAATCAAAAAGATAAAGTTGTCCAATCGCGTTTACCTTGCAGCAAAGAGCACATGATCAATAAATTTAGGCAAAGCCAGTATGAATATTGGAATGCCTGGTTCTGTCGAATAATTTACCAATATGTTAATTTTATGTGTTTTTTAGTTCTTTTTTCACTTTATGCGGTAAAATTCAAATCGCAAATCGTGTTTGCAATAAAAAAACTATTGGTGAACTTTCATTTAATAATTCACTCCATCAAATAAATAATACCCTAAAATCGTATGCCTGTTCTCTGTAAAAAAATCTATACATGACCTATAACATCTTTTGTTATATGTAGTTGTGTTTAGTTAGGATTTCTATATTATGATTAAATAATTTCGAAAGATGTGGTTGTATTTATATTTACTATTTACCGACATATGGGTTTGAAACATTAAACGTTCACGTGTTTAGAAAAAAACTGATTTATATATTTCGAAAATATTCGACAATTGGACGGAGTAGCTTATTTTATTTTTAAAAGTACATAACTTATATTCGTGCATTATTGTTTGTATCTTAGGAGTCTACAACTGGCCAAGGACGTATTCCGAGGACTGTGGCGGGCAACATCAATCCCCTATTGATATCCAAACCAATTTGGTCCGGTACGGTGTCACCTGCCAGTGCCCGCGGATGATTTATCCTAGTAATATCCTGCGAGGAACATTTAAAAACAACGGTATTACATAGCTCTTATATAAACAAAGAATTACAATTTATGTTGGATTTTTGAATGCAGCAAATTAATAGGACCTTTCGTAGGAGGTAATCAAAAATGGAAATAACGCCCCGCCCACCCTGACCGCCCTGTCTCGCTCCAATCCCCATAGTGGTGTCATGTTTTTTATTATGAAGTGTTTGAGGCTTGTTTTTCTTTTCAAAATATAATAAATTACCAAAAAAAGTACTATACAGCATTTATTTCGTTGAAAAACAAATGGCGAAAGGCATGTCTCCGATAGTCCATTTATGTCCAGTTTCTTGGGTATCTCCTGTGCATTAGCTGTATAAAATACGAATCTGCTCAATATTTTGTGCTTTGTATCTTTCATGAGTATGTTAAGCGAAGCAATCAATAACTTTGACTTTATATTTTCGATTCAATTTGGTTATTAAAACGTGTTCTTTTGGAATCCATATTGATAATAGATCTCGTCTTTATTGGCACAAGGCTCGGACTGTTGAAGAAGGACCAAGTCAAATAACTGTGCACATTGGTTGTGATTTCGGTTGAGATTTCTAGTACAAATAGAAAATTTTGTTTATTTCGCTTTTTGTTAACGGCTCCGGTTCTTTGACCTGCAAGTGGAGCTTCCCGATAATAGAACGTTTAAACCTTCTATTGTTTAATTTTACATTGAGCGTGATGTTCTCAGAAATCTTCACCGTCCATTTCCCGAAAAACAAAAATATAAACCCCACCATGATAATCTACGCTCAGGAGTATTGAAGTTTAATGAAAGATAAGGAAAACCAGAAGCAGACACGCTGAAAGTGATAAATTCAGTAATCTGGAAGCCGTCAGGTTCGGTAGTTGGTGTTTGAAAATAACACGACGCTTTGTGAATACCACAATTATTTAGCGATTGAGGGCAAGCGTTTGTCTAAAATATTGACGTTAAGGTTAAGGTTAAAAGTACGTTTTAAAAACAATTGCGGTAATTTCTAATTTCACAACGTTATGAATTGTACATGAGCACCGTTTGCATATTTGACATAATCTTTAGTGGGTTTTTTGTTTCAAAGAAATGTTAATTGCATTATCTATTGGCAAAACAGTAAATTGTGCGTATCAGGAATTGTCACACATAGAAAACGCAGCTCCCCCACGTAGCCTAAAAGTAGAAAGGAAAAGAGAAAAAATGTGTTTATAAAAAGATCAATCTCAAATAAGACACCACAAATAATGTAAAAAAAGATACCTTTGAGATTACCGCCTTGGAACGGTCAATGGTAAAACGATTTGCCACTGGGGGTTTCAACGAGAATCTAAGGGGCACAAACCTCAATCTTGCTCCAACAGATTTTCACAGGAATAAAGAAAGTACAAGTTGTCTTGGTGAAATAACTCCAACCGACCCATCGACTCGACAATGTTTCAAGCAAAAAATACAGAAACTTATTAAAAGTGCTAAGCAAAAGGGCGGGCAAGAAAGATACTTTCTTTCTTAAATAATACTTGTAAATTAAGACGTGTTGGTCTCTTTTTAACGTTGTTGTAAAAACGGAAACAACCGTCTTTAACCATTGCAACAACAACAGTAGATATATATATGGGTAGAATCTAGTTTAGCGGACCCCGGATATTCAAAACTCAAAAGCCCGGCGGCGTTTGAGCGAGAAAAGCGGGAATGTGGGGCGGTTGCCCCCATTTAAACTCACTATAATTGAAATTTGTTTGACATGCGACTAGGATACCAATTAATTTTGCTCACAAGCAAAGCTCTTTAGTATTAGGGTCCGCTAAACTAGATGTGTTCCATATATATATAATTAAAAAACGGATTCAAATCACAAACTAAATTCATTAACACTTTTATAGATATTGAAAACGCATTTATCATTCTGAAAATGCATTTCTTTTCTGAGTGGCCTCACAATTTGTTAAGCTGTTCTTTTCTTTCTTTCTTTCTTTCTTTCTTTCTTTCTTTCTTTCTTTCTTTCTTTCTTTCTTTCTTCGTTAAGAGCTGAGCATATACTTTTTATAATCATCGGTTTCCACAGGTCATTCTGCTGAGTTTGAGCCAGAAAGTGAGTTGATGCTACAGTTAACCAATGTTCCGCACCGCTCCGGTATGTACAAACTTCACGACTTCCATATGCACTACGGAGGCGTCACCGGAAGGGATTTCGAACTGCAGGTAACTGTAAACTGGTACTAGAGATAATGACTTTAATATAATGTTCATATGCATTCAGCTATTAGTCTTACTAATATATGATAAAACATTCAGCTATTAATATAAATTATAAACAAATTAATAAATTCTATACATCAGTATTTTCTTCACGTTATTGCAGTTTTGAAGATGTTATCTCATATTCTGCAAGCACTGGATAACATATTACATATTTGTTCATTAAAATAATCAGAAACTGCCTTGATAAACGTTGTCCAAAGTCATTAATCATTTTATAGGGGCTGCGGTTTCGAGGAAGTGGAATAATGTCAGCAGGTTCGGAGCACACGATCGATGGTCTGAGATTTGAAGGAGAGGTAATGAATATTGTTGTTATAACATTAAACAGAAATAGGGCCGGAATGAGAATCGTACCACTACGGCAAAAGGACTAAGCCACATTAATCCGAGCACGCTACCGACTGTGCTACCGTTAACCATTAACGAGAAACAAAAGTATACATGTACGTTGTACCGATATTGAAGAGACGGTCACGCGTTGTTTATTATAGCAACATATTTTTACACCCATCTAACACTTGCTATGATTAAACTCTTTCTTCAAACTGTTTCTATTTTGCATTTGAATTAAACAGTAGGTCCGATGGTTGGCTTTAACAAAAGCTGCGCACAAACTATAAGACTGTACACAATTTTTGTCTTGTGGCAATCAGTTATTATTGTTCGACCATAAATTAGATGAAAATGGAACGTTGAAAGCCGACGAACACGACAAATATGAAAATATTGCAGGCTCGGTTTGATTGAGCCTGTTTATGGGCAGTAATGGAAATGCATATTACTGCCCACGCCGCCTAGCCCCGGGCTGAGCGCAACTCAATATTTACACCAAAAGACAGTTCAATTTTGATCCATCCCAAAATGGAACCTTCAATGCGGTATTTTCAGATTAATACCATTCCATGTTCAGCGGCGTATGGTCCCCA
The DNA here is from genome assembly GCA_038501625.1 of Corbicula japonica. NCBI lineage: Eukaryota > Metazoa > Mollusca > Bivalvia > Venerida > Cyrenidae > Corbicula > Corbicula japonica. Next base: position 1,144,172 of record JAZAYU010000047.1, read on the forward strand.
GATAAAAGAATGGGTTCGCCCTAAACGAGAAAACAATGGGAGGAACTAAACATAATAGATTTTTGAAAGGAGATCTGAGAATATAAATCCATGGGTTGCTGTCGCCATTTGCTTTGTCGTCAATGTGGCTGTTTGAACAGTCATGACATTGCAAATTCCCATAGATATTCTGGTGAGGATCGATAATATTAAGCAGTGTCAATATAAGAATTGGATCGATATTTTTATCGCGTTCATCAGGATATGAAAACATTTGGCTTGTTTAAAGTAGTTGTCGGGCTTCACATACTTGCAACAACCGAACCAATCGACGATGGACACGATAAAATAATTATTCAATCCATGTAAACTTTAAAAGAAGAAAATCATGTTGCGTACAAATAAATAAAAATTGTATTTTAACATAAAAGAGTTATCAAATCTGTGTTGTACTAAGAAACTATATTAACGAATTCCCACGACATAGATTCATAATTGACTACATAAGGCGCTTAAACAAGATGTAGCAAATTGCTAAATATAATGCAAGCAAAGTGATAGAAAAATATGGCTTGAGCTTATGAACCCAAATGATAGACATCAATTGCTTCCCTTGACATCACCTCTTCATGTCCTTAATACGCCTTTCATAATTAATTTAGTAGAATATTAGTTAACATATAGAAATATAGATGCAAACAAATTGTTGATTCACATCAAAACGGTTGTTTTACTTTTTTAATCGGACAAAATGGTTTTTCTTTCTACTTCTTTTATATATACTCTACCAAATTCAACACTCCAACAACATTTTGAAAAACGTGAAGGTCTGTATGATGATGAAAATATGACTTTATTTTTCAGCTTCATTTTGTATTTTACAATGACAAATATGCGGACTTAGAAGACGCGGACAACAAGACAGATGGGGTAGTGGTAATGGTTTTCCTTATTCAGGTACGGATATTAGAACAATTTATTACAAAGTTAATAATGTGAACACATATAAGCGCAAACACAGCACTTCCGCTGATCACAGTACACTTGTATAAATAAAAAACAATGTGGTTATTGTAATACATGGTTCAAAAGAAAATAAATTTTAAAACATATGAAAACGCACTTCTTAAAACTTCTTTAAGAGTATGCTAAACAATTATCTATCCCTAAAATATATTATATATCGACAGTCAAAACTGTTTCCACATTTCCGAGGACGTAATATTTACAACGTTCCAAAGTTACAAGAATTTTAATGAAGAAATCCATCTAGTAGCATTGCTACTTAATTAACTACTAGTATTCAGTTATGATAGCCCTTGATAGAAAAAGTGAAATCAGCGTAACAAGAAAAGCCACACTCACCCCACACAGACAAAAATCAGAGTATATAATAGCCCTAGAAACAAACAACAGGACTCGCTCAAATGGATTAACTTGTAAGCATTATCAAATGAGGTAGTGGATTGGGTGTGGCAAGGATACAAATCTTGGAAGAAAATTGGAATTATCACAACATGATTTTGCTTTACGCATTGGGTGTGAAAGGCGTATGAGTATTATGGGTTGGCGATTTTAAAAATGCAAGCAAACAATTAGTACTTTATGTATGAGTAGTTTTAATAAGGTAAAGGAATGAAAAAAATAAGACTTAAATGTCAGAACAGCTTGACTTACTTTTACAGTTTTATCTGAATTCATTTAGTATTGATGTATTTTGATGTACATGTATTTTGCAGAAAATCCCAGCGATGATGGCGGCAATTGGTGAGACGTCCAGATTTTCCGAGTTCCTTGAGGCTAATATACCTCGTATCTTCCCTTACCGTAAGTTGCCTTTTGATACCCTTTAGAATAGAACTCAATTATTAGGTGTTTTTAATTATTCAGTAAAATGTTTTTATTCGAAAGTAGACAGGAAACGAATCTTTCTCGAAATACTTTGAAGCACAAACAATATTTTGACGAATCGCCAAAACATATTGTAGATTAGCATATACTTATTACAGACACTGTTTATGCATATTGTTCATTAATTGCAGATTTCAGTTTCTTTTTAGTATATGCTTGGAAATTAGACCATTTAATTGACTGAACTCGGCTTGCAAACGGTTACATATTTCTTCATTTCAATCTAGCTATTAATGAGGATTTTTCCTGAAATTCATACATGTATTTGAGTTATTTCCAGTTTTTTCATTGGCAATATTTGTTGTTATCCACTCAAACAATGTGAAATATTCATATCAGGAATCGCCACACTCACAAAACACAGCCATGCAGCGAAAAAGAAGAGAGGAAAAGAGAGCACGTTTTTATAAGTATGTCAAATTCAAATAAGACGCAACAAATAATTAACGAAAAAGAGATTCTTTGGGGTAAACGCATTGGAACGGTCGGTGGCAAAACAATTTGCCACTCGGGGTTTAAACCAGTTTAAGGGTGCACCAAAGACACAACCTTCTCACACAGCCACAAAAAGCAGGAAGAAAATGATTGCATATTTTTTATAAAACTATTAATTCCAAACTAGACACCACAAACAAATAATGGCAATGCCGTGAACATTCAGTGGCACAAATTAGGTTCTAAGGTGGATTCCATTATAAGTTATGGTGTTCATTCCATCGAAATCCCCTGTAATGTCTGTCATCACTCAATTAAGCGTAGCAATATAATATCCCATCATAAGGTTTATCTTAAAAAACTAAGGAAAATAACGCTACTTTTCAACTGAACAAATTTGGTTCCCATTTTCGTTTCGTTTTCTTAATTGTTTGTGATTGATCACATTTTAAACCCATGCTTATGTTTTCTCTATGTTTGGCGGTGAAGAAAGGCTGTGTTTTCTGTTTGTGGCTATCCCTGATTTGCAAATTTCACTTGTTTAACTAACCTGTTTGGTTTTCCGTAATTTATGGCAAAGTGCTTGAGCATGCTGTTTTAAATATGTTTCTACAAAGCAAAGGCAAATGCAGTTTGGTTTTTTATATTTGCAGTCTTTTTTGTTTGTGATGTCTATTTTAAAATTTATCATTTTATGACCCATGCTCTTTTCCTTTCTATATTTTGGCTGTGTGGCGAGGCTGTGTCTTCTGGATGTGGCCATTCCTGATATGCATATTTCACCATTTACGTAACAATTTGATACTAAGTGTAGTTTGTTTGTTTTTTTAATTTTTTTTACATTTTCAGTATAACCTTTATCAACTTTCAACTCATGTTCTTGCAATAAAGATATCATGCCATATTTATTGAAGCCAGTTTTATAAACTTTCGTCAGACTTGTTTTCTTTAGAACATGATAAATTCTTATTAGTTAATCTAATTAATCGCATAAAAGCCAGACAAAGTAATTTAGAAAGTAAGTGTATTAATTTTACAAACATAGACACTCAGTTTTCCGCATTATACGACGTTATTAACAGAATCAAAACATCTGGAAAATTTTGATAGCGTCGTTAATGATCGTGTGCAAACTATTATAATAGAACATTTACCAGCTAGACAATTCTTGTTTTGATTTCTATTCATTTTACTTCTTTCTTACAAAGAAGCAGATAGACTTTAACAGTCTGCATAATATAACAGTTTGAAAACGAAATTTCCCCAAATTGAAAACGCTTTCTTATTGCCGTTGTCACATATTCGTTCCATCACACAAAGAGAATATTGAAGGGATAGATAAAGCAGCGCCTAAGTGTCAAACACATACAATAGATGACAACAAGGACAACAACAAACCATTAGATAACCATTTAAGAAATGTCAACAGCAGAATATGTTTGTAACTGATCGGTTAAAGCTATACTTTTTACGTTGTTACAACATTACACATTCTAAAAGTCCACACATCAATGAAACGCACAAAAACAAAATCCAATTCTTAATTAAAGGCTCGAACATATATTTCTCGGCACATTATGAAACACTATAAATCACTGTCACCATCTCATCTCACCATTGCGTTCTGTGAAAAGACGGGGAAGATCACACATCACTTCTAACTTTTAACATTCCAACTTTTTTTCACAATTCTGAAATAACTGCCCAATAGCATAAACAGGCTCATTCAAACCGAGCCTGCACAATTTTCACATTTATCGTGTTTGGTGGCTTTCAAAGTTCCCTTTTCATCTATTTATAACAAAACATTATTGTTTTCAAATCAAAAGCTAAAAATTGTACTATTTATTGGTGTCAATATTGAGTTGCGCTCAGCCCGGGGCTAGGCGGCGTGGGCAGTAATATGGATTTCCATTACTGCCCATAAACAGGCTCAATCAAACCGAGTCTGCAATATGTTCGTATTTGTCGTGTTCTGTGGCTTTCAAAGTTCCCTTTTCATCTATTTATAACAAAACATTATTGTTTTCAAATCAAAAGCTAAAAATTGTACTATTTATTGGTGTCAATATTGAGTTGCGCTCAGCCCGGGGCTAGGCGGCGTGGGCAGTAATATGGATTTCCATTACTGCCCATAAACAGGCTCAATCAAACCGAGTCTGCAATATGTTCGTATTTGTCGTGTTCTGTGGCTTTCAAAGTTCCCTTTTCATCTTTTTTAATATCACAGTAGCGTTGTTTGTACCGTGTGGCGGCTGTAAAAGGTCTCCCCGTACATTTAATCAGTACTGTTATCAATTACGCTGTTTGAAGGTCGTTGAGCACGATGCTTATGTACTATGTTAATAGTACTTCTAAAATTACTTTTGTTTGAATATTTCGGCCAGTTTTGAGATGGGTTGTTTCAATTTCCCAGCCAATAAAGATTTAGATATTGTTCAATCACCCAAGGATATACTTCCTGCTTTTTAAATTTTGACTTTGGCGTTGTCTGTGATATGCAGGATTAATATTCTAAGATCCCCTGTCAAAAATCTATTCTGTTTAGTTCCACCCATTGTTTTCTCGTTTAGGGCAAACCAATTCTTTTTTGTGGGGACCATACGCCGCTAAATATGGAATGGTATTAATCTGAAAATACCGCATTGAAGGTTCCATGTCCACCGCCATATGCACACCATCGTTTGGGATGGTCAAAATTGTACTATTTATTGGTGTAAATATTGAGTTGCGCTAAACCCGGGGCTAGGCGGCGTGGGCAGTAATATGCATGTCCATTACTGTCCATGAACAGGCTTAATCGAACCGAGCCTGCAATATTTTCATAATTTTCGTTTTTGATGGCTTTCAAAATTCCCTTATCATCTTTTTATAATATATCAATAGAGGTGTATTTTCAATAGTTCAGAAAAACCGGTTTCATATTTTGAAAAAAGCACCTTTGAAGAGGAAGTTTGGATGTCAAGTTTAATTGACATCAACATTTAAACAGGCCCTACATCATTATTACTAGGATCCTGCACACATACAGAACATAAACTGCAATTGTCACTCTATTTTATGAAGGTTTATTGGAAAATCTTTTCTTTAAAGAACATAAAAGCTCGATTCGTTTCTTTTATCCATGTCATCCTGTTCTTGCTCATTTGACTCCAGGGGCTCTGGTCTCGGTGAGATCATTGAGTATTCGCCCCTTTGGCTTTGCAATGCAATTATCTTCTTATGTTTTATATGTTTGTGTGCGTTTGTATGCAACATTGTTAACATGATGGGTGAGTTGGGGTTATTTCACCAAGACAACTTGTGCTTGTTTGTTGATATGAGAACCTGTTGGGACAAGTGTTAGGTTGGTGCACCCTATAATCTGTTTTGCGACTGACCGTTCCAAGGCGGTAACCCCAAGTGTTTTCCTTTTCATTAATTGTTGTGTCGTCTTATTTGAATTGACATACTTATAAATAACATGCTCTCTCTTCCTCTCTTCTTTTTCGCTGCGTAGGGAGGCTGTGTTTTGTGGCGATACCTGGTTTGCATAATTCACTTTTTTCTATCAATATTCTGACATATTTTTCAGAAATGAATGCAAGTACAGAGGTCGACATGTCCATATTTTTCAACCGTGACTGCGAGTTCTATACATATCCAGGCAGCACTACCACACCCACATGCCACGAGTCTGTCCGTTGGATCATACTCAAAGACCCAATTATGGTCACGGAAAGAGCGGTACGTACTTTTGTTAAAAGGTAAGACCCTCTGATCCATGCCTTGGTATATCTAGGCTGTTGGTACCGATGGTTAATTGTCCGAGATGTCAAGATTAAAGAGAAATAACAATCTATGAAAATGTCGGTGACTCTACATATTTGTTTGTCTATGACCTTGCCTAGACAAACGACTGAGATCTTTGATTACCTAATGCTAACAGGTGTCATATAAGCTGACCTAATGTGTGATATTTTTCTCCAGAAAAAAACCAAACAAACTTGGTAATATTTCCTTATTGTTGTTCATCGTTTCATTTCAGTGGTTCACATTGACAGGGTTACAGTCTCGCGGTGATTTCAACTCTAGATTTGGGAATTACCGAACAACTCAGCCATTAAATGATCGCGTTGTAGAGGCCAATTTCCCGCGACCAAATGATCCGGTTCTTCCCTCGCCTAACGGTGAAAGCCTTCTAATGATGATGATGGATATAATGAATATGACAATGGACATGATGATTCAAAACTCCCAAGTTCCGAATTTGAACGGAAATTCGCCAAGTATGCTTTCTATGAGAAATGCTCTCTCTCCTCAAGGAAACGTTCGAGATATACCTCTTATGATGATGTCAATGATGCAAAATTCTCAAGTCCCGAATTTAAACGGAAATGTCAGGGATAGACCGATGATGTCCATGATGCAAAATGCTCAAGTCCCAAATTTAAACGGAAATGTCCGGGGAAGACCGATGATGGTAGGGCCTCAAAATTCAGATATTAGCGGTAATGTCCAAAGCATGCAAACACCCGGCAATACCGTAGCTGTTCCAAGAACGATGACCATGACCCCTGAACCAAACATTCCGAACTTAAACGGAAATGTCATGGATATTCCGAGAATGATGGCAATTCCTCCAAACATGAACGATAACGCTGAAATGAGCAACAGGTTAAACAATCCAAATATTCCGAATCGTGTTGCCAATTCGATGACGAAAGATGTTGTGTCAATGACAAATGCAGGTGCCAATAATGTACAGAGAGGTGTTCGACAAAAAGCCTCCATGACTAACGAAATGAAGCCAGAATTCATGAATGCCATGCAGGCAAATACTGACATTTCAAAAATCATGGAAAATATGGCTGGAACAATAAACACAATGATAACAATGCTAGACAGTCCAAATATACCCAATCTTGTCGACAATCGTGTGGATACAGCAACAACAATGATGAATCGAAATAGCCTGACATCAGATTTAAATGGTAACATGCGGCAGATACCTCAGATGACTGGGAATACCATGAGACCAAACGGAAATATGCAGATGATACGACCGGCTAGAATACATGGCTTGGAAAAAGACATTAATAGACTAGTGAGAGGCAACACACACAGCGACATGCCAAGTGTTGGTCGGAACATTAACGACAATAGAAACGAAAATAACAGTAACATTAACATGAACAATAACTCGAATAACAACAATAACCGGAATAACAACTCAAATAACAATAATAGAAACAATCTTTCAAATCCGAGAAGAAACAGCATGGTAGCAGAAAGGGGACATATGGCAGGAAATGGTTTCTTAAACGGCATGAATGGTATGATGATGCCCCCTGTTGCGATGTATGTATGGAAATGAGATTCCATGTAATTGGTCCTGCGTCAGTACAATATTAATATGTTACATGAGAAATTTAGAAACGAAACAACCCAGATGCAGTATTCAAATATTTATCATATCTAATCTAGTTACAATCATATTACCCAATGATATTAGGTCAGTTGAAATACCATGCATGCAGTTTGTCATCATTATTTGATATTCCATGAACCATTTTCACACATTCATCGGCAATCGTCTTAGCTATTCGGTAACTGAAACAAATAACCACGAGTGTTTTGTATGAATATGTTTGCAACATTTTATAAGGGATGTTCGGAAAATAATTGATGTTTGCTGTTTGGTCGCTTGTAAAGAGGGTTAAAATTTATACATTACATTTAAGGAAGATTGCCAGCTTAGGTCCAACATTCATTCAGATTTCAATAAAATTATTTGTGTTCGGGAAACATGTAGACGTAGGATAACACAACATTGACTAGGGGTCTTAGGATAATGTTGTGATGGTTTCTGAGAACTTATTGAGAATATAAGAAATGATTAGAGGACATTAGTTGGACGTTATGTGACAAATAAACACTGAATGAAACGCCGTTATTTTCGGAAATTTTGAACAGGTCAGCAAGTTAGTGTTCGAATTGAAGCGGTTCTCACGCTATTACAAATTTTGTTTTGAAAAGGTAGCGGCAAGTGTTCGTAAAACGAATGATACGTACTAGTTACAAATAGATGAAAAAGGAACTTTGAAAGCCGACGAACACGACAAATATGAAAATATTGCAGGCTCGGTTTGATTGAGCCTGTTCATAGGCAGCACGGAAATGCATATTGCTGCCCACGCCGCCTAGCCCCGGGTTGAGCACAACTTGATATTTACACCAATAAACAGTACAATTTTGATCCGTCCCAAATGATGGTATGCATATGGCGGTGAACATGCGGTATTTTCAGATTAATACCATTCCATGTTCAGCGGCGTATGATCCCCAGATAAACGATTTGATTTGCCCTAAACGAGAAAACAATTGACGGAACTAAACAGAATACAATTTTGACAGGGGATCTGAGAATATAAATCCTGCATATCACAGACAACGCCAAAAACAAAATTTCAAAAGCAGGAAGTATATCCTTGGGTGATTGAACAATACCCGACTTTGTATAAGCTTGGATATTGAACAACCCATCTATAAACTGCCCGAAATATTTAAACAAAGGCAATTTTAGAAGTACTATTGACATAGTACACAGGTATCGTGCTAAACGACCTTCAAATGACGTAACTGATTGAATGTACGGGTATACTTTTTTCTGCCGCCACAGGGCAACAAACAACGCTACTGTGATATTGAAAATAATGAAAAGGGAACTTTGAAAGCCAACGAACACGACAAATATGAAGATATTTCAGGCTCGATTTGATTGAGCCTGTTCATCAAAGATCTTAAAGTCTCAGAATGTGAGCAACCGTATATAATTTATATGGATCCTAATAACTTTTCTCATTTTAGCAGAAAATTACAAAATTATTGTGATGGAAATGTGGGTACAGAAACCCATAATTTCTGCAAGATATCAGTGATAAAAGGGTTTTCACATAAAAATGAGAATGCAAATTGAAAACACATTTAGATAGGTATGTTGAAACATGGATTTACAGATTCCAAGGTGTCTATCACAAATTGAATATCAATAAGAGAAATGATAGGTTGCATTATTTTTCGAACATCTCCGTTTGATCTTTGTACATATGCTGAAGTAAGAATATATAATGAATGTATCTAATCTAGAACATGATAATGCCAAACGACTCTAAAATTTGTAAAAAGTGAGAAAATATTGGTAATACGTGAATCAGATCTTCTTCTGTGTTTTCTATTTTATGAAGAACACGTTCGACGGTTTTAATACTTATCAAGTAAACAGAAATACAGATCTAATGGTGGTTTAACTAAATCCCTCAAAGAATGCTGAAACCTTCGGCGAAAGGCAGTAACACAAAGTGGGCTTTGTCGATAAGGGCTTTATATTTGTCAAGACAGTGCATCATTTCTTGTTTCGTTTCCCAAAACTGCTTTGTGTTATGTATTTATGTTACCGTTCACAAACGAATTTATAATCTTTAATAACTTTTTGGTTCATGTTAAAATCGTTATAAAATACGTCAGCTTTTCAGTAACTTAATCGGTTTCATAAGTTCGTTCACTGTGGTAACTTGATAAGTTAACGTCTCTCTGGCCAAACCATGGCTTACTAGTAAATGCCCAGTATTATACATTCAAGAATTCAGTTAATAATTGGATTTTGTTTTCTGTGTTTCATCGATGTATGAACTGTAATAATGTTTACACCTTATTTTATTTTTAGTTATACTTAAGTGATAACGTTCTAACTGTTCATACATCGGTGAAACGATAAAAACAAACTTCGAGTCTATAATTAAAGCCAGCAAACACATTTTATGTAAATGAAAGGAATACGAAGCTGCTTCATCGTCACCGAAAAATAAATCGCAATCACGTGACCGTAATACACGAATGAAATATGTGCGATTCTGGAACACTTTGCAAGGCTGTAAAAATTTAAAACTTTAACAGAGCTAATTCATTGTTGAACCGGCTGTTGGATCGGATGTTTTCATAAACTGAGAAAATAAAGCGATTTTGAGTTGGTAACGAATATGTGCTTGGTTTTTCAGTTATTTTGTTTTGTCTCCTGAAGCAGACCACTTACTAATCAGGTATCAAAAAAAAGCCAAGTCATTTAAATTGCTATAATTCTACAAGTGATACGCCTGCAATATTAATGTAATAGTATAAATATCCAACTTGGAGGAGATTTTTCTTCTGGACTCCAAGGATTAACGTTGTTCATACATCATTCAATTCACTCACTAGAACTTTTTTTTCTTTCAGTATGTCTTGACATTTTCACACGGAAATCTAATTTAAATGTCTGATGCATGTGTCTATTTACTTTCATTAACTTTTAAAGTGATCACATCGCAATAAATGTAGCATGATACCATTTCATTATTATTGTGTCTTCTTGAGGCAATTGATATTCATTTTGTAAAATATCAAAACATCAGAATTTCGAAATGTTATCGATCAAAATGCGGTGTATGTTTAAATTTCGGCAGCTTGGTAAATATCAGAAAAAAAAACATTTGAAAGTCAAAGAACGCGGCAAATATGAAAATAGTTCAGACTCGGTATGAGTCTGTCCAAGGACAGTAATTAAACCCCGCTTAGCCTGAGTTGGGCGCAACTTAATGTCTACACATTGCGCTCAGTAACGTTATGTCGCATTTTCAACCAGTGGAAAACTAGCGTAGACCTAAAAAAAAGGCAGCGTATCCGAATATTGAGGTGGTATCACTTAATTTCACGTGACCGAAATTTCGCGCAAGTGCCGAAAAATCCTTATTTTCGCGGAAATAAATCTACGCAGTTAAATCATAATTATAATGAAATACATCATAATACATGGAAAAAGCTACAGGTTTTAATACGCGCATTGTTCCGATCGCGAAATCAACGAATATTAACCCCTAAGAAAGAAAATGCTATCAGAGTAAGACTTCTCTTATCATTAAAACCATTTTGCAAAATATCCGTTTGAACAATAAATTAATTAATTCATTCAATCCTCTCTGCATCGTCGGGTGCCTACGGCGATAGCAAGGAATCTCCTCTTGGCTCTGTCTGCTGCTGTCCTGTGGTCAAACCCCTGCTTTTATGCTTTCTCTATAGTCCTTCGCCAGGTCTTTTTTAGTCGTCCGAGGTTCCTCTTCCCTTGTGGGTCCATCGCAGGGCTATTCTTGGTAGTGAGTCGAGGCATGCGATCAACATGTGCCAGCCATCTCAATCGACGTTTTCTGACTGTTTCGAGTCAACTCCTGTCCTTCTGAGTAGTTCCTCATTGGAGATGGTGATTGGCCAAAAGATCTTGAGCATTCGTCTCAGACTCTTATTCTGGGTTGAAGGTTATAAAGCTGAGATTGGAAACCAGTCTCAAATCTCCAGCATCTGATTGGATGAAATGGCGACTGTTCGCCATTTCAGCCAATCAGATGCTTGAGATTTGAGACTGGTTTCCATGCTCAGTTTTATAACCTTGGACCCTGGAACACCTCGAGTTTTTGCTCAATGACAGTCGTTGTTTTCCATAATTCTGATCCATATAGAAACACGCTGAGGACATTGCTTTTGAAGATCTTGATTATAGTGTAAATTCTGATGCTGGTTGTTCTCCAAATGGGCTTGAGTATGGCAAAAGCTTGATTGAACAATTAATGCTTAGCCCAAAATAAAGATGAGTTCAGTACATAAGGAATAGGGAGCTTGATTTTGAGATAGGGAGCTTGATCCGGAATATGAAGGTTTATCTGGAAAAGGGAGCTGGATATGGGATAGGGAGCTTTATTTGGAATAAGGAGATCTGGAAAAGGAAACTGGATCTGAAATACGGAGCTTAAAAGAAAAATTAGAACCTTTGGGATTACCGCTTTGGAACGAAACCGGCTAAAACTGCTGAAATTCGTTTGTCTAACAGCTAAGTAATCGCGTTATTGCAGGCTTGCATAAAGATTTTTAAAAAACTTTATATTCCATAAAACATTAATCTTCGTTGACGGATAATATATCCGCTACTGACGACTTTATGACCTTTGTCCTTTTTACCCCATACATTGATTTATTTGTAAATGGTTTCCAAAGCGTGGATGGAAATTAAAAATAATTTCATTAATAAATAAATGAAAATGATATCTTATGTTTTTTGGTTTGAAAATCGCACTCCGAATCCACGGTGAGAAATGAAACTTATATGATTGGAGCATTTGTTAAGTGTATTACCTTGTTTTATTTTTTTATTTTTAGATGGCATATCAAATTCAGGGTAATCAATGCAACGAATCGAGTAAACAACTGACGAGTTATTTAAAAGTTTAAGTGTTGTAATTTTACACAAACCCTTTTCCCATCTTATACGTTTTATATCTGAAATAAAACATCTGGAAAGTTTTCATGTTTTTAATGATTTTCTTATGCTTGTACTTGTTTTGTGATACTAGAACCTGTTGGGGAAAGTGTGGGGTTGGTGCACGCTTGTTTAAATCCCCAGTGGTAATTTGTTTTGCCACTGACCGTTCCGAGGCGGTATCCCCAAAGGTTCTCTCTTTCGTTAGCTGTTTGTAGCGTCCTATTTTAATTGACATACTAATAACAAACATGCTCTCTCTCTCTCTCTCTCTTCCTCTCTTCTTTTTCGCTGCATGGGGAGGCTGTGTTTTGTGAGTATGGCGATTCCTGATATGCATATATTATTTTTTTATGCAGATTAGATGCAAACCGATATAGAAAACATGTTAAAACTTGCTTAATTTGCATGTCTTACTCAGTGTTACATCAAAGGCATTTCAAATAAATTCTTATTCAATAAACTAAAGGAGTAGATTATATTTACTTTTCATGTATCTTAAGAAAACGGTTGTACCAAATACTTTTATAATACTGAAAACATTTTGCGCTGTGAATAAAACAAGCTAACAATTTTTAATTACAATAAACTTACTTCTTATTTACAGATCATTGACAATACACCCAAATCTTCGAAATATTGATTTCAGTCATTCCGTTCATATCGTTACCTGTGGGTAGTTTCAGGTTATCAAAGACTAGAAAAGGGAACGTCAAAGACTTTCATAACATATGTGTATTAACACATGCCATTACATTAATTATTATACTAGTGTCCAAAAGAAACGATACCCATCAATAAAAGTTTTTTTATACCTGTCCCATTTTTAAATTTTGTTTATGCTTGTACAGGATTGATGAAATTGATTTTTGTACAAATGCATGATGCTATTAAAAGGTCTCTCAAATGAATTAGACCAATCCAAATGTTCTTTAGCCGTTTGGTTTTATTGTATGTTCTTGCAAACAAGTGGTATCGTTTCTTCTGGACACTAGCATATCTATTATAAGTTACTGTAATTATAGTTTGATGGATAAACTTTATTAATACTTTTAATCAAAGGATAAATACTACAAATGCTTATTAAACACTTCATCAATAGAGAATGATATTTTACTGCACTCACTATTTCTTACCAAATGATATTTCTGTATATAGCTTAATAAAGTTAACAATTCAGAAAAGCAAGCATACGTTCTAAATATCTCTTCTGAAATGGTTTCGTAACTAAGTTTACTTTTCTTTGAGACAAAACATTCATAAAAAAAGATGCAGACGATGCATACGTTAAATTGTATAAAGCCGTGATAACGGAAACTACCGCGATCGTCTCAAAGAGGACAAACAAGCAATACGTGATGATTTAGAGCATATTGCAACCATAGGTAGAACAAACCTGTTATTTAATGCAATATTTCTAAATCTTCCATTTCACTAACGATATGAAATACTTATTATTGTCAATATAACCAAAACATTTTCATGAAAACAAAACACCGTTGAAATATTATGACGTTCTAATTATATTTTTAATAAGTAATAAGTTAAAGCCCCACTTTTCAAATTATTTAATACGTTTTCTTTATATAATAATATTCTCACTCTTTTACAAATATGAAAACATATTTTAGTATTTTGACTAATTACAAGACGTTCTATGTGGCATTGGGTTATACGATTTCATAATATTATACCAAAACATGTATGAAACAATTCTGACCTTGCGAAGAGGGAAGGACCGAATTCACCATGACCAGCAAAACGTTGTCAAGAACGTAATTATCAACACTTTCAAAAAGATTATTATCGCTTTTGATTTCACCAAGCGTATTATATTATTCGCTGGAAAGCATAACATACAAAATCCTTTGCATCATTAATAACTGAATCTGTTTACGAAGGCTTCTTGTGAAATTGTTTTTCAAGCCTTCATTAATTTTGAATGCTGAATTTGAGCCTTCTGCGGAAAAGCCTTTAGCAGAAAATTTTTGAGCCAAAATGATACTCTCACTGAGCATATTAAGTTATACTGAACTAGCAGTTGGAAATAAAGTTTCAACCAAACGTGAAAATAATGAGAACATTTGTATGGTCCTCATAAAATTAATGACGATCGGTTCGTAGACACGATCGATTCGTCGACACGATCGAATTGGAATCGTCGACACAATCGATTTGTCGACAGTAAATCGTTCACATTGTAGAAGTTCTCTCCCGAGTAAAAACACTAAAACGTCTCTTTAAAGTTGCTCGAATGATTTTTGGAGATCCTAGAGGATTTTGCGACAGACGCCTTGGTGGCCGTAATGATGTCTCTCGCTTTTCAAGCACCTGAAAATGGGAAATTATATTATTTTGGGGAAAATTGATAATTGAACACAATGTCGTGTTTCCATCCGATGTTTGCTTGTTTTGGGAAACCCCATTCTTTTAAATGTTTGTGGCGACCATGTTGTGAAATAGTATTATTCTACAAATATCGAACTGAATGTTCCATGTTCACCCTCATATGCACTCCATCGTTTGGCAATATTGATCAATATTGGTACTGTTTACTTGTATGAATATCGAGTTGCGCTTGACCCGGGGCTAGGCGGCATGAGCGTTTATATGCATTTCCATAAAACCCATGAAAAGCCTCATCAAACCGAGCCTGCAATATTTTTATATTTGTCTATCAGAGGTCAATTTTAATTAATTTTCATGATATCTGGATTGACGTAACATGTGCTTCTTCTAGACAAGTGCACAACAAACAAGTTTTGTTACCGAATACACATACCGACTGATTAATTCCTGTATTCACTACATTATAACACTATAACGCCAGACACCTTAAAACAGCATAATTCGTTATATAATGAAGATAAAATATGTGACCCAGACAACAAGGAATAGTTTCAAACTGTTTTCAGGAAGATTTAAGATTTCCTTTTGAGCATGGAAACGCGTATATAATTTCCTTAGCCATAAAAAACATCAACTCCGACAAACAATAGACCGTACCATTTACATCATGCAGAGTGTGCCTCTTCAAAATCAATAAACAAACCTATATCCTTTAGAGCCCGCAGTTGATGGCACTTTCACTTTTTTGCCACTTAAATTCAGTGCACTTTTAATATAACCTTTAGACCACTTTTTTCGAGTTTTCTTTCCTCACGATTTTGTAAAACATGATGGATATTTGTGCAAAAGACTTACTTTATTTATTAGCGCATTGAAGATTTCAGTTATTTCATCTTTTTCTGTCGAAGCAGAACATTCGGTAACCAAGTAGCAATCACTCTGCCAGTTCAGTTCTTCCGGTTTTTGACAAGCGACACATCTGCAAATAAAGAAACTTAATTAGCAACATTAAATATAACTTATACACCAAATCAGTCTGTTGCTGCGCCTATTGTTTACCAATCTTTCATGTTATTTTATTTATATTCTTTTAGATTTTATTAGGCATATTGTACATTCACCAGGAAGGGTATACTTCTTGATTTTTGTTATCTATTTCATATCTCTTTAAAATGAATCAATATTTCTAATTATTTTATATCAAATTTATCAATGGATTTACATAAAAATTTCCAATAAATTACGTACAAAACATCGGCAACACTTGCCGAATAGTCGAACACTTGTTGCGGTGTCTTCTAATTTCACTGGTGTGTGTATAAAAGTTGTATATTTTATTTTGCGTGAAAAGCACCGTAAAGCTATCAGTATCAACGTTCGAATGTGTGACGAGGCACGCAAAATGAGACCCCTTTGTCGTATGGAGTATATATAAAAATTTGATGAAGATGTATT
The DNA here is from genome assembly GCA_038501625.1 of Corbicula japonica. Taxonomy (NCBI): domain Eukaryota; kingdom Metazoa; phylum Mollusca; class Bivalvia; order Venerida; family Cyrenidae; genus Corbicula; species Corbicula japonica. The sequence continues at coordinate 1,160,622 of JAZAYU010000047.1, forward strand.
AAAAGTGAAAGAGAGAGCATGGTTAATAAAATGATCAGCTTCAAAACAGACAAAAATTGCCACTGGGTGTTTAAACCAGGTTCTAGGTTGCACAAACCTCACATTTGTCCCAAAAGGTTCTCATATCAACAAACAAGTAGTCTAGTTAAAATAACTCCAACCCACCATCAGCTCAACAATGTAGCATGCAAAAGCATATAAACATATAAAACATAAGAAACTAATGGCATTGCAAAGCCAAAGGATCGGGTACTTAATGATCTTACCGAGACCAGAGCACCTGGAGTCAAATCAGCAAGAACACGATGATAGGTATAAAAGAAACAAATCGAGTTTGTAGGTTCTTATAAAAGATTTCCCCATAAACCTTCATAAACTCTAAACCCCTGCCACCGTCGTGCAAGCAAAGAGGTAAGCATAATGATCAACTGTAGAATGGGTTTACCAACAGGCCTGCAGAGCGCTGCAAAATATCATGTTGATATCCTTTCATTTGTATTTGTTGATGTTTTTTACGAATAAACTAGAGAAATTAATATTGCCTTTTATTTTCTTAATTTCATAAATTTAAATATCAATAAAATGCTGGCTGTGAAATACCTGGCAAAAGTGATTTTAAACTGCATCTGTTTTTTACTTAAATCTAGGTATCAGCGATAAAACTTGCAAAAGGTTTTCTTTAATTTGTGATACCAATAACCTTGTTTTAAAAGTTTTTCTGTTATGCAAAGATTACGTTTAAAAAATCATTAACATCATTGCAAGCTTTAGAAAAGCGAACAAGCTGTGAGATATAAACCCCGTAAGATGTTGCATTTAGTTTATTAAAATTAAAATCATCTCTTTCAAGAAACTGAAAAATTTACTTTAAAAAGTGAAACCTGCAATCAGGAATAGCCACATTCAGAAAACGCAGCTTCCCTTACACAAGCAAAAACAGAGAGGAAAAGATAGCATACGTTTATAAAATGATCAATTGTAAATAAGACACCACAAACATTTAACGAAAAAAAGTCCTCAGGAGTTACCGCTGTGGAACGGTCAATGACAAATCTAAACCATTTGCAAACAGTGTTAAAACTAGGTTTAAGGGTGCACCAACTTCACACTTGCCCCAATATGTTCACATATAAACAAACAAGCACAATTCGTCTTGGTGAAATAACTCCAACACACCGATCAACTCGACAATGGCACCTGGAGTCAAATCAGCAGAACATGATGTCAGGCATAAGAGAAACAGATCGTGTTTCCATGAGCTTTACTGATATTTCTTTAGAAACCTTCATAAACACCCTAAATCCCTTCCACTGTCTTTCAAATTAAGGAGAAAGATATAATCTGCAGATGGGTTAATCACCAAGCATGCAGAGCTCTATAGAATATAGTGTTCGTAGCCTTTCGTTTTAAAACACAAAAAGATTTAACTATGTCAAATGTGAATTTGACTTGCGAGTTTTTTGCCATGCAACAACTCTTTAGAACAAAGAAAGATTAAAGAAGAAAAGAAGAAATTTTATGCAATCGCAGAGATACAGGCGACATGTATTTTTCAAGACAGATTGCCCATCTATCGTCATTTTCTCTGGGAAAGTGCACTGTAAAACATTAGATTTTTGTGAAGAATACAAGCTACTGTCAAGTCAGTATTGCATTTGTTCAGCATGTTTAACTACAGGATTGTCAGTCTATGTACAGTTTCAACAAAGGCTTATGTGACTGGCTTGAAATATTCTGTCTATTCTTTCCAGGTTGAAACAAAGGTTCCGTTACGCAATGTTATTAAGAAATGTTTGTAAATATCAGAATCTAACTGCCAGTCAAGTGGAACTGGAATTATGTAGAAGTCTAATTCTAGCACACTTGCTTAAAGTGATCTATGCATAGGCCTAGGTTATGTAAAAATACATTACACTTGCTTTAGAGATCTATTTACAGATTAAGTAAATGCATTACAGCTGGTTTAAACAAGTAATTTCAATGCAAAACGTACAGTTTTTGAAAGTCGATTGAAAATTCATTGTACACAAGGCCCCAGCATTTTGACTTGGTCGTTTCCTGGTTTCCCCTGGTTACCAGTGTTATCAGTTTTTGTCATTTCAGATTCAGTGTACATTATGTCATTTTTGTAAAGGCGGTTCTTTCTGAGTCACATCTTCAAATTTAAATCTATTTTATTATCAGAAATACAATTTTAATTTCATGCTGATGTGCAAATAAGAACAATCACTGCGAGAAAACTGTACAAAACAAATATTTAAGCATCTTAAACAACTGTATTTTATGTTCAAATATATTTAGAAAATATAATGAGCTTCATATAGTTTTAATACAGCATATAACGAATTTAGTTGTTTAGCTGATTCTGAATGAGTTATTTATAAATGCGGAAGAGTTGGTGTCCAGCTTTCTTCTATTCGATGCGAGAAACGATAACCAATTAGTAATGCCAAAGGTATGTTGAAAAAGTTCTAAAATTGCCTAAAAGAACTCAGAAATATACAAAATAAAAATTCCTTTACCTCAAGAAATTTCTATAACGATATAACTGCTAAGATTCTAAAAATCTACTCGAAAATAGGTATTTATAAAAAATATCTTTTAAACTACTTTCTTGGGAACCACTTTACTTGTTGAGCCGTAAGAGATGTACATATTATAATTATTCTTTTAGTTATAGTTTTTGTAAATAAAACGCATGACCATAATTCGTCCAGAAAATGATAATTATATGTTCTTTGCGTCTTCGGCTCGCGTTATCTTGGGCGTAATGTAGTTTGAGCGATTCTCTCGACAGAGACATTTATATTTTTAAAACGAAAGTAGAAAATTATCACCAATTATCAGCTGAATTTCTGTAAAGGAGAATACATTTAAGATAAAGCCAGTATTACCAAGTGCTCTGTTTGTTCTGAAATAACGGAGATCGCTAGTTCACCGATAAAGCATGTTATTATGTTGAGCGGTAACCGCGATAAAAGTGAAAAGTGAAATTCCTGCATGTCCTTTGCACTATTTTTCAGCCACAACAAGGCTGCTGAACAACTCGTAACCTTGACCTCCGGAAAAACTTTACTCCAAAAAGGTAAGATATACGCACATGAGGTCAAGTTGAATGTAGAAATCAATTAGAGCGAATTATGTTCTAAAGTAACTTCAGCTGGAGCAAAGTTTCAATAAAGCCGACCATTTATTGCAAAGAATCCTCTTGAAAAAATATATGTTTAGAGATCGTTTTAACTTTTTTTTATTTACATCGCTGATTGTCATTACAAAAAGCAGTGTTCATGTTGTAAACTGGACTGTATGTATAAATCAGTAACTTAATTAGAAAATACACATTTAATGATTACAACCATAACAAACATATTGACTGCTCCCAATCAAAGTGAATTTGACAAGCAAGCAGAGGCGGTAAATGAGGAGTTTACAGACAATAAGACAGCACAGCGTATGATTTCGATAATCCATTAATCTTTGGCAATCCGAAGCTCCAAATTGAATTTCATCGCAAAAAATGCAGTTACACGTAAATTCACAAAAAGCAATCACCAGTAAAATAATCAAAGAAGATGACTTGGAGTACAAAAGGAAAATAAGACTAAATGCAACATAACAGTCTTATCTTGGCAAAATGAAATACAGAAATGCTTGTACCTGATATGGCTGAGGTCAGCTTTGTTGCCAAGCAACACCATCGGCACATGAGCAGTTTGCTTCCTCTCCTTTTTTAACCAATCACATACTGCTTCTGCAAATTCGAAGCTTGATTTGTCGTTGACAGCGTAAACCACAATAACTCCATCGACCTTACTGGGAAACTCTTTGCTTTTCAGTTCTTTGTGCTGAAAACAGATGTGAAGCATTATTTATCACATTTTTGTTTAAGGGAGGTGTGTAGAATCACATAGACTTGGTTTATGTGAATCTGTTTCCAACTTGAAAGTTTACGATTCCCAGTAAACATTTTTACTTATTGTTAAGTGCTCCGTAGACAAAGATCAACAACACGCGAACAGAGAGATTCTGCGTATTCAATGTAAGCATTAATAAGTACAATTTGTTAAGAACACTCTAAATACCTAAACAATAATCAATGTTCATCTGTTTTGTAGATATGTTTCGTTGCGTCATAAATACGATCAGAAAAATAACAGAAAATCTTCAGAAAAAGAAAATCAAAACAAAACCTGCTTTCATTAATTATCATGTACTAAATGGATGAAAGGTGAATAGAACACGACAAATATCAAAATATTGTAGGGTGAGTTTGATTGAACTTGTTCCTGATCGAGCAGTTATGGAATTGCACGCCACCTGGCCCGGGTTGAGCGCAACGCAATATTTACACAAATACACGTATCGTGCTCAAAGGCCTTCAAAAGGCTATGAAATTGATAACAGCACTGATATAATATAGGGCGAGTTCAAACTACCTGTCATAATAAATTTAAACCATTGAAACTGACCGTTCTCGATGTATCTGTTATTTTCAAAGGGACTGCTTTGTCATCAACCACTACCGTCCTTTCGTACGTCATTTCCCGTGCATGCGCATATTCTGTAAGGTACCTTCCGGTTAAATATCGAACAACTAAAGCTGAAATAAAAAAAATGAATATTCAACTATAATGACTTTAAAAAGAAAACAATACGGTCTGCAAAAAATCACAAACTGTAAATGTATTTAGTATGCATCAATACAATCTCTAACGTCGTGAAACAAATACAACAAATTGGGTTCTAATAAACACATCACTACGAACAAATTAAGTCATTATCATTACAAGCATAAGAATGTAAATGGCAAAAGCATCAAAATAAAGACATCATGTAAGTGCTCATGTCTTAAGGCCGAATGACAATTACCTTTTCGTGCAATCTGATTAAAATCATCTCCTGACAACAGTTACGCTAACTTACATTGTTTTAGATCTGATTTTAGTGAGACTCTTATTTCAATAGGTTTGTATTTGGTTTTAAAATTGCCTGTGAAATGATTTTCATTAGAAGTGTGCAACTGTTACACTTCATTCTTCTAACTGAAATGCACACTCCTCAGCCATTCATCCAGGCAAAATAAAAAGAAATCAATAATGCTTCTGGCAACAACTTACATTCCTCTATTAGTAATATCATTTAGATGTCATTATATCAAAATGAAATATTAAGCCTACTTACCTGTCTTTCCAACACCTTCTTTACCGATTATTACTATATGAACGTTTCCTTTCATATCCAAGTCATTGATATCAACGTTTATGTTGTCAACCACAAACGGCGACGTAAGGTTTCATACTGTTGCTTCTTTGTTGTTTTCTTTATATCAGATTAAGCTTGTATGTATGCCACTGAACAACAATTAATCTGACATAAATCAGTTTTGATAAATCATGAACACTTGAGATTTTATAGAAAGAAAGTCACAATATTTAATTTATCAAACAGTTCACTGCTCTACCCTTAATCATGAACTCTACCTGTTGAAATTCGGAAGATAACGCGAAAATAAGATTGGAACATTAATAAATGCCAATGAAACTATACAAGCAGCTGCCATATTATTGGCAGGCATGTTAAGTTCACAGGTAATTTTGATTAGTAGAACGTATGTTCGCATTTTCAATTGAAATTATTTATTAATTAATGGTTCGCTTTGCAAAATTATTAGTACGTTAGTCAGTCAGTAGATCTAATTCAGAAAGTAAGGAAGGAAGGAAGGAGAGAAACGTTAAATACTTATTTAACATACTACCCTCTATACAAGCATTTAACAAACATTAAATGATAATAATAATAATAATAATAATAATAATATAATAGCATTTTACCATTTTAGGCAAAGTAAGCAAATAACTTTAACCTTTTCTGTTACTGGAAAAAATTGTAGTTTACATTGTTAAAGCAGGTACTGTATTTCATGTAAGAAATGAAATTGCACATTAAAATCAAATAAACACTATACTTTATTAAAGTTTTATTCAATATTCATCATTTCCACAACTGCCTGGTATTCTTATCACTAAACAGTTTTAATAACACTAAAATTTCTTTATTTACACAAAAGAAAACTTAATAAATACTTTGAATACCTCGTAATGTTCAAAACAATATGTCTGACAAATTAGATCTACCTTAAGCGTGGTTTCAGAAAGCGCTAAGCAGAACTTGTCACATTTGGGACAAGTAGGTTCTATAAGGTTCACTTTGCGTATGATTAACATCCCCCTATGAACAATGAATGGACAGGCTCACATTGAAAGAAAGATAAGATTACATAAAATTAGCGGGTTAAGGGCGAGGACTGATCAGTCTAGACCACCGATGGGACGGCTTACACTAATCGGAAAATTCAGACTATGTGGTAGAACTGGAAGACGTAGTATATAGATAACTTCAAACTTTTATGATCAACAAACACAACATCAGCTCATAATCATGTTAATTTATAGCATCAATCAAACCCTGCAAACTTCACAGTGTTTATCATCAGATCACTGACATATTTATATCTACCATTATTAATTGAACATTGTACTTAACATCCCACCGAGTGTGTTATTGTAACTTCAACGGTATTAGCTTTTTGTATCAGAGAAAAAAACTCCCATTTCAAAACCTGAGTGTAATGCACAAACTCAAGTTTAAACGTAATGTTCACAATTCAGGATTCTAATAATTACATCACAATATAAATACTGTTAATAGTGTGTGTAAGTATAAACACCACGGGTAATCTATGGTTACTCGTGCGCTGGTCGGTCGTCAAGTCCAGATGTTATGTTACAATCACATTCTGCTTTTTTTTTTGCCTGTCGTCGAGGTTCAGTCTTATCGTTGCCTCTCAGTTTAGACATATTTGTGAGTGAATGTTACATTAAAACGTATATATTCTAAATATTAGGCAAATTATTGCAATAGAGTCAAACCAAAAGTTATTCCTTCATTAGTGACTAAAATCATTACACGGGTTTTCGCACGACGTTTCGAAGAAGTTGGAAGCTATCCTACTCACCCTGGCGTCGGCGTAAGCGTCCCTGAATTTTTTTATATGCTCTTGGTCCATATTTTTAAAGCTACTTTAGAAATAAAATTGAAACATAAAGTATTTTTTCACCATCAAAACATCCTTACCTACTATCAATTCAACATCATTATCATTATTAACAACCCCTATTATTCTGCTACTAAATACTTTTCAAGTTATGCCTCTTTTCACTGAAACTTTGCGTTAACCAAATTAAGCACTTGGGTCGTAACTTTAGAACTACTTAAGACATCAATTTGAAACTTGGAATATTATTTCATCATCAAAATTAAGACCCATAACTCTACAGCAAAAATTTGTTTAAAATTATGTCCCTTTTTCACTTACATTTGGAATTTTAAAAAAAAAACTTTAACAGCATACACTTCACGTATTAACTCACTTATGCTATTGAAGACAGAGAGCTTTGCAAAACTCATTTTGGAAGGGTGCGAGTGATAAAAGCAGACTTCATCTGTCTTCTTTTATTGTTGATTCATTACCGAATCTACTTTAGCTAATGCTCCGTAAGCGATGTGGATCAGATCTCCCTGTAAGATATAGCTAATGGTAAATATAATGTGTTCAATGGCTCTCGTTTAAACAACATTTCACATGAAAATAAATCATTATTTGTTATAATCTCCCGCATTTATATTTTAATAAACTGTATCAGTGCAGGAATCATCAGATTATGTATGATGGAATTTATTCATCGCGTGTTATCCTTCTGCCTAAATTTAGATCGTAAGATTTTGTTTTTCTCCAGTTTGATTCATACAACGTGACTACGTGACTACAACATGACTACTTGACTACAACTAGGCGTCAGCGACATGGAAGGAAACCATTTTTCAAGCCTGTCACTGCCTCCTGCTTGGATTAGTGACTGGGGTTTCTTAGTTAAAACAATATTTATTTACCATATAGCATGTTACGTGTACAAATAGTTAGAGTAAAAATGTATCTTTTCAAAACCCGACATCAATACTCAGTTCCAGCCCAAGTAAAGTGAAGAAATATGGCGTCCTAAGACTCTGTTTAAGTTTGTATGCGTAAGTTATACGAAAGTCTGTTTAAAGACAAATACATAAATAAATGATACCACAGTAACACATACAACATCTTATATGTTCAAACTCATAATGCCAACCTAGTAGACTATTTGGCCTAAACTTGACTACGTCCAGCACTTAACGGTCTAGCGGCCTGAAGTTGTTCATTGTAGGCATACTGGTCTAACTCTGGCAGCCTAGCGGCCTTAAACCAGAACAAGGGTTAGGCAAACTTCAAAAACAACTAAAATGTACATAAATGTACCAAGATATTATCTTTCGAATGAGAAAGATAATTATTTCTCCAACCTGTGAAATAATTAAGTCTTTAATAACACCACTACCTCTACTGTTTTTTTTTCTTTTGTTGTATTTTATTGTGTGTTTTTGTAGAGGACTAACAGATTTAGGCCGCTATGCCGCAAGTCCCACCAGCCCTCCTGTTTAGGAGCGATAGGTCGCCAGATTTGGGCTGCTATGCCGCCATATTCATAGATATCCTTAGTAGTTTTCGTCAAGTCACGGATGCATTCCTAATGTCAAAATCAACAAACGCTGAATTTGAGAGATGAATTCGCACCTTATTATTCTCAGTCATAGTTAACATTGGTTTTTCATTTTCAACGTATGTCCTTGAAGGATAAATTTAGACCGTTGCAAAGCCTCACGGATGTACCGAATGATCTGTTTATAAAAACTAAATGCATCCTTAAGCGTGAGGTAATGTGCCGCGTATAATGACAAAGTTATCTTTCCATAAAGACAGGGTAAGCTGGAATTATAGCATATCCATAGTTCTTGTAGAACCAGCCTATCTCGCCTATAGTTTCACTTCGAGGCTTGCCGAATGGCTGATCAGGCGGGGCCCGGCTTATGTAGGTAGCCGACAGGGTTTTCTCCGGGGTGTTGTCACCAATGCCCAACAACTGCCAGTCCTTGAACAGTCGCGGTTTGAAGTCTCTCGTACCATCAGGACCTTATAGCAAAAATGAAAATGTATTGTTAGCACAAATATATCCGCGAGGCTTTGCAATGTCTACACACAAGCCGTGACGATCTGGTTAGGTTCGTTGTGTGATAAGAAGTTCTTGACTAAGTTAACGGTGTTTACATTGACCGGACAGTGAGATACACAGGAACGCGTCTGCTCTGGGCTGAAGGTTATAAAGCTGAGATTGAAAACCAGTCTCAAATCTCAAGCATCTGATTGGCTGAAATGGCGACCAGTCGCCATTTCAGCCAATCAGATGCTTGAGATTTGAGACTGGTTTCCATGCTCAGTTTTATAACCTTGGTCACTGGTCTCACATCTAAATCTATGGTGGTACGGTTCCAGTAGATAAAATTGTATAACTTTAGACAAGAAGGTCATGTTGTCATAGAAATTTTTGGACTGGATCTAGTATTCTACTTACCTGTCCATAACAAAGGTCCCGCGTATGGCGTCCACTCATGGTGTGGTTCAACCTTTTTGTCTTCTTCTACTTTGACATGTCGACCTGCAGCCGCGAGAACATGGTTCCGATCAGGCGGTATGTGATCTGACTGACCATACTTGACACGGTCCCAGTAAGGTAAGGACATACTAAAGTGTAGTAAGGTGGGGCTGGAAGGCTATAAAATATAGCATATTATAACATTCATTGAGGACTAGTCCGCCATGCTTTTTGTCATACATGTTTTTACTTACATATGGAGTTCGGTCTCGTTCATCAAATTGCAAACATAACAACAATTAGCAAAAGAATGTAAAAAATATATAAGTTTCCAAGTTTATTTTACAACTTTTCTCAGTAAGTACTCGTATATCGTACTTAAACAGAGACATTCCTTAAACACGCATATACACATACACGTTCAAAGGTTTCACTCAAACATTTAATACATTTATGAAAAAAATGAAAGAAAAAATGTGTAAAGCAAAGTAAAAGAAAACCAAAAAAACCAGAACAACAACTTAACAACAAACGACACCAATTACATAAACTGCACATAAGAGGACAGCAAACTAGGTCTGATCTTATGCAAACCAATAGTTTTTGCAACGCTTCGAAAGTTAAGTGATTAAAATAATAAAAAAGAAGAAAATGCTTACCTTTTATATCATATTCAAACCCAAAGACGAAAATGATCATTTCTTTTCCACTAATTTGCCAATGAACCTTTTGTTAATTCAAGTGTGTTATTATGAATATGAAATTAAATATCACATTGTTATCTAGCAAGTCAGGAGAAACTTTTATGAATTAAAATATTTAATTACATGAGACAATACAGATTTTAATTTAATGTTTTGATTGGCGAATCATTCTGACGTCGGGTTATGGACCTTTCCAATATCCCTCTTTTGCCAAAATTCTTCAATGAAAGAGCCAAATCACACATAAAATAGTGAAAAAATACAAGATTGAAAAGTTAGAAAGGTCTATTGGTCATTCACATCTATCAGGTGTTTGTATTTTGTATGTAATATTTATTATTTAACAAGAGAAATAGTAGAGTTTAAGTGAATAGAGAATCTGTTCTATAATGTCTACAAGTACCCATGAGAGGGAGTCTCAAACTTCCAAATCAGGGCTGAAGGTTATAAAACTGAGATTGGAAACCAGTCTCAAATCTCAAGCATCTGATTGGCTGAAATGGCGATTGGTTTTATAACCTTGGGACCAGTATTTAAAAGTTCCGCCGGTTATAAAACCATATTAACGGCATAAATTGCAACTTAAGTACAAATTTTCTGTACAGTCAGTATAATTTTACAGCTGAATAGCATTTCAAGTAGGGAGAAAACCACTTTGAACAAAAGAAATGTTATTTATTTCATTTACTCTCTGACAAGTTTAGCTCAATCAAAGTATAACGGAAAAAAAAACATAGTATAGTTTTTTGACGGTTACAAATGGTTCCAAAATGGAGAAAAAAAACAAAGCTTGTCAGCTATAACCCATGTCGAAAATGGAGAAAACCCATGGATCAAAATGGAGAAAAAAAACATAGCTTGTTGGCAATAACCTATGATTTCAAAATGGAGAAAAAACATAGGTTGTCGGCGATAACCCATTGATCCACATAGGTTGCCGGTGATAACCCTTGAATCCGTAATGGAGAAAAAATTAAACATAGTTTGTTGTCAGATACCTATGGTTCCAAAATAGAAAAAACCCATAGTTTTTCGGGGATAATCAATGGTTCCAAACTGGAGAAAAAACATAGATTGTCGGCTATAACCAATAGTTCCAAAATGGAGTAAAACATAGCTTGTCGGCGATAACCCATGGTTCTGAAATGCGAAAAACATAGTTTGTTGGCAATAACCCATGGTTCCAAAATAGAGAAAAAATAGTTTGTCGGCGGTAACCCAATGTTCAGACATGGGGAAACACCATAGTTATTCGGCGATTAGTCATGGTTCAGAAATAGAAAAAAAAAAGTTTTTCGGGGGATAACCAATGGTTCCAAAATGGAGAAAAAACATAGTTTGTTAGCAGTAACCCATGTTTCCAAAATAGAGAAAAAATAAAGTTTGTCGGCGGTAACCCACGGTTAAAACATAGTTTTTGGCCATCGTTACGAAATGGAGAAACAACATAGTTTGTTGGCGGTAACCTATGGTTTCAAAAAGGGGAAACATACAGTTTGTTGGCGGTAACTCATGGTTCCAAAATGGAGAAAAAAACAAAGATTGTCGGCGGTTACCCATGGAACCAAAATGGAGAAAAAACATAGTTTGATTGCGGTAACAGATGGTTCCAAAATGGAGAAAAACAGTTTTTCGTCTATAACCCATGGTTCAAAACTGGAGAGATTAAGAAAGTTTGTTCGCGGTAACTCATGGTTAAAAAATAGAGATAAAACATAGTTTGTCGGTTCTAACCCATGGTTCCAAAATGGAGAAAAAAAAGAAAGTTTGTTTGCAGAAACTTATTGTTCCAACATGGAGAAAACAAGACAGTTTGTTTGCGGTAACCCATGGTTCCAAAATGGAGAAAAAAACATAGTTTGTCGACTTTAACCCATGGTTCCAAAATGGAGATAAAAGACAATTTGTTCGCGGTAACTCATGGTTCCAAAATAGATAAAAACAACATTTTTATTGGCGGTTACCCATTGTTCCAAAATGGACAAAACTGTTTTTCGGGGATAACCCATGATTCTAAAATGAAGAAAAAAAGATAGTTTGTTGGCGGTTACCCATGGTTCCAAAATGGAGAAAAAAACATAGTTGGTCGGTGGTAACTTATTGGTCCGCAAGTCTCCATAGAAATGTGCTTGTGATTGCAATGCTGTGTGTTGAATAGTTTTACCAGGATCCATGTAGATTTTTGTTACATGTCCAGCTAAAACGTAAGTATTTAAACAAATACTACTAATTAACTTAACTTTGATTTTGAAGTAATGTTATTTGAAAAGTAGGCGAAACTACACGTTACATATCACCATGTACTGTACAAATAAAATCTCTAGAAAGTATAACTGCATGAAGTGGCTAGTTTGTTTGGATGTTTTAGTGAATTTATTCACAGACAAACGTGAGCTATTTGTACACTGTACAATAACTACCGGGTCATCGTTTTGAAAAAAGATAAGAAAAAATCGAAATCGACAAATTAAAAAGTGAAATATGCATATCAGTTGCCACACTCATAAATCACAGCCTCCCCACACAGCGAAAGAGAAGAAAAGAGAGCATGTTGTTATAAGTTATAATGTCAATTAAAATAATACGCCACACAATTTACGAAAAAGAGAACCCTGGTGGTTACCGCCTTGGAACGGTCCTTGACAAAACAAATTGCCACTAGGGGTTTAAACCAGGTTCTAGGGTGCACCAACCTCACACTTGCCCCAACGGGTTCTCCTATCAACAAACAAGTACAATTTGTCTTGGTGAAATAACGTCAACTCACCCATAAGCTTAACAATGTGGCATGCAAAAGCACACACATATATAAAAAAAAATAATATATTAAAACATAAGAAGCTAATAGCATTGCAAACCAAAAGAGGCATGTACTCAGTGATCTTTCCTAGACCAGAGCCCCTGGAGTCAAATTAGCAAGAACACAATGACATGGATAAAAGAAACAAATCGAGCTTCTAGGTCCTTTAAAGAAAAGATTTCCCCATAAACCTTCATAAACTCTTAGACTCCTGCCACCGTCGTGCAACCAATACGAAAAGCCGGGAGAAATTAATATTGCCTTTTATGTTCTTAAAAAAACTGGCTGTGAAATACCTTGTTGAAGTAGGGATTTTAAACTGCACCTGTATTTTAAAATTAAATCTGGGTATCGGCGATAAAACTTGCCAAAGCTTTTCCTTAATTTATGATACTGATTACCTTGTTTTAAAAGTTTTCTTTCTGTTATGCAAAGATTACGTTCATAGAAATCATTAACATCATTGCAAGCTCTAGAAAAGCGAACAAGCTGTGAGATGTTAACCCCGTAATGTATTGCACGAGGAACATCGTCGTCTAAAAACGCAAAATTCACAATATTAAAATTAAAATCGTTTCTTTTGTCATATATTTTCGTAGTGACGAATCCATTTCAATAGAAAAATTAAGTTCAAGAAAGTTTGCTTGCTAATCTGAAGTGTTTGCTTTACAAAGTTGTAGTTAATTTTATTAACCAGAGGTGGAAAATGGTTATTATCTATATTCAACCAATCATCAAGGTACCTCGAGTTGCTGTTAAAGGCTGTAATAATGTCATCTTGATGTTGGGTAGAAAGAGATGACATAAAATCTATTTCATAACAGTATAAAAACAGATCAGCAACAAGAGGTGCACAATTAGTACCAATTGGAATGCCTATTACTTTTGTATAATTAGAGGTACCAAATCTCACATAAATAATATTATTATCCAATAAAATGTGAATAAAATGAGAAACTCTTTCGGTGTATTGAATTAAACGACGGAAACCCCACATCGCCTCACACTCGACGCACAATCAAACAACATGAACGAGAAATGTATGGACCTATATCACCAAAGCTAACATAGGAGACCGGTATCAAATCTCAAGCATCTGATTGGCTGAAATGGCGACCAGTTAAAAATAAAACAAACATCGGAATTTTAGGTTATATTCTTTTCTTTTGCAATATTTCATTTACCAGATAGGATACATTAATGGCGAAGTATTGGTAAATTTTTTATCATGCTACAACTATAGTACGTTAAAGATACCTAGACAGTCTCGTGACAGGCAAGTACAGAAGCAAACGGTTTAACAAATCTGATATCTTTATGTTCCTTTCATAAGAATTACACCCTGGAAAGATACTCAACTCTGCCCAGATATTCAGTAAGATCATAGTTATTTGTATAACAGAGTATCACGTGACTGTCTACTTATCCAAATCAGTTATACATTATGAAAAACCAAGAATTATATTAACATTTTGCAAACGTTTTGTATTCTTAAGTTTCGATTAAACTTTGAAACTGATAAGCAATCCATAACATTAGAATCCTGAACAAATTATCGAAATGTGTATGAACATTTTTCAAGCAAATGTTCATGTTTTCTCAAAAGCATTGCCTGCTCGGTACCGGAAGCATCATGTAATGCTTATTCAGCATTTGGACGGGGACCCACCACCTCAAACACAGCACACAGACTACTCTACTATAAACTAATCTACTTCATCTATATCTACATTCACTGCAACATATCTACTCTACTTTCACTGCAAACCTTCTATTCTACTGACTACATCTACTGACTACATCTACTGACTAGTACTACGGTCACAGCTATCTACAACTAGCTACTGACTAGCTAATCACTGCAAGCCGATTTTGCTAACTACGCTACAACGAATACTAAAGATACATTCCCCAGATGCAAGGAAACCGCATAACATGATGGAACCAGCATTGCATGCAACTGTAAATACTGCATACAACTGTATACAAAATCATGCTGACGTATGCCAGGTACAAACTAACCTGATTTTACAGGCAAACTTACCTGATTTTAAATACAAAATATGCTGAAATGACGTATGCCATGTATAAACTAACTGGATTTTACAGTAACAATTTCCTAAATATAATTACATTTTATATCACACAACAATGAAAACAAGTGTAAATATACTAGTAACACTAAATAAATAAGGCGAAAACAGAAAGACTAGCTAAGACTAGCTAAGGTGATGCATAACATCCAAACAAAAATAAAACTAAAATATCAATATAAAAATCTATCTAAAATATAATCTTCAAAGACATGGTGAGATTATAGTAAAACATATTTTGGCACGGCATTCAATTCATTTCCGGCAAACTAGAGTAAAACTAACCGCGCTAGAGTTAGGGTATATAACCGACAAAGAGTACAGGGCCCAAGATCATAAAACTAAGTTTTGAGATCAGTCTCAAATCTCAAGGATCTGTCCAGTCGTCATTTCAGCCAATCAGATGCTTGAGATTTCAGACTGATCTCCAGATTTTGTTTTATGATCTTGGGCACAGCTTACTGTAACAGAGAATGGATGACCCCGATAGCTACCTGAATCTTCAACTACACTTGAGCGAATGCACATTATTGTTTTGAATCACTATATTAGCCGTAATCAACGAGCTTAGGTCAGAGACTACTAAATCCTTTTCCATACACTTAGATTGTAAGGTCTAACCAATTTGTGGATGAGCTTCAATGATGTTTTGAAAGAGAATTGTATATCTGCATCGCAGATTCTTTCTGCGACAGCAGTAAAATCATCTGTTCATCAACTCTTTTTTTTGCTAGCAGACACGGAATACAGTCACCCAATACTTATAGGTAAACCGAAAGTGAAGCAATAAGAAAATATAAAAATTTGAAACAAAACAGGCGTTAAAAATGCAAATAATTTTTTTTATCAATTTTAAACTCAATCCTGCATTTTAAGTTGTTTTTTTTTAAATTTTAAAATCTACCAATCAGAAAAAGCTTTTATAAAAATGGTTATTAGTTCCTACAAAATAATAAGCAAAACAACATTTAGTGGCCTCTGGACGAAACGAAGCTTTGTCGTAATTCGTTTTCATGTGTTGCGCTTACATGGCTTGCAACTTGTTACCATTTTTGATTTGTAAAATTAAATCATTTTGGTTTGAGTTTAATAAAGATATGTTCTGTTCTATAGAAAACCTAGCCCATTAAACACATTAAGAGGATTTGGTATTCAATAAACCTGCATAAAATACACATATCAATCGTTGCAATTAAACTCGGGATTTCCGGTTACCTAATCATATGTTGCCATTCAAACTCTATTTCTCGTAGCCGCATTTAAGTTACTACTCTAGTGCCGTTACTATACATTTCTCACATGAATCAAGTTAGAACACAAAACATGAAACACAAAGAAAATTTAACATAATCGTCTTAAACATAAATCTTAAAACTAATCCGCCAAATATTTCAAATGATTAGCCATTTCTTAAATCCATAAATGCGGGGTAAAACCCCTCGTTAAGACCACCCCGAATTTAAGACCACCCCGATAATAAGACCACTATGTGAATGTCCCATTAAACAGTTTAGCACTATTTTCTTACCCGAATTTAAGACCACATCCTATGTTTAAAGCCACTATTGTCCAGTTTAAAAGGTGGTCTTAAAGCCAGAGGTGGTCTCAGAGGGATTGCACTGTACTTTACTGGAGCAATGTCTTTAATACTGTCCGCGGTAAATTCAATTAGAACAAATTACGTACAATCTCTACGTTAAATTCCTTTAACAACTTTGAGTTTGTCATAAACCCAGCCTATTTCTCCGACCTGTCCGTTCTTCGCCTTGGGGAACTCTGCCCCTGGTGCCGCTCTGTTGAGGTACCCCATCTGACTGGTGATTTCCGAGGAGTTATCAGTCTCCCCCACCACCAGAAACTCGTGTCCAGTTTTCACTCGCTGGTCACGCAGTCCGCTCGGACCTACAAAGAAGATATCTCAAACTATTCACTCGACCCTTTACTACATATATGCGGGTTCTATCGCATGTGCGACCAGTGTAGATCCAGATCAGCCGGCACATCTGTGCCGTCTGATTAGGATCTGCACAATTCAAACTTTATAAGAGATACATGTAATGTAATGAATCAAATGTTAACAGTGTATATCCAGATCCATGCCGGCTGTTCTGGGTTGGATCTTCACTGTTTGCCCATAGGATAACGGTCATATCCCAAGGAGTGAAGGGCTAAATACATTACTCTTCATGTTGTATTCAAAAACGCAAACAAAGTTTAAGTTTCTATATAAATATTGGTGATTTATCATCGCTTATTTGTATCATTCGAAATTTAATCAATGACAATATAAGAGACGGGGTAATTTATTTGGTTTGTATATTCATAAAATATGCATATTATGTGTGCAATGGTTCGGCTATTCTGTTACATGCGAGCAGATACTGTTAACACTGGTTTTAAATGTTACATTGATTCCATACTTACTATATGAACTAAGTTACCTGTAAATAGCACTGGTCCCGCAAAAGCAGTCCATGACTTGTGAGCAGGTGTGACCGGGGTCGCCCGGGCTGTTACTTGAGTAGCCGAGCTTCTTTCTGTCTTTTCGGTCACGTGACTGAGGGTACTGTGAGTTGATTTCGGGCGATCCATGTCGGTAATGGGCTGACCTTTGAAGTGGTAAAATAGCGTTATTAGAATAATCTGTATATTTTAGTATCAGACTTTGCTGGAGTCTGGCTCCATGGTTTTAAAACTGAGTATGGAAACCAGACTCAAATCTCATGCTTCCCATTGGTCAGTTTTGAGACTGCGCTAAATTGCAACCAATCAGATTACTGAGATCTGAGACTGGTCTACATTCTTGGGAACAGAGCTTTTTGTCAGTTATTTGCCACTTAATGTCTATTTTTAATGGTTAATTAAAACTCGGTTATCTTAGCGCACTGTAGTAGTATATAAAGTATTAACATTTATGATGAACGTTTTAGAACTCGTAACAACATTTTAGATGAAAGTTTTAGACTAGTGATATTTTAACGGCATTTTTATTACCAACATATCGGCAACTGGTATAATATTAATTTAAAAGCTAAAAAATACGTGCGTTTGCGCTCAACTTAAGCCGAGAAAGAATCACTTTATCTTAACAAGACCTTACCTCAGTCAGTCGACACCAGAGAAATATTCCTTTCCTTCTAGTAAAGAAAGCTCTCACTACAATAGTCGTTTTTATAATAAACTAAGTTTGCTTATTTCTACAATTACAGTGCAATATTTAAATACCCCCTATGAAATTTAATCTGATCGGACGGGTTGTTAAGACCGTATCAAATACACGGCTTAACAAATGAATTGTTTAGCCGATGTAATAGATCGTTTATATGGCCCGACGATTTCAAAAAGATATATTATATAAAAACGATTAAGCATTGTTGGGTGCCTGTTTAATATGTTTGAAACCGATATGCACGTTCATGTTGCTAATGATTGTAGGCCATTGGGGCACCTGACGCGAGCTCAGGAACGGTCTTGTGAGAGAGCATAAAAGACATTGGCGCTATAAAAGTGATGCGAAATAATAGTATCACGAACAATCGCGCGCACAAATTTCTAATCCAACTCAACACATTTCTTCTAATTCCGAGTATACGTAGGTTAAGGGCCGTCTACAGTTGTCACCGCAACGTCGATGATAAACAGAAAATTAAATTTCAAAATCTCTCAAACGGCAAAGTGCAGTTCAATAAAAGTTTTGGACAAATTAATGTTATTTATGTATCTTTATCTTGCATACGTTAATATAAGTAAGAAAAGTGAAGAAAATAGCTAGACCTAAATATTATTCAAACAAAATTTGAATCCTTATATTCAACTGTATTATTCATCAGTTACATGTAGCGTTTCCACGTCAAATCTGAAACCAACGATCGCTCTGTTGATATCTAAGAACAAGTGTCGATTCCATAAAGGTAGTATGGCTGTTACTGCAGATTCGCCCCATACATCTGACAACTTTACTGATCCGATATAGCATAATTCTATATATTGCATGCCGTCTTCAAGTCTCAATAATGAAATCCATATTGATTATCAACCTAAGTGATGTTTGCAAGCTCAAATATAAGCTACATTTAATTCATGTTTTGTATACAACTGACTTAGAAAATTGAGACTGTCGGATAGTATTCTACATTAAATCTCTATGGATCGAACGCGGTTATCATATTAGACAGTATAAGGTAGCTAAACACGAAGACGTCGCAATGCGAAGAAACCAGGTTGTCTTAAATTATTAAGTGAAAAGGGGACATAACTATGTCAGAAAGTCAATAGTTATCACACTGATAATTGCTTTTGTGATGTCAGACAACTATATTAAGTTTCAAAGCTGCACTGACCTTGAATGGTTACTGAGCAAAAGTGAACTTCAACAAAATAAACTTTATGAAACGAATAACCAGGGTTTGTTTTTCTATTTTTTAAGAAAACCTGGCTAAGAACAGTGTAAAGTACTTTACTCAGCATACAATGGTTCAAACCCGGGCTCGGTTACACCCGCCTAAATGAGAGAGCAAAAACAAATCGACATGATAACAACAACAAACATTATCAACGACAGATACAAAACTGTTTACCTGTAAAGTGGTAACATTTTAGCCGATTCCAGTTCGAATTGTAAAAGGGACATCCATCTCCGAGCGGTTTCAAGTTTATAATGACCCGGCTACAGGGAGGCGATATATCTCAAATAGCGATTTAGACAATGAAAGAAAACTGCTGGCTAATTCAAAACTTTTGTCAAGAGCATTTTAACAATGACTATTATTTACATTTATTAGTTTGTCAATAAAATAATAATATTAAAGATAATACTGAACAAAACATTTGTGGATCGACGATTCATAAGGGACAAAAATTCAACAAATGTACAGAATTCGATCCATTGTAAGACAAGATTTGAAGTTTCTTTGATAAAATCTGCCTTACACAATAGATTTAAAACAATCACGATCAGGTTTTATGTTTTTATGAATGAACAAGCAAAGATAAGGGTTTTTAAACGAATAACCTAAATCCATCTGTCTGTCTGATAAAGAGGCAATGATCCCACGCCTAGCGAATCAGTCCATAGATTGGAGATTTCTTTTTAAAGCGTGTATAGTCTCTAATTTTCAGACACCAATAACCGAGCCGCTAAGCCGCTAACTTAACGCCGCGAGGCCGCCAACTTCACTGTT
Organism: Corbicula japonica; assembly: GCA_038501625.1. Lineage (NCBI taxonomy): Eukaryota > Metazoa > Mollusca > Bivalvia > Venerida > Cyrenidae > Corbicula > Corbicula japonica. The sequence goes on from JAZAYU010000047.1 coordinate 1,180,917, forward strand.
TGCAGAATTTATTTCACATCTATGCTAGCCAGATAATTGCTCTTCTGCACAAATGTAGGAGGGTGTTTTTTTGTATTTTTGTGGCAGGGTGTGGTTGTTGTATTTCTGTGGGAGGGTGGGGGAAGTTGCATTTCTGTGGGTGTTGTATTTCTGAGGGATGGTGGGGTTGTTGAATTTCTGTGGCAGGGTGGGGGAAGTATTTCTGTGGGAGGGCGGGGGAAGTTGTATGTGTGGGAAGGTGGGAAAAGTTGTATTTCTGCGGGAGGGTTGGGGTTGTTGTATTTGGCAACTAAAATCCTTTGTATTTTGGTGTAGCTCCATGGGCGGATACAGAGGGTGTTCATTGGGATTGCGAATCACCTTTTTGAAGTGGCAATATTTAATTTTCATGGGGAATTTGACCAGATAGTTAAACATTATAATGTAACTACGGTAATACACTTTCAAATGTAACAAGGGTTCTGGAAAGTTTACATCCGACTCCGAGCTCATCAACCAGATAAATGTTTTAACTTAGGACAGCGTCGTCTCCGATACTCAGGGGTAATATTAAGTACTTTCACATGTTTTCCTCGAATAGCCGGTAACAATCTCTGCAATTTGCACCCTGTTCGAATAGTCTTCCTGTGGTCATTATCTTCCAACATGCCTTAATTAGCGTACACAGCTTTTAAATCGCACCAGCTTATATCATCTGCTACATCTGGCAGATAAACTGGTGTGCAGTGATTAAAAACTCTGAAGATCACAGTCGGATTATCATAATCCATGTCTGGTGAACAAAATAACCTATTCGATTTTCATTAGTTATAATTTTTAAAACTTTAAAGGTGGGGGCAGTTTTGGTGAAGTTGCCTAAGTTTCATGAGTATTTGTGAAGTAATTACAGACAATATTTGGCTTTAAAGCTCTATTGTGACACCAGAAATTAAGGATATTGCCTCATTTCACAGACAGATGTGTAATTTGGCCGAGGCCCTTTTATCATGGTATGATTATTTACAACTTTTGGTCTCCAGTAACAGGTCTAGTGTGACATTAACCTTGTCATGATTGTTAAATGTAATATCCATCTCATTAAGGTTAATATGTGGGTAAAATATGGCCGAGTTCCCTTAAACAGATGCAGTTGTGCTAAAGAAATATTTTTGTCAAAATCGACTTTTAATGGTCTTTGGTCTGGACCATCAAGGCAGATTCATTGTTCTTGAATGCAACACTGTTTAACTTTGTGCGAAGTCAGATGTGCCTGTTGATCTGGATCTACATTTTTTACCCATGAATAACAGACATATCCCATGCGTAAAGGGTTGAGGCCAGGGTTCCACTAGCTGCTGAATCTGAAGGGTCATTTTATTAACCTCAAATTTTAACAAAAAACGACCCTTCAACTAAGCCACAGGGGTCAGTGAGGCTTTTTTGAAATTTCAAGTCAAAGGGTCATCTACCGGGTAAAATGAGTGGCAAAGATATGTTTGGGACAAATCACTATGATGGCTGGGCAAGGGGATCACTATCTGATATCAGGGTTGGTCATAAGATTTGGCTGTCACTTTCACTCCGTTTATTTTGTATCTTTGTCCTCCATAGTTTATCAATAAATGGACACGGGTGGATAAATCGTCTGCTTCCTACCTTACTTAATGAGACAACCCATCAACAACAACAACTTCATGTGCATAGGTTTTAATATATTATGATAAAGTTACAAAGTATATAAAAATATAGCACTGAAAATCATGATTAAGCAAATAGATCGAAGTTCATTGTACTTCCAACAGGTGAAACAGCATCGCTTATATTCTGTCCCTTTATCATTTGCCAGAAAACAATGAAATTTACACTTAACAATAACAAATTATAAGATTTAATTTTATGGTGCAAGGACTCATTTAAACAAGATTCTCTTCTCCAAACAAACACGACCTTTTCAGAATTTTATCTCAAACTTGGAAAAAACCAAACAATAAAATTATTATAATTCAGATATTTGTTCATTTGCTATTGCACTATTAACCAGTACTACATTTTTCACATTTCATGCTACCCGAAAAGTACCATTTGAGCACTAAATTGTCACAAAATTGGAATTTTCAGAAGATTGCCATGTGTACTATTTAACCAACAGTCAACTGTAGATGCCTACAGTCAATTGTCAATGCCACATGTGCATTTAAGCCACTGCTGCTGTGCTAAGTCCATTGCTACTGCACAATGACCACTAATGCTGCCCTGAGACCACACCTGCAGCTCTCCGGCTACTCCTGCTGCTACCACTCTGGAGCTCCAAACCTCATCACAAGCTTGTCCTGATCTGCTAGATCCTTCTGTACCTTCTTCCTCATGTAAAATATGGGGCAGTCTTTACTGAAAACAGAACACAAAATGGGACAGTCTTTACTGAAAAGGTAACACAATGAGTGTAAACAAAGCTGTTTTCAACAGCACTAAAAGTTGGGTGATCACTGGCTGAAAATACGTTGTTTATCCATAAAACTGTGTTAAGTTAAACATTTAACTATATATGGCATACCATCACTAGTTATCTAGTTATATTAGAGATTGTTGTTTGGAGGATAACTTCCGATTCTCACCCCTCTTGAACTGATGTCTGGGCTTCATGGTTATAAAACTAAGCTTGGGAACCAGTCTCAGATTTCAAGGTTCCTATTAGTCAGTTCTGAGCATGTTCTCAATTTTAACCAATCAGATTGCTGAAATCTGAGACTGATCTCCATACTACCTTCTATGAAGCAAACTATTGATTCACCTTGTACACAATACATCCTCATGTAGACTGCCTGAACACCTCTGACACTGTGTCCAGAGTCGGGAGAACTTTTCTTCCAGGGCATTAAATGTTGAGATCTCCTTCTGGTAAAGTTCCGACTCCTTACACTTGCAGTGTTTACAAACAGCTCCTAGAAGATACATAAAGGAATAGAGAGTCACATTAGGAAGTTCAGTGAATAGATTGTATACCTATACAAATTGTTCTAAGAATTTATTAAGATATCTTTAGTATTCATGTGTATTTGACCAGGTTAAATGACATTAAGGATCCTCAGACTGACTGACCAAGATTATAAAACTAAGAATGGAGACTTGTCTCTATTTCAGCCTATCAGATGCTTTAGAGTTAAGACTGGTCGCCAATCTGAGTTTTATAATCTTGGGCCCAGCTAACAACCATAACATTGACATAACACGACACCCTCAGAATGAACTGTAAACCCTCAAATTCAATTTTTATAGTTGCACTTAGATCTGACTGAAAATAAATATAACAACAACCACAATAAAAGAACCACTATGAGCACTCACCATCATGGTCCATGGGAACTTTACAGCCTATACAAGAACTTTTCTTCTTGGCAAAAGCCATCAAACCTCCAACCTTAGAAGTGACCACAGTCTTTGTTCTTGTGTGTTCTCCCCCTACAAAAAAAAGGCGGGTTAATATATGCTTGTATATGATTGGGATGTATTTTTAACCCTTTCCTCCATACATATTATAAGCCTTTTAGGTGTGGGCAAACAGTGTATATTCAAATCAGCATTCACATCTGGTTGATCTGGATCTACACAGGTAGCAAATGCAATAAAATGTTTATGTATCGAGGAAAGGGTTAAATCCAGAACCAATCACTAGAAATGTAATCAGTTAAAGCAGCCAATTCATATTTTTCTGGGTGGAATTCTTCAATGTCTCAGTGTGTTTCAATATGGTTTATATTAATTGTACTACTACATGTATGAAATATTTATAAATGATTGAACAGGAGTAAATTTTGCCAAATATGGACTAATCAGTACATTTTATGAGCTGTTGTGAGTACATTTTACAATGTTAGTAACAACAACTTCATAATTCACTTTTATGTTGACTGTGTGAGAATATAACATCACAATTGCTTTGTTTACATATCCTTTACAGAAAAAATGATATTTTTTGATATTTCAAAACACTTAATATTTTTGTCCCAATACATGACCAGGCTCCTTTAAGGTTTATATTATATCGTAAAATCTTAGCTTGACAGCAAGCTTTCAACTTATAAACAGAGGAGATAATTCTAACAACCAATTTCTAAATTTTAGATTTTTAATTAATATGCAAGCTATAAGTCAGCTGATATCTTTTTTGATTTCCCATTTTCTAAATTCTGAGATAAAACAAACAAAAGAAGTTGTAATGAAGAATATAGGTTACCGTAATCTTAACCCTTTACTCTGTGGGATATGGTTGTTATCCAATGGGTGAACAGTGCAGATCCAGATCAGCCAGCAAATCAGTGCCATCTGATTGCCGGTAGTATCTACAATGTTATCTTTTTTATTCATTAGGTTATTGCTGACCAAAAACAGAACAGTGTAGATTCTCATCAGTCAGCATTCATGTGCTGGTTGATCTGGATCGACACTGTTCACCCATACAAAAAGGTATATATATGGAGTAAAGGGTTAAATTAATTGAGTCTTTTATGAAACTTAATTAACCCTTTCCTCGATAGACACACTTTTATTGCGTGGGCGAACAGTGTAGATCCAGATCAGCTGGCACGGATCAGGATCTGCACTGTTCACTTTTTGATTCATTAGGCTATTTCTATCCAAAATGCGACCAGTGAAGATCCTGACCAGACTGCACTGATATGCCATCTGATCTGTATCTACACTTGTCGCACATGCATAAAAATGCATATATATGGTGGAAAGGGTTAAATGAAGAACATCTACTCACTAAGCAGTACTGATTCAGCTTTCTTCTCTCCTATGACAGGCTCAAATATTCTCAGCAGAGGTTTGGACAGCTGGTTATCCAAGTAGTACTGAGTGTCAATAGGGATGTTGTTGTCCAACACATAGATTGGATCCTGCAACATAGCAAATATACAACAATATCAAATATTGTCTCCTAATGTTAGACAGTTCCCGTCAATTATCCACGTCACAAGCTAACAGTTTAAGACTAGTCTCAAAGCTTAGTTTGCCCAAACTGGAATTATTTATTGTGCGGAATTAAATGATTGAACTATGATATATACTAATGAATGAATAAATTATATCCTAGTTAAAGCTTGTGAACATGAACCCCCATCACATTTAGCTGATCATTTTTTAAAGATTGCAATGTTATCCTCTGAAAACAAAATTTACAAATATTTGACCTTTAAACCCTATGTGCAACCTCAACTTTTAAGGTAGGTAATGCTTCGTACATTTTTGTAATGTCTTGATAAAATATCTACTTCAGTTGCAAAGATCTGCCCTGGAAACTAAGCGAAGTTTACTTAATGTACTCAAACCTTTATTCTAGTGAAGTTTACTTAATATATTCAAAGCATTATTACATGTATATTGTGCTGATGAATATGACCCTCACAGTGACGAAAAAAAAAGTTCTAAGAATTTGAACGGTCCTCCAATATTTCGAAGAATGATGCTAATCCATTATTTCTGTATTGTGGATTGACAAATCCTTATTCCTAAGAGAGACCACATTGTCATCTATTAAAAGTAAATCGTTTTAAAGAATTTTGAAAATATAATGGTGATTTACCTCAGATTTAAGATATGCAGCAGTCTTTTTTGCAGCCGCAATGATAACATAGGGAACTCGGTCTCCAAGCTGTGGAGCACTACCTGGGTCACGCTTCCTCATTCTGAAAATAGTCCATGTAAACCAGTAAGCAAATTGTCTCCTTAGAGCAATTATGATATAGCTCTTCCTTATTTCAACGGTACTTAAACTGTTGCACCTAGGTGAAGAAATGTGTGAAAGACCCATGGTACAGAGATAGGATGTCGGACTCCCAGTCTAGAGATAGTGGGTTCAAATCCAACAGGTCCAATGGTTTTAAAATCAAAATGGAATTCTCAGCAATCTGTGCCCAAGATCATAAAAATAAACCTGTAGACCAGTCTCAAATCTCAAGCATATGACTGGCCGAAATGGAGAGTTGTCTATATTTCAGCCATTTTATGCTCAAGATTTGAGACCAAATCTCAGTTTTGTGAGCATATTGTTGGCTGATTGGAGATTTGTTGTTTCATCAAGAAACTATGGGCTGTTGTCTTATCATGCAATAATCTATAGGACATTATCATTTCATATAAAAAACAATGGGTCTTTATCATTTTGTATACAACAAATAATGGGACATTATCATTTCATACAAGAAAAATATTTGGGGGTTTTTTATACAAGAAACTATGGGACATTATCATTTCATTACAAACACCTTTCATACAATCAATACAGCAAACTACACTTGACACTGTCATGAGCTATGAACAAGCAGTTGACATCAAAGGCTGAGTTTCTATATGTACCTGTTAGCGAGTTCAACATGAGCCTGCTTGCCGGCATAGTCATCCTCAGTTTTGGTAAGTTCCTTTGTGATAATCAACTGAGAGATGTCTATTCTGTTACACAACAGGTCTGATATTGTCTGTTTCGCATGCTCTATGGCTCCCTCAGGATTCCTGCAGCAATAAGTTTTACTTGAAGTTTAATTTATTTGAGATACAAAAAGATGTAGGCTTCTTGCTTGATGGACATCTCCGCATACTGTCGATTTAACCCTTTACTCCATCTATATTCTCTAGACTTTTATTAACAATGTAGATCCAGATCAGCCAGAACATCCTTCGGGTTCATAAAAATTCAAAACATTTATGCAATACTTGGAGGGTATTTAATAGATTACTTGTTTCACCTCGATATCCTTTGTCAGGATACTTTGAACTCATTTATATTCATGGGGTACAGGTTTTGGTGGATTTACTTGTCATATTGAGCCATGAATTTAAAACCACATTGATACGAAGAAATGAACTTAAAAATATTTTAGGAGACTGAAAACTAAAAACTTGAAAACCCATAAAAAGTTGTTAAACCAAAGAACACCAAATGTCATGCCCATGAATACCATAGTTACAAAAAACAAAGATCAAATATCACGTGGTCTTAAACCTACATGTTTCGACTGCACCATGACTCTCTTGTCAAAATCAACAATTACACATTAAATAAGAATAGGCAAAATTATGGCAACATAACTGGTAGTTTTTTGTCTTTGAAGAAAATAGAATCAAAGGAATGCAACCTTATTTTCTTCAAAAATGGCTCAATGACACTGACTGTTGACGTCTTCTGGTTAAATAACATGATTTTGAATTCAAATTCATTAATAGTGAAACTCCCAAGCAATAGTGCAGTACAACTGCTGGCTCACATGTCTGTACGGATTAATTAAATTTTATTAATAAAAGTAAAACTCCCAAGCAATAATTCAGTAAACCTGCAGACTCACCTGTCTATAAGGAGGAGTTGTAGACACTGATTGATGAGGTCAGCTACGAGGGGACTGTTGTCACGGCGTACTGTCTCCAGCCCCTTACAGTCCATCTTGTCATACTTGACAGGATTTGTCCAGTAAAGACCAGCGTAACGCTTCTTGTTGATAAGAAGGTAAGGAAAATATACCTGTCATAACGAGAACCAAGTCAGTGTGCATATACTGCAAAGTCACGCTATTTCATGCTGAAGGAAATACTGTACATGTAACTCTTTAACCCTGCACGATATGAATTATTACTTAAATTACCCGACACTCTACATTGGTGCTGACTGATCAGGATCTTCACTGTTTGCTTCTTTGTCAGAAATTACCTAATCAATCTAAAAGCAATCAGAGTAGATCAAAACTATTGGTAAATGGTGTAAGCATACAAATTACTTTTTATGTTTAGTCTCATTTTTATAAATCCCCCTTGAAAAAAGATCATTGTTTACATTTGTATAGTTTTATTGATTGTAATTATTCAGAAAATATACTGGCATAAAATTATAATGCCCCAATTTTTTTTTAATTTAACATATTTAATTGTAATACAGTACATTCCACATAATTGAATAGGGGTTATTTGAATATTTCACTTATTATAATAGAATATTAAAACACAAAGCCATTTCTTTGTTAAATAGTCTCTGTACTTGAATAGGTCACAGCATGCATTTTGTTTTATTTTGATAGCCTTTTCTACATGAAAGTCACACGTATCTGCCCAAATTCAATGATCATTATCAGTAAACTCGGTAAATCTATTGTCATTGTTTTTCACCTAATTAAATAACTACTTCTGTTCACTGGCATGCATATGTTTACAATATACATTTATAGCAATGACGTCACATAAAGTACTAGTAAAGGAATTTGTCTACAATTTGAGATCTCTAGACTGAATTCTTTATGTTTCTTTTGTTGTGAAATGAAATTATCATAAAAAAACCTTGTTTTGAAAGAGAACTACTTTGGGGACTTTTTTCCATGAAATTCTGACATTTATTCATCGTTTTGTATAATAAGTTGAAGCTACATGCATTACACCTTTACCCCCAAATATACAGGTTTTATCCTTGTGCTGATACTGATTTGCGAGCACATCTGTGCTATTTGATCTTGATCTGGATCCACACTATTCACTTCATAACCTATGAATCTAAAAGTGAACAGTGCAGATTTTATGTATAATCTGGACCTCTACAGTTAGCCCATGTGGTTTAGGCCATCTCTATGGTGTAAATGGCTAATAATAAAACACTCTGCACAGGAAAGACAACACTTGGTTATGGAACGACAGATTCAATAAAATCTATCAAACTGTACTTGCTGAAAGCATTTCATTATTTGTGAAAACACAACTTTACCTTTTCAAATTCAAGCTTGATTGGATCAATAAATTTGCTGGAGATGTATTCAGCAGCTTTCCTGCCCAGCTCCATGGCGTCTTCTACCGTTGTTACACCAAACTTACACATCACAGAATCTGTGTCACCGTATATCACCTACATCAAAATTCTCAACTACAATGTACTGTATGTAACTGGCATCAAGTTTTCAGTCAATGACTTAAAATTTTATTTTTTAAAAGCTACTTCCAAGTACCTTAATCCAGTATCAATAAGGAGGAATTGTGTGACCAGTATTGTTATTGTAGCTGCTTGTCACTGCATAAGCTCTGGCCCTGACATATGTGAACCCCCTTTCTTCAAATCTTGCATCCGACCCTAAACCTTGACAAGCTCGCATTTTGTGCAATGAGTCGTGTGCAAATCATGCTGTCAATTTTACTTTCAAAAACACCCAAGACATTACAATGAATGTTAGAAATTATCAACCCCATTCTTCATTATACATTTGTTACCTTAGCATCATGTTTGTATCCATTTTCAATGGTGTAGGTTTCCTCTACATAGTTCTTGGTTTGTTCAATCATCATGCGCCCAAAAGCTGTCACACTCTGAAACCAAGTACTTGAAAGTTTAATGCAATATCACATTTTGTTCCTTACGTCTTTACACAGAGACAATAACTGAACACAGCACAGAGTTGTGAAAGACAACAAGTTGTGAAAGACAACAATGTGCATATATTAAATACAAAATCATATTACATGCAGCCATTCCTATATGTGCTGGCTCCAAGAACAATAAGATCCAGGCCCCAGATCATAAAACTAAGAATGGAGACCTGTCTCAAATATCAAGAAATTTCAGCCAATCAGACACTTGAGAATTGAGAGTGGTCTCCAGTGTTAGTTTTATTATCTCAACTCTAGATAATTATCTGGCCGGTAATTCGTCAGATTTGAGAATGATCTCAATTTCAACCAATCAGCTACTTAAGATAGACAAGTATACAATGTCGGTTTAGATTTGTTTCATTATAAAACTGTTTCTGTAAAAAGTTGTCAAGCTGCCATTGGTTAGTTCTGAAACTGTGCTCAGTGTCAAGCAATCTGATTGGTCAACAATGAGCTCAGAGACAGAACTAGCCAATGTGAGGCTTGAGATCTGTTACTTGTTTTCTTACTGCTTATAACTATAGCACCTGGAAGCAAAACTTATCTGTAATTTTTCAAAACAGAAAAGTTTCCTAAATTGGGTACTGGAGGAGTTATGCTCAAAGTTGAAATGTTGATACCATTCTGCTATGATGTCACAGAAATTGGTTACCGTCAATAAAGATGTAAATGAATTAACATTTACCTGTGAGATTTTCAAACATTTAACATTTTTAAAGGCCACTGAGCATGATATTTATATCTGTGAAAATATATAGTAGTGATCAATCTAGGGCACGGCGGAGTCAGCAGAAATATTCACTTCCAATTACTGCTCATGAACAAGTTAAACAAACAGAGCCTGCAAAACATGTATTTGACTATCTGTCATGTTCTGTGGCTTTTGAATTTCCTTTTTGATCTCATTACCTGTGAGATTTCGAGGCAGGGTAGTTTCCCCACTTGAGCTCCAGTGAAACCATACACAGAGTTGGCGCTAATCTTTAGAGCAAGTTGTCGCCCATCGAGAACATTCTTCTTGAAAGGGTCCGTCTCATTCTTCAGGTCTGCCTTGGCTCTATTGTAAACACAGAGACTAGGTCAGTCAGAATTTCTCAAATCGTTGTTTGTTTTAAAGTAAATATTGCTACATCATATATGAGAATGTTCTAGGAACAGACCAAACTATGTTGTAGCATTTCCCTGTATTTCTAAACAATCATTACATTTTAAACCTTTAACTCTATTTCTATATATTTTAACCAGATCAGACAACAGGATCTGCACTGGACACATTTTGGTCATAAATAACCTAATGAATCTAACAGCGAACAGTGCAGATCCTGATCAGATGGCACGGATGTGCTGGCTGAAATTGATCTACACTGGTAGCAAATGAGTAAATGGTTAACAAACAAAGTCATAAGCAATTCATGTTCCACTTACTTTTTTCTGGCAGCAAGGAGATGTTCCAGAATTTCTGGTAAAAGGCCTTTTCTAACGGAGGCTTTCACAAACAGGTTACTGGATGGCGTCTTAATATATTGGTCTGCTGTCAGCCTGAAAATGTTAAATTCGGAACTAAACATTTTTTTAAACATGTTGTGATAGTACAAAATGCAAGTTATATGAACTCCTCTGACAACAAGTTTCATTGATATACTTAATGCAAGTAATTTAATTTGTTCATATTTCACAATCAAATATACTGTCTTTATGTTAATGTTATCAAAAGTTATGTCAATTCTTTAGGTATCATTTTTGTGGTTTACATATTATTTATTTAATGGGAGACATTATCAAGTACAAGTGTATTTAAGAAATTCAGTGGTTAGGTGTTCAAAATAACTAAGCCTAGAGCTCTACTGCAGGGATAAAGTGGCTGCCGAACATAACATCCTCACAGACCTGTTATAATGACTAAATGTTCTTACCCTTCCTTGGATATTGTATTTTGATTAAGCAGGGTGGTATAACACAAGTTGTGGGCCATCATAATGGAGGGATACAGGGAAGAGAAGTCCAACGTTGCTATCGGTATATCATAATAACTGTAAATAAACAAAATTATTTAGAAATGATACAAAAAACACAACTTTGAAGATTAGGCATACAATTAAAATAAAGTAAAACTCTGCGTTAACCCTTTTCTCCATATATACAACTTTATGGCGCAGGCGAACAGTGAAGATGCAAATCAGCCAGCACATCTGTGCTGTCTGATCTGGATATGCACTAGTCACATTTTGGTAAGATGTGACAGCTGATCTGGATCTACACAGTTCACCCATAAAGTCATATATATGGTTTCTTTGGTATATTGTCCATGAATTTCAGGGTTCTCATGCAAACGGTTTTTCTTTTGTTTTAGTATTTGCTTGGTAATTAGAACATGAATAAGACTAAATTGAGCTTGCAAACATTAACTACATGCTCAGCTAAATACATTTCTTTACTAAAATCTAGGTGGCAATAAGTATTTCCCCCAAAATTCATTTTTGAAATTTTAGCCAGTTTTCGCCATTTGCAATGTTTGCGACCTCTTAACAGCAATAAGACAAGCACTGCAAACAATATATATTCTAGTCAATATATCATACGCCTGTGTCACTAAATGTAATCATAAAGGGTGTCCTTTACAATAAGCAGTATAATTATTAACCATTTCCTCCATATACAGGCCTTTACATCATGGGCAAACAGTGTAAATCCAGATCACACCTGCACATCTGTGCTGTCTGATCAGGATCTGTACTGGTTATTTATTACGTTATTTCTGACCAAAAAGCGAACAGTGCAGATCAGATGACCAGTCCTGGCATGGATGTGCAGGCTGATTTGGATATACACTAGACGCACATGCGATTAGTAACGTATATATGGAGTAAAGGATTAAAGAAGAACAGACAATTTGAAATGCTGAACAACTGTGAAATTTAATTTAGGACAAGTTCAATAATGAAAGAAAGTTACCTACCCTTTGACAGGTTCTATGACTGTGGCTCCCTCATACTCCTCCCCAGGGTCTATCTTCTGAGCAGGGATCACTAAATCCTGCTCCTTAGCCTAAAATATACCCTCAGCATTACAACCATTAGCAATCTATAGGTTATTTAAGTACTAAAACCCTTAACTCCACAGATGTGTCTTTTATTACACAGGTGACAAGTGTAGATCCAGATCAGAAAGCACATCCATGCTATCTGATCTGGATCTACACTGTTAGCTGCATGGTCAGAAATAACCTAATGATCAGAAGGCACAGGTATGTTGGCTGATCTACATCTTCACTGGTCGCCCATGTGATACAAGGTGCAAGTATGGAGTAGAGTGTACAGATAACTAGCACATCACCAAGATTCTGCCTCCGGTCCATAGCATGGCTTTCTCAAAGCTGGATGTTAAATATATTTAAGAACCAAACTTTTAGCAATAGATTCAGGAGTGTCAAGTTTTTCTATTCCCAAGACCTTTGTTCCATTGGTGGCCATTTTGATGATATAATAGATTACAGACCACTATTTTGATGTCCCATTGAACAACTTGAACAGTTTTGCACTATTTCCTAACCCTGAATTAAGACTACCCCAATATTTAGACCAATTATGTCCAGTCCCAGTGGTGGTTTAGAATGGTTTCACTGTCTGTTTGTAAACAGAAAGAATACACAGTGTAATGCAAGGCTATAAAAAAAATACAGATGACTTACTTTCCTGAGTAGCTGTGAAATGACCTTGATCTGCTGACCTCTGGACAAGAGGTATGTCAAAGGGACACCTGTCACACGAGCCATCTCCATATAATTGATAACACACATGAGTTTGTTGAGTAGACGTATAGGAAGTAGGGCATCTTTGAGGCAATATATGGCTAATCGTCTACGAGTCTGGTCATTTCCATTCTGGAATACAGGGAATTAGTGTGAAACAATTTTATTCATAGGTGATTACAGTGGTCTCATTATCTTTCAAAGCAAAAAGAGGGTATAATGAATATAGAGTGGGGTTCAGGGTTCACTAAAATAGTCAGGTCATATAGTCAGTATTGCTGCATGTTATTGAGACTGCTGTGAGCTAGGTTTTTTGCTACATCACAAGTATCCTGTCATTAGCAATGTAATTCTGCTTGTACACCATTATGATGTCAAACTACAAGCTAATCATTTATTTTAACAATCAATTGTTTAACAATGATGATCTGCATCTACACAGTTCACCCATGCAATAAAGGTGTATTTATATAGAAAAGGGTTATACAATTTGCAGCTCATACAAATTTTGGAAGAAAGCCATCATCAATATTACACCTACCTGAAGATCTGTGATGATGGAGTGATGGACATCTTCCTTCTGTTCTTGTAGAAAATGGAAGGAGACAGCATTTAGAGAGTATGATCGCAGCTTGTAGTCACGGAACAATATCTGAAAAGATTGCAGTCATTGAGAAACAGCCATCTAGGGGAGTAGTTTACCAAATCTACGCAAACATCCAAACACCCATAAACTTAACACGGACATTATTTTTATACTCACTATCTCCACATAATCTGAATCATGTTTAACTAACCCTACACTCCATTTATACTGGTTTTACCTCATGTGGGATCACAGTAGAACCTGGGCTGAAGGTTATAAAACTGAGATTGGAAACCAGTCGCCATTTCAGCCAATCAGATGCTTGAGATTTGAGACTGGTTTCCATGCTCAGTTTTATAACCTTGGGCACTGATCAAACTGCACATTTGTGCCATCTGATCTGGATCTGCACATCCTGATCAGAAATTACCTAATGAATCTAACAGTGAACAGTGTAGATTCCGATCAGACAGCATTGATGTGCCGGCTGATCTTGTAGTATATCACCATTCTATGGAGTAAACGGTTAAATGCAAATGTTCAATCAGGCCACCATATCAAAAACTGCAATATTCAAAAATCCATAAAATTTAGTGTTTCTGCTATAAAATTCTCCTTAAAACTTGTGGAATATTAATTTTTCTGCTCTTCTAACTCCCAGAATCCCAAAACAAAGAAAGAATGTGTGCAAATTTTGTTAAGGCTACTTAACATTGGATAACCAAGCAAAACAAACCTGAAGCAAATCCAGCTGTACTCTTCCTTCAATGTTTATCACTTTATTTTCCCGTTTTCCCATTTGCTTGCTCTGTATAGTAGATTCTCTTATCACAGATTTCATGTCTTTAATTCTGCCCAGATAGGTGAAGTTTTCCACTTTAAGGTGGTTAGCTCTATTTATGAGGTAGGGTAAATCAAAGTTCTGTATATTGTAACCAGTAATGATGTCTGGATCTACCTCACGTACAAATGCTGCCCATTTCTGAAATAGCAACACAATACAATGTGTAACATCATGATTAAAAACAAATGTGACAAAGTAAAAGACCAGCTGAACACTTGTGCCACCATCGGGGTACTTTGTCAGAATAAAAAAAAATACAAGTACAAAAATGGACAGCACTCCTTCAAATGTGACTGACCTACAGATTAAGGAATTATCATAACCATGTTTGTCATAAGTAATATAGTTTGAAAGTTCGATAAAGAAATGGCATGGCTGTTTTAATCATACATGTCAAGTAGTTTTTGAGATATGATGCAAATTTTCGGTTAAGAAATATAGTTTGAAAGTTCGATAAAGAAATGGCATGGCTGTTTTAATCATACATGTCAAGTAGTTTTTGAGATATGATGCAAATTTTCGGTTGTAGAAAAAACACAAGAGCTGTCATATTCCCCCTAAATGTAGCTTTGAAATCAAATTCAGTAAAAAGAGAAACATAATATTAGTTTAATCTTATCAAACTTACAGAAAGAAGTTCTTTCTCTGTCTTGTGTGAGAACACTTGTGAGCCTATTACAGGGGCACATGTGTTGAGCGTGAACACATTGCGGATGAAAGGTTGTTGTTCTCCTTGGCGTATAACCATGTTAGCTATCTGTATCACAGGATCCTTGTCGGGCTCTGGGAACACACCTGAAATAAAAACAAGAGGGACTGGGCATTTGAGTACAAACAATTTCACTTTCCTCATCCAAATAATAACATTTTTCTTTAAATTATTTTTCTCACATTTTTTACAACAACTGTTGATGAATCAACATCTGATTCTTGCAGTTGGTAAAATAATACAGTTTGTCAACCAGTTCCAGTTAACTTTTGATTTCCTATCCCATGAAAGACATATTTCAGTAAAACAAGTGAAATTGGTAATAAAGTCACTATGAACTAGCATTTGAACTAAACATTGAGTAATTTTTAATTAATTTAAGTTCCACCCCCCTCACTCCTTTTTTCCTGGAACAGCCCTTATTTATTGTTTTATTCTGTTCAAGCGGTGCATTAACGAAGACAATAGCAAACGCTCGTGCGCAAAATTTGGCAATTCGTAGCAGTTAATCATGACATCCATTGCAATAACTAAACTTAAATGACCTCAGAAGGAAAAAATAGTACAGTAAACACTCCCTAAACCGGTGACCTTCAGGACTGAAGAAAAAATCCGGTTTAGAGAGGATTCCGGTTTACAGAGGATTTAACCTTTATCACCAAATTTGACCAGTGGTGTACTTACTAGTATGGTATATCGCGTTTCTAAGTCTTACCTTAATGTATGCATTGACACAATTGATGGATTCGTAACCATGAAAAAAAAAGAAATATAATCCAACATTTTTAATTTATTTACTCATATCGATATATGTTTTCCACAAAAATACAGCTTCTGTGTATGAAATTAACCTTTATTCCCATCCTTTTTCGTTTAGAAGGAGGTTCAGACATAACTAACATTACTGATACTAAATTATTTATAAATTAAAAATATAATTAATTAATTATATATATATGTTACCAATTATGTTAAAAATTACATCATAAAAAGTTGCAGTTGTTTCAACAATGAATTTAACAGTCAATTCTCTAATAATTGTTTACTCGACTACTTAATCTTTCATTTGTTTACGCAACAATTACATTTCCCAGTAATTAATCCTGATAATTTTCACGCCTTTTAAATACAAATGTAATATGCAAGGTCCTAATCGGAACCTGTTGATGTTTGACATGTATGTTTGACAATACACAAAGCTCTGATTAGACAGCTAGAGTTCATCACATTCAATGGCAATCATCTCAAATCCGGTTTCTAGAGGTTTTTTAACGAGCAATTTGCAAATAAAATCGAAAATTGAAGGCTGGTTTCCGGAATTCGGAGGTTCTGGAATTTGGAGGTTTTTGTTAGAATAACATAAGAAGGGAAAAAATCTGAACCGTGAAAATTTTGCGAATTTCGGAGGATTCCGGATTATAGAGGATCCGGATTAGGGAGTTTTTACTGTAATCTGCAATATTGTGTTTTATCATAGTCTTACTATCGCAAGCTTTATCATGTGAATAAATATTTGAATTTTGTTTGTGTGACGGTTTCTGTGAGGCAAGCCTTTCAACCAATTCCGGTTCAGTAATTGTGAATCAGTAGGTAGTGTAGATTCCAGGGTTGGATTGTTTTCAAAGGATAAAATGGGAATGATATCTGATGAAAAGAGAAACTGAAAGCTAGAGAACGTCACTGGTTAGCCTATTGGTCATGTTCCAAGGTCCACGGCAGCCTTCGTCTGAGATAACCTAGACACTGATGGTAGTGTTCTTAGTAGTTACTGGGTCACCAGTATCTAGCAACACACCATGGCCAGATTGACATGATGAGGGTAGTGTTGTGCTACCATGTGATTATATCATATCTATCCCATGTAAAGATGACTTTACAATTGTATCAGATGCATTTAGTGCAATATCTGTAGTCTATGCCTTTGAACTTATGATTTCATGAGTGCTTTACTGCTTTAGATAATACTTTAATCAAAATAACTAACTTTATTGCACAATTGCGTTATTTTATTTATTTCACATTATTTTTAGAATTATTTTGAACTTTTAAGACCGAAAACATGTGAAAATGGTCTCTCAAAACCATTACACAGCTGTCAAATCTGATAGCCAAAAACACTTTGAGAGATGTCGTCCGATATTTATTCGGAACTGATTGAATTACCCAGAACTGGTTTAAATGTGTCTGTCAGTTATTGCTTCATTCATGAAAGTAAACACATGCAGAAACTAAAATAATTGCATCATATTTTTGGTAAGACATCTTTCGTACTATAAAACAAAAACGAAATTCATATTATTGTTTTTAATATATTTTTCCATAACCGATAAAACGATTAACCGGAACTGGTTGACAAACTGTACTTTAATTGATCACTTTTAATAATGCACACTGATAAGCTGTAAAAAAAACACAAAAATTTCTGAAACTCGCTCCTCCAATGCTATTTAACCAACAAGAATGAAGACAATTTCTAAGATTGACAAATTGTTCATGTATGTTAATTAATGAATATTAAGTAAAACATTCAAGAGTTTGTAAACAGTAAAGTATATTAAAGATTGATATCCTGCACAATGTTAGAGTCTTTTTTAACCATGTTCTCCATGGGATAAGGCTGTTATCCATAGGCAAAGAGTCACACCCATGCAATATAATCAGGATTTACACTGTTCACTTTTTGATTCATTAGGTTATTTCTGACCACGAAGCAAACAGTGTGTGTATCCTGATCACATGGCACATCTAGATCAACTCTGTTCACACATGATAAAACTTGTACTTATGGAGTACTAAAAGGGTTAAAACCGGTTTATAATCGGTAAATATATGCAATTATATTACCTTTTCTACCGGCACATTCTATATCAAAGCTGAGAATTCTGTACGGGGCCACTTTAGACCATTCCCCGTCTGGCGTATGAGAAACGAAATCTTCCCAAGATAAATCCAGCTCTATCTGAGAACGGGACTTCAGTGGGGGCCTGTTGGGGTCTGAAGGGTCAGAGTTTTCCTTATCCCTTAGCCGGTATTTTCCTGCTGGAACCTCAATCCAGTTACAACCGACCACTCCGCTGTCCACCATAAATCTAGAGAAAACAGATCACACAGCTGATTTATTAATATACAGAGGAAATGCAATAACTCGAAACCCGATAACTCGAAATGACGGTTTAATTCGAAGTCAGCCACCGGTCCTGTCAATTTTCCTTATATATTCAACTAAAAAAATGTTGCGATAATTCGAAATGCGATAATTCGAAATGCGATAATTCCAAATTTGCAATATCTCGAACATATTGATAAGTACTTTGAATAAGAATTAAGAACAATTTAATCGCGATAACTCTAAGTTCATTTATTGACATGGTTTTTCACACCTCCCACGAGAATGTTTGGAATCTTTTGTTTATCGCCAACTTGTCTACAAGAGTTGTTAGTGGCACATCATTGTAATGATATGAGTCTTAAGCAAACAATAAGAGTGATTTGTCTCAAATGAGTGGGAGTTGTTAATTTTCCTTTCTATAAAACGTCCTTTAATTTTCCGATTTCTGTATTCGTCAAAGTTCTCTAGTCAAATTCTGTGACTCCCGTGTTGCTTTGTAATATTGTATCTGTAACATATCATGATCTGTTGTTGTTCTTAAATAAATGTGCACTGGTTGATTGACATAATTTATTGTGAATATATCTGCATGTATGTCATAACGCCATTGTGTGTAATTGAATTGTGATGCGCTGTATACATATATATTTCTCGTGTTGGTACAATGATATTTGTTAAAATTTGTTAAAATGTTGAATCTTCGTCGATCTTTTTGTATATAATCATGAAAATAAAACTGAGTAATAAAATAATTTAAAACATAATTATCTTGTTTTATTGAGCAAACCTTACAACAAACATTTGTTGCATACGTACCGTATGATGCCGTAATAATTGCACGCCGTTACTTTCTAAAACTCGCATAGTATTCTGGAAAAGTCAAAGTCGCGATAACTCAAAGTACGCGATAATTGAAGTAAATCGTCGGTCCCTTGGGACTTAGAGTTATCGCAATTGGACTGTATATGATTACGAGGGTTGTCCCAAAAAAATTACTGAACACATGTTTTTACATTTGTTTAAGATGTACATGTAATTACAATAATTTACACTGATCTGGCTCTATATTGTTGGCTATTCAGTTCACAAATTTCAACAAAACTTTTCTTAAGCAAAGAATTGACAAGCTAAGTTGACAAAAAGGTGAGCCCATTTCATAAAGAAGGTAAGTGGTCACGAAAGTTGACAACTCGTCAGTTACATGTATGACTGCTAAATATTTGTCCCAATATTCGTCACAGCACCAAAAATGTGGAGAATAAACTCTTAATGTATAGAAAATACGAAGTGTGGTTCCAGGTTCAACCTTTGGTTGTTCCAGGTTCAACCTTTTGTTGTTGGCATGTTAAATACTCTGAGCCGAAGTGAGGTCTGAAGCCAAGGGATAAGTGAATGTCACATATGTAATGGCACGTAATTACATGTAATTTCCAATAACTTCCAAATCTGCAAGTTTAAATCCCTTACCTGATCTCAAAGTCAATATTTGACTCGTATGATTGGAAGCCAAACTGTCCATAACCTGGACATTGAAATCCCTGCTCCAGAAGTCTCTTAGCTGGGGCAATCAGCCGGGGTATGGCAACAGTTATCTTGATAAATGGAGTTTTTCTATTACCATGGTAACCATAAATACCTACAATGAAAGATATTATAATTTAAGAATACTTGTATTTGTAAAATACTGGATTGTAAAGTAAATCTACCAATTTGTGATTTTCATGAAAACTTATTTTTCATGACAAGTGTTCTTTCTTTTAAGTACGGTCAAAACTTGGTATCTCAGTATTTTCAGGTAGCAACTAAAACATGCACATAAGCAAACCCCGACATTCAGCATTAGACATATCGTACATACCTTTATAAGTATACTATAAATATGCACTGATTTCATGCAAATATTAAATGTGAAACATTTCAACAGCAAAGTTCATATATCAATATAGATATACATATTATTTTAACTACTTTGTTGTCAGTTGAAACTGTTTTAGCAAAATGTGAAAATTTTACTCTTAGTATCTAATTCCCTCACAAAAACGAATGCTGTTGACATTAACAGTTTGTTGTTGGTAATTGTAAAATGCAAAGACCAAGGAAAGTAACAAAGTAACAGTTCCATTTTCTAGACTGCCTCTAATGAAAGCCAGACAATATTGGGTTATTTTGAAATGCACATTTTTTGACATAGGTTAATAAAAGTAAAGTAAGAATGTCTATTATATTTAACAGGTTACATTTGATTATCAAGCAGGTGGGCCTATCAGTCAGAAGAAGGCAATAGGACGGCCATCATTCATTCTAACTTATCATTTATTCCAATATACCATTTCATTCATGACACTTCTTGCCAGATATGGCCAAATCCTTGACCATATACTGGACCAATACTATTAGTGTTAGAGAAAAAGCCAAGATTTGTATACAGCTGCGTTTCAAAAGAATACTTTTGTCTGGTTGTTGGTTTCATTTTTTTTAACAATAATGGATATTATGTATTTATATTTTAATATTTGTTCTGACATGTTAATATAAATTTGGATAGGCTAAATTGCAAACTTTCTTGTCCAGGGGACAGGCACAATCTTTACAATTTAAGGATGACTGAGATGTGATTTTGCAAATATTAAGGGCTTGCCACACTCCTCCCAATCCTGTTCATCGATAAAAAGAAAATTATCAAAATCTCAATAATGGCAAAATGCTGTTAAATGAAACTTTGCACAAATGAATGTTACTAATGTATCTTGATTTTGCATTCAGTAAGACACCATAGAATAGTAAAGAAAACAATTCTATTTACATAAATTCACAAAAACTAAGCCATACAAAACATAATTTTAAACTCCCACGTGAGTGCAATGTTACTGACAAGAAAATGTTGTGTACTTTGTAAAAAACTTTCAACTACTAAAAGAGAAATTAGTGATTTCTAAGCATGTTTTATAACTAGCCCACTTACTTTCTTTCATAACAAGTTCTACACCAAGAATGGCTCGTTCGATTCCCTCCTTGTTAGATCTTAGATCTGACATCACAGCTCTATTTAAATCATCCTAGAAAAAAAGTGTAGACAAATTATTTATAATACGAAATGAACTTATGTCCTATACAATAATACATAAAATGTGCTAACATTCTAAATTAATGTAATGTTCGGGGGTTCTATTTCACCCTTGAAACATGCTTTTCCATGTAATTCCAAGAAATGTTCATTCTGATTGTTTCAATTTTCAACCAAAGGGTAAAATTTCATCACAATATACAAAGTAAAATTGTTCAGACCCTAAAACAATGGCAACTGTACATCATTTTGACACTTGAATTTTATTTGCAAGTGAAGCTACTGATTGTTGAGTCTTCTTTCAGTTTAAGCCAGTCAACTCATTGTCTAGAGTAAATTCATTGTCTTACTTACGTTTATCTGGTCTATTTAGTTAATACTCTAAATCAACCATTAAATTTACTACAGTTTCATGATTTTATAAAGAATTTTAATTTCATATAATGAATAATTTAAATGAGAAAAGTATTTTTTTCGCTTTGTTACAAACTGAACCAACAACTGTTCTTAAAAAAACAACATTTTTTCCAAGGGGTTTTAATTTTATTCAAGGAGAAACAACAGCTTTGCCTAGATGCCTGATGAATATTGCATTTCCCCATGCAGATTTATTTTATCCAAGTTTGTTTCCGCTCATTTTTCCAATTTTGAAGAATCTGACGCTCCTTGTCATGTAAAACAAACATTAAACTTGTCGTCCAGGGAATTATTATTATTATTAATACTATTATTATTATTTAGCTAATAAGATGCTTGCTTCATTACAACTTTTTTGAAATTTTATTATATTTTTTGTATTAAATGACAATTTTGTTAGGAAACCGAACAGTGTTTAGGCTGTTCAGCTTAATCGCTAGACTAGTTTATTATGTCTGTGGAAATAATTATGTTCTTCCCTCTACTTTGGGAATGTTACTCCATAGCCAAAAATAGGGAATTGCATCAGCATTCTGCTAAAATCCAATAACATACTAGATACACTGAAAATTGGATGAGCATTGCTCCCAACCAAACATTTCCATCCATTAACAAAACTCCAAATTGAAGAAAAATCAATTATCACCATAAACTTCTGGCAGAGATCTTCTTTGAAGTTGGGGTATGCTGGCACAAAGAAATACGGAGTGAAACCATGTATGTGTGCTGTCACACTGTTACCCTCCATCGTGATGCCAAACATTCTTATAACTGGGGTTGGTCCTTTGGTGTGACCCGGCATACCAGGCATATGTCTTCCTGTAACAAATGGAATAAATGAATTAAACCATTTACTCCACGGATACAGGTTTTATCACATGGTCAACAGTGTAGATCCAGATCAGGATCAGATCAGTTGGCATGTCTGTGCCATCTGATCAGGATCTTATCTGATCTTCACTGGTCACTTCCATTTCAGAAATAATTGAATGAGTAGAAACGCAAACAGTGTGATTTGACTGCACTGATGTGCAAGTTGATCTTAATCTACACTATTTGCATATGTGATAAAACCCTTATCTATGGAGAAAAAAGTTAAGTATGGCAATAAGATAGCTATGGGTGATCGACAGGCTGAGAGACGAACAGACACTGGGTCCTCAGCTCATGGAAGCTAAAGCTGTTTGAACATAACAATAATTTGTGTCCATCTATAAACTTTGGTAGGAGCTACTTATTTTGTTATGCAGCTTCCCTGCAAATTTGAACTTTAAATAAGACTTGTTGTACAAGTTCAGAGGAATTTTTATGCTATTCCCCTTCTTTCCTTGAATAAAATGGCATTGACTTCCTCCCCAAGCATTAACAATTTTAACAACTTTTACAGTAATTTTTGCAGAAAATTTTAGCATCATACAGTAACTGTTGGTGAACATTTAAGTGTAATTCCTCTATTACAAACCAAATTTGAGACATGCATTTAAATGCTAATTATAACATAAAACAGCCATTACATTATCTCCAAACTAAACAGTAATTTATAATGGCAATTCATACATATTTAGCCCAATAAGCACTAGGCAGAAACAAGTTTAAATGTGAATACAAGAAGTTTCGTTGATGCAATATTTTATAAGAACATTATAAAGAGAAAATTGTTCATTGAATTATAGAGTAACCTGGGGCAGTATCGGACACCAGGGGTTAATCGGACGATGCAAAAATGCGTTAATTACGCATAGTTGATGAACAAGTTATGCTCTGTCCACGTTTGTTTATGTTTTAGATAAATCAATTTCATACTTTTTGTAATAGCGCGTAGGATTGGTTGATCTAAAAGTCTGCAATTTTGATTGGATGAGCACAACTAACAGTAGAGTGATTTCTCTTTGCAACCTCGTGAAAATTCTGAGAGCGGGAAATTCTGAGAGCGGGAATTTCAAACACTTCATATTGACGT
Source organism: Corbicula japonica (assembly GCA_038501625.1). Classification (NCBI taxonomy): domain Eukaryota; kingdom Metazoa; phylum Mollusca; class Bivalvia; order Venerida; family Cyrenidae; genus Corbicula; species Corbicula japonica. Next base: position 1,204,726 of record JAZAYU010000047.1, read on the forward strand.
ACGTATGGCATCATTAATAATCAGTCATGCAATAGTTTTATGATTTCTTTTCATGAATATATCTATAAAGAACACATATTACTTATTGAAATAGTAGATTGACGTTAATATGTCTTTAAAATTGAGAAAATGCAAACTGTCCGATATTACCCTTGAATAAAACAGCAAAAAATTCATATACGGGGTTGATCGGACGTTGAATATTAAAAAAGCCATACCTTTGAGTGACTGACTTACCTTTATCTTTTTTAGTTTATGAAAGAGGTCGAGAGCTACTATTTAATATTTCTTTTTTATTTTTATATTGATGTCTAAATTGCTGAAAACATTGACAAACCGTGAAATAGGTGTAGCCAGATGTGGATTAACCCAACAGCAGATTATAACTTTACACGAGCTTAACAATTTGTTAAAAAGAGAGATGCATTGGGAACACTCGTACTTAAACATTCTTTGTGAACGAATTAAGTGTTTAGTTGCCAGGTATCAACGTGTCGATTGTTGTTGAACAGAAAATAAAACAATGGAAATATGAGTCGACGATCAAAGATCTAGATTGGCCTGTAATTGAGAGTCATGTTTTATTGGTTAACTGTATCACAAAATATATATCAGAAGATAAAAGAACCGAATTGTTGTTTTTGACCGATGAAATAAAAATGAATTCTTTGTAATGTATGAGTTTGTTCATTTATAAATGTGTCCTACATTACAAGGGCGTAGCGCACGTTATGCACTCCACGCAAATGCATAGGTGAAACAAAAAAATGCCAAGCAGTCTTTAACCCAGTAAATTTTACAAAGAGTAGCGCTTTGAGAATTATCATTTATGATAGATCAAATCCGGGGGTTACAATCTTGGAACAGTCCGAAGAACACAGTCCAAGGATATTATGGGAGGTCATCGACCCCTGTATGACATAATGTCATGATCCACTGTCGCTATATACTGTTTAAAATCCATCAATCTTTAGATTATTAAGCTAAACCCCTTATATCTGTCCATTCTTTTTTTAATTCCGGAGAGGCCCCTGTGGGAGGGAAAACCTCTTACCACACACTCTGGCTACACCACTGCTAACGTTACCTCGTTTTATATTAATGAAAAGTCAGCTGTATAAATTTTTATGAACTGACATGTACATTTTTGCAGAAATGCCAAAGAAAGGGAAAGGCATTCGTTGCCAATATAATCATGATGACCTTGACAAGGCAGTAAACCAGGTAAACCTAGGACACATAAGTATTAGAAAGGCTGCAACTACCTTCGGCGTCCCGAAAAGTTCTGTCCACGATAGGATTTGTGGGAGGGTGTACATCTCAGCCAGACCGAGAAAGCAAACGGTATTCCCCCCAGAGATTGAACGCTTGTTGGCCGACAGGATGAAGGAGGCGGCCGAAATGGGGTTTGGGATAAACCGCCAGCAGTTGAAAGCTAAGGCTGCTCACCTGTCTGATAAGCTAAAGCTAAAAACACCATTCAACAAGAGTGCCAAACTGACACAAAATACGCCCTTCAAAATGCTGATCATAAAAGTTGCGTAACGATCCGATAAAAATTATTCGACTTGGAGAGCAGATACCGCTAATTCAGTTTTTGGACAATTCAAGGGCCATAATTCAGGAGTGCCTGGGGGGATTTGGCTGGTTATAGAACTTGGTCGAGATATTATGCCCACCAACATATGCACCAAGTTCAATAAAGACCAGATGAAAACTCTGACTTAGAGAGTGGAAACAGTAATTTTGGACAATTCAAGGGCCATAATTCAGGAGTGCCTGGGGGGATTTGGCTGGTTATAGAACTTGGTCAAGATATTATGCCCACCAACATATTCACCAAGTTTGATAAAGATCGGATGAAAACTTTTTGACTTAAGAGAGCGGAAACCCAAATTTTGGACAATTAAAGGGCCATAATTCAGGAGTGCCTGGGGGGATTTGGCTGGTTATCGAACTTGGCCGAGATATTATGCCCACCAACATATTCACCAAGTTTGATAAAGATCGGATGAAAACTCTTTGACTTAGAGAGTGGAATCGCTGTGGACGCCGCCCGCCCGCAGCAGGTCTTCCCATAATACGTCCCTTTTTTCAAAAGGGCGTATAAAAATGGTATACCCGGAGACAATTGGGTAAATGGCTTCTTGAAACGTAATAATCTTAGCTTACCATGCCAGGTAGCATTGTCAAATGTTCGGAGTAGAATGTTAAACAAAGCTGTCACTAAAAAGTATTTTGAAGAGTTGTCAGCCACACTGAATGAACTCAAACTTACAGAAAGTCCTGATAGAATTTGGAATATGGACGAGAAATCTGTCTCACTTACCCATAAACCGACCAAAGTCTTGGCTGCCAAAGGCACGATGTTAGCATGCATCAGCACTGCTGGAACCGACGTTCCGCCAATGGTCGTTGTGAAGGGCAAAACAAAGAAATCCCTTAACGCCTATAACACCATTGATGCTCAATTTGGGATGCGCTGGACATATCAGACCAAGGGTTGGATGGAAGAGAGTCTTGGAGCAGAATGGTTTAACCATGTTTTTGTACCTAACATTGGCTCCCGAAGACCCCAAATTCTAATATCGGACAGTCACAGCTCGCACGAGACCTTGGACATTATTGAGTGTGCAAAAGAAGAAAATATTACTTTATTTGCCCTCCCACCGCACACCACACAGTGGTTAACCCCCTTGACAAGACCGTTTTCGGATCATTCTCTAAGGAGTACGACAAAACATGTACAACATACATGTCAAAATCCCCAAATAATCTTGTCTGCAAATGGGTTTGGGCCGGTCTATTCAAAGAGGCGTATGAGAAACGTTCACAAAATACAACTTAACGAAAGGTTTCTCTGCATGTGGGATTTTCTCTACTGATATAGCTGCTATTCCCGAAAGTGCGTTTATGCCTTCAACTGTAGGCTCAGCTGGTAGAAGAAAGTGACTTCAACCTCGAAGATACTGCTACTGAGTCCAAACACTACGACGGAATGGTGAGAAATGTCAACGTCCAGTCCGCAAAAACCTTCGTGGCTATCCCGCTGCCCAGTTCTCAAATGACAGTGGAAACATCAATAAAACAGTACTCACAGGTAGGCATTCCGTCTGATATTCAATAATTTGAGGAGCGGCATTGCCTAGTGGTTTGCGCGTCGCTAGTCAATGAGTGAGTTCAAACCTCGTCAGGGACTATCCGCTGTGAAACTTGAGCAAGAAACTTTATCCTCATAGCTAAGGACTGGTTAAATCACATTAATGGATTTGATTGTGATTCTTTACGCTTTATTCAGGCTTCCATTTCAATGGAACTTCCTAAAAACTAACAAGCAATTTGTAGGCCGTATCCCCTTGATAATCATTTTATTTTTGTTTACTTCAACAAAATTATAACGTTTTCATTGTTAAGCATATCTCAAACTATTAGATTAATTCAATTTTTATTCACAGGCAACTACACATGTGCAAGATCACGTGTCATGTGAAATCGACAGCATATTCAAATTACCATTACCCGCCGCTAAGACTGAAAACAAACCTAAAAGGAAACTTACGAAGCACAGGTACTGTATTTTCCTGTAATATTTCACTCATCATACTTCGCAATCTCACTAAAGTCAGATCTAACAAAATGTTAGATCTGATGACGGCCCGTAGATACCGTACATAAGCTTTAGCGGTTTTTCCCGATTTCTATTTTTAGAAATTATCAACACAGGAAGCATGATATACAGCGCTCGCAAAATGATCTGAAGATGTTATTACATTAGAAATAATTGCAATACTACATAAACACAAAAAAATCAGCAAAATATGTCTTACGCAGGCTCTCAACACTTTTTATGGTTTAATATAGAATGTTTACTTTCACTTTAGCGATTTTTTAGGCGACAATCTGATTGGTTCAAAAAGGTTTGTGATAAAAGCATGTTTTAGCTACTCGTCGTCAGATCCTGATAGCGTAGCGGTTTTCAGGATATGATTTTAATCAGATTGCATACTTCGCAGAATACCCGTACTTTTGACTTGCTGATATTGCCACTGCAAACTAGGTTTTATATATGATAACAAGGTCTAGAATATCACGCAATTCAAAAGTAATATAAGTTTTAATTTAATTACAAAGGTAATTTAAAAACGCTCAATGAAAAACTCTACTTCTTTAAACAGGATACTCACCAGTGATGAGATCGTAAAAGAAAAGCAAGAAGCCAAGAGAAGGAAAGAAGAAGAAATAAGAAAGAGGAGAGAAAAATTGCCAGGACCATAAAGAAAGAGAACAAAAAACTTAAAAAAGATTTAAAAAATTGAAAGGTGGAAACATGATAGATCTAAGAATTTAATTATTATAGAATCTATAATAATGATGAACTGTTTTATTAAACTGTTTTAACCTAGCGTCTTTTTGTTTTTAAAAAATAAAAAAATGTCCGATAATCCCCGTTGAAAAAATGGTGTCTGATTCTACCCTTTTCGGTGTCCGATACAACCCCGGCCATGTCCGATACCCCCCTGGTGCATGTTTAGGTTATAAATCTCCGTTTAAACATTCGAACGCCTGTTTACGGTAATAAGCTTACTGTCTAAGTCTTGCACAATGCTTGTTTAACGTAAAAAACCGAGGACACCCACATGTTTCGGGAAAACACGTTCAGAGCATGGTAACGTTCCCGGATGTGTCCGATACTGCCCCAGGTTACTCTATGCAGACAGATAGATGTAATAAGATTTTGATTAAAAAAATCAGCATAAATCAGTTCTGAAAAGATTTAGCAATATGATGTTAAATAAAAATTGCAGTTTTTTTTATACTGACAGCATAGACATTAAGAACCTATACAATATTTAACTGGCCAGGGCTTTTTCAGCTAGTCTCACTGGGTCGATAATGGGCCCCATTCCCAATTCCAAATAGGGACCATTTTTCCCAACTTCAAGAAAAAAGTCCCAATTTCAAGAAAAAAAATCCCATTTCAACAAAAATGACTTTTTTGCCTATAAAATAGAAACAAACAAGAGAATCCATATAATCAAGGGACTTTTCAAATTACAAAATTAGTTCGTTTACTTTAGATCAGTGATCTGTGAAACCTACATTCCCTGAATCTATGTATGCAACCTGTGTAAAACCAGTGTATACTGTGTAAAAAAATTCCCAATTTGTGCAGGGGCCTTTTTCCCAAATACCCCTGAAAAAGCCCTGCTGGCCAACTTAAATGGTTTTCCCATTTTTAGTAGTCTAACTAATCCCATTTTACAAGCCCATCTAAAAAAAATTAACCCCTTTTTAACAGCTCAACAATAACTTTACTAGTTCTGGGCAAGTGTTTTGAATATTTTACTAACCAATGTAATGATCTAGATCGATCTGTTGGAAGACTAGAGGATCTTTCTTTGAATCTATGGAAGGAACTGGTGGCCTAGCCCACTTCACACTTGTTTCCTCATCCTCAGGGCCAGGCGCTAAAACAATAACAATGTAATGTTTAACACAAGACTTCCTGAAAGTTGAAAAGTGTCAGACAATTGGTCAGACAAGATGTGAAAATATGTCTGACTAAAACATGTTATCGGAAGTCTCATTATGCTTATATTATGTACATTCACATGTCACAATGTAATGATTATTGTAATTAAATGTTGTTTTTTTTTAAACTGACATTAATTGCATTTACGAATCTGAATATTAACACAATTTTGGAACTTAACAAGTGTTTATGTTAATACACCCTGAGACCTTTGTAAGACTTAACACACTACGTTACATGGTTTTATCACATAAGCCACCATTGTACGTATTGATCTAGATTAGATGGCACTAATGTCATCTGACCAAGATCTACATTGGTCTTTTTTGTTCAGGAATAATCTAATTAATCTAAAGCAAACAGTGTAGATCCTGATCAGATGGCATAGATGTACTGGCTGATCTGGATCTACACTGTTCACCCATGGGATAACAGACTGGTTTATATTCAATGAAAAGAGAGTCATTTACACAAATTCAGCAGGTAACATGTTCAAGTCCTATTGTGTTGACTAGCAGTGATCTCAAAAACAGGAAGGAGGGGATTTATTCCAACAATATTGACCATATTCAATGAATCCCCATTTACTTTGAAAGAAACAAAATGCTAAAATATTAGCAAGACAAAATCAAAGTTGTAATTTACCTGAAGGCTCCACTCCTTCCATCTCAATGTCATCCATCATGGCTAGCTCAGCATCAAAGTCAACATCATCGTCATCGTCGTCTAGCCTAAAAACACATAACATTTACACCAACATCATCATCATCAAGGCTGACAACACATAACATTTAAATGGTGTTACAAATTAATATTAAACTAGGTTAATATACGTTACCCAAAAGTTTTGGGATGATTATGTAGGATTCTTTTCATTTTTACCCATGCTTAGTGTCCACCACAACTTTCCATCCAATCACTGCACCAGAATGTGCCTCTTATATGTTACAACTACACATTACACCTACTTAATCCTTTTTTTCTGTTATGTTTCTGGTTACTCATAAGGTTTTAAGTCATTTTCAACATTTGTAAAGTAAAACTGTGATAATCACTAAGTTATTTAGTGTATATTAATTGAAGTTTCAACAATTAAGAAACCAAGATCACTTTGCTAGGCTCCTTTCTCCAAGGGTGAACAGTAAAATCTTGTCGATTACTCAGGTGTTAAACTGTGGGATAATATCCCACTAAACATTCATCAAGCAAAATCACTTCGTGAATTTCAAGCTTTGTATATAAACTGGCATTTTACATCCTTGTCTAAACCTTGTCCATAGCTTCAATATATTTAATAGTAAAAGTAATGTATATATATTGTGAATGTGTGTGTGAGCGTGCATGTGTATGCTGTGTTTTATGTATGTTTTGAAATTTCATGATTCTCATTATGTTATTTGATGCTGTAAAATTGTAACTAATGTTGTTTTTAGAGGCCCACATGGAAGATTGGGAAACCAAATGTGTAGCCTCATTAAATAAAGACTTTACTTACTTACTTACTTACTACTAATCTTCACTAACAATTGTTTCCTAAGAGGGACAAAATTTAAAGAAAAAGGTGTTTAATTTAAAGTAAAGCAATGTCCTCTTTTCTTGCATTCATTACTGCCTTTAAGGTCTGATTTCTGTTAATGCATTGTCAAAAACAAGTCTACAGTCAGTACTAACTTTGGTTTTTTGCTTGGTGGTCCACCTGGGATTGTTTTGTTGCCAGCCATAGTGCCTTTCCCAGTAAAAGACTTTTTATCCATTTCAGTCTGTGGATGCTATATTAAACAATTCTTCAAATATATGAAGATCTACCTGAAAAGAAAAAGAAAATAGTCCTAAATGTCCACCCAGGCAGTCTTCAGAACACAAAAAATCCAAGAGCACCTACAACCAAAATTATTGATGCGCCTATAAAATTTAAATGTTTGTTATGTATTATGTAATTTATATATTGGATTCGGTGAAGAACATTCCGTAAGCTTTGCCCAAGTGCTCATTACAATATATACATAATATGAAGCAGTAAGACTTGGATGTTAACTTGTGCAAAGATCTGTCAGGTCAAAGGAAGTGCAGTCACCCTCAGTCACCTGACCATCCATTGTCAAACACAAATGTTAATTGGCAAGTGTAAAACACCTACTTTATGGTTATTGGATTATCCATAAATAAACACATTGGCATCTTAATTGACATGTTCCCAAGTCCAATAAACAATAGAAGTGTGACACAACACCCCTCCATCTCCTGACCATCCATTGTCAAACACAAGTGTTAGTTGGCAAGAGTGTAACACCTACTGGTGGTGCAAAATTGCCTTTGCTTAAAAAAAAGATTCTTCGAGTTACTGAATCATACCCTGTTGTTGTTTATAAAATACTGAAATTAAAAGAATTCTTATTTTGTCTAAAAACCTACCAGAATAAAGACAAAAAACTCATGTTAGGGGATTTTATGATCTCATTACTGAGGGAAATAAGACAGTTTTTAAGTGCAAAGCATGTTAAAGTGAAGTTAGTTCTAAAGGAAAAGACCAGATGAAAACTCTTTGACTTAAACAGTCATAGAAATTAGGATTGAAATTTCCAAGAAAGTCGGGCTGGTAACTTAGCAATTTTCACTAGCCCGAAAGAAAATTATGTTTAAATATATCTTTTAGTCTAAAAACGCTGAGATAAAACATATTTAAATGTCATTCAACATTTATCCATTCTCTAGAAAAGAATATAAAAATGCAAAATTTCGTATCCTGGATTTGACGGAAACAAAGTTTTTCCGTGGCTTCTAAGCACCAGGCACAAATCATAGTGTTTGTCTCAATCTTGAATCGCAACCAAAGCCTGTTATTTTTCCAGGAAAAAAGGAAACTTCTGTCACCATAAACATCCTCATATTTGTTTTTCAAAGGTTTGATCCTCGCTCGGCATTTTCAGGAGGTTTCTTCTTGGTTTTGCACCAGTTTGTTCTGTAGCCCTGCTGACTTCAATTTGGTATAGAACAGGCCGGGTGTCTTATACAATTTTCACCCGTCGACAGCGTTAAAAAGTTAGTTCGGGTGGAAATTCGCCGCGATTATGTCCTTCCTATCCGGGGATTTCCCCAGTGTTTTGCCCTTATTTGCGGCGATAATTCTGCAGACGTTCTCGCTCTTCTCGCGTTCATCGTCAACAGTTTAGCTTCAGGTTTAATTGTGGGGGATCTTGGTGAAAAATCTTTTGAGAGAGGAATGTTATTTTTCAATTAAAATGTATTTTTTAAAGTAAATGTTCGTTCTTTATCCAATTTGAACGCTACATGGTATCAAAATAATATATGAAAAAGGTTTAGTCGCGAATCATCTTGATTAAAAAAAAATTAGTTTTTTCTTTGTTTGCGAAACTTCGGTGAAATTAGCGGGTGTCTTCATAATTTTAACAACTTTTCTACCTGGAGCATGATTTTTTTAGCCACTCGCTGACTTCTTCAAACTGACATGAATTAATCGATAGCTTAAATGACAGCACTTACATGTCTGGGGCTAATTAATCCATTGTCTGGGGCATACTAAACACCAATTATCAACAGCTTTGTTCATTGCCCAACAAATATGACATGTTACTCAACGACAAATCAACTCTATGAGCATTTTAAATGTAATGTTCGTTTATATAAAAAAAAATTTGTGACAGATAAATGCTATAAATTTCCAGCATATTTTGCTTATACAACCCTACTTTTTTCGAGCAATCTTCAACTTTTGGCTGAGTGTTGACAAATGAGTCAATCTCTTATAATATAAATCAAAAACGCCGCCGTATGATCACATTTTTCTTTACTCAGACCGGCACCTTTGATTTTGAAAAAATCAATACTACTCGTCGGTGTTGTTTTTTGATGTGAATAAACAGCAGTGACCATGAAATATACAACACTGATCACACAGGTGTTCAAACAGGTGTTGATTGCTCTTAAATAAATGGTAAAGATGTTTTAGGAAGGGATTGGAAAAAAGCTGAAGATCGAATTTATACATGAAGCTATAGGTCTCTTATATTTTCAACAGTTATTAATTTTCTCATAGAACTTAGTAAACATATTTATTATTAATTATCATGAATTACACGTTGATACAAGCGACAGATTTCTGAATGAAATAAGTGGCTCAAAAGTTTGTTTACAAACCTGAAAATGAAAGTACAATGATTTTTCATCGATCTGAATCTTACAAGCAAGTCGGGCTAGTAAATTGGTAATTTTTACAAGCCGAGAGAAAATCTACTAGTTTTTTGCTGTCGGGCTAGCGCCAATTTCGACCACTGCTTAAAGAGCGGAAACAGTAATTTTGGACAATTCAAGGGCCATAATTCAGGAGTGCCTGGGGGGATTTGGCTGGTTATAGAACTTGGTCGAGATATTATGGCCATCAACATATGCACCTAGTTCGATAAAGACCGGATGAAAACTCTTTGACTTAAGAGAGCGGAAACAGTAATTTTGGACAATTCAAGGGCCATAATTCAGGAGTGCCTGAGGGATTTGGCAGGTTATAGAACTTGGTCGAGATATTATGGCTACCAACATATTCACCAAGTTTGATAAAGACCGGATGAAAACTCTTTGACTTAGAGAGCGGAAACAGTAATTTTGGACAATTCAAGGGCCATACAGTAATTCAGGGATTTGGCTGGTTATAGAACTTGGTCGAGATATTATGCCCACCAACATATGCACCCAGGGCTTTTCATCAGGAAATTGGGAAGAGGCCCTGGCCTTTCAAATTGGGAAATTTATGCGCGATATTTGTTCATTTTGGGAAATTTATGCGCGATGATTGTTCATTTTGGGAACACAAAATTTATTGAAATAAGGGGTACTGGAGTACAGATTATTATATAATATAAGCATTTTTAACATTAGTTTAATTTTTATAGCACTTTATTTTTTTTCGGATTTTCACAATTCTATAGTATTCAGTTCACAAGCTTTAAAGGTCCATCAGTATCACTTGTTGATAAATTCAAAGATGCCAAGGAAAGAGTCTTCTGTGGAAAAAACACCAAGACTCGGAGGAAGCAACACTAACATGTACCTATGTGGTAGAAACAAGTGTAGAACAGTGGCAGAATCTGAGGCAGCAACGTTTGAAATACTAGGGATTTCCTTGGTAGACGTTGCACCCAATTGATCAAATTTTCGTTTTTTTACTCCCTAGTCAAATAACAACTTTTGGTTTTCATTACGTTTCAGTAATTTGCAGTAATATTTTCCGTTATGAGATTTGTTTCTGCAACCGGAAATAAACGCTGATTTATCTCCCCTGAAATGGAATAAAATCCAGACTTTCGGAATGTTTGACTGAGTAAGAGTCTTTCAGAACTTAACGGATAAGACTGGTTTTGCATATCACGGGTATGCCCACCAACATATTCACCAAGTTTGATAAAGACTGGATGAAACCTCTTTGACTTAGAGAAGGTAAACAGTAATTTTGGACAATTCAAGGGCCATAATTCAGGAGTACCTGGGGGGATTTGGCTGGTTATAGAACTTGGTCGAGATATTATGCCCATCAACATATTCACCTAGTTTGATAAAGATCGGATGAAAACTCTTCGACTTAGAGAGCGAAAACAGTAATTTTGGACAATTCAAGGGCCATACTTCAGGAGTGCCTGGGGGGATTTTGGCTTGTTATCGAACTTAGCCGAGATATTATGCCCACCAACATATTCACCAAGTTTGATAAAGATAGGATGAAAACTCTTTGACTTAGAGAACGGAAACCCAAATTTTGGACAATTAAAGGGCCATAATTCAGGAGTGCCTGGGGGATTTGACTGGCTATCGAACTTGGCCAAATATTATGCCCACCAACATATTCAACAAGTTTAATAAAGATCGGATGAAAACTCTTTGACTTAGAGAGCGGAAACGCTGTGGATGCCGCTCACCCGCCACAGGTGTTCCCATAATACGTCCCTTTTTTCAAAAGGGCATAAAAAGTTAAGGGGTAGGGCCGTGATTTCCGTTTCTAATTAAATTTGAATCTAAAGAATGCCCATCATTGAAACAAAAAATATTAACTTCTTATTGAAATATTTTCAAAAGAAAATGTTTCTAATATATCCAGGAGGGTCCCCTTTTAGATGCAAAAAAAAATAATTTTGAAGATACAGTACACGCAGCGCGGAATAATTTTTTTCCGCTTATCCCCGCGATTATTTTCATCGCGGACTGAGTAATTTTCGTCCCCCGCAATACACCGACTTCCACTCGTCACCGTGATCGTGTGAATTCATCAATGTGATAAGCGGATGCCTCTAGGCAATCAATTACCGCCGCGATGTCACGTAGGATCTGCCGAGGTAAATCGCGCAAACATGGTTGCATTTTTACGGACGTCAAAGTAAAATAATTATTATTTACGGAACGCTTACATATTCCATCATTTAAAATATATCCTAATCTTTAATTTATCGCTTTTATCAGATTTCATTAATTATTGCATCACACAAGGTAAAAATGACAAGCACACACTACCAGGTAGATCAAACGTTTTTATAGTAAAGCCGAAATAAACACGGATGGTTGTTTCGAGCCGACGTCATCTTTTGAAGTCAAACGTTTTAGATCAAATGTTTTTATAGCAAAGCCGAAAGAAACATGGAAGGATGTTTCGAGCCGACGACGTCTTTTGATGTTCGGCGGTATCGATTTTTTTGCCTCCATACCAAATACACAGCATGGTCATGTTTTTTGTAAGGGATACATGCGGTTTTTATAAGTTAACGGCTGTTTTTTAAATTATGCGGTTTATATCAGGCTTCGCGAAACTGCTGAAAACTTTGTCTGACATCCGGTCAGACAAACTTCCAATTCTTGTCTGACCAAAAGAAATTTTGTCTGACCGAATTTGTTTTTCAAATACATGTAAACTTTTGTTTGTGTATTAAATTAAAGACACATCATCCTTTAAAGGTTTCTGTAAAATTTTTATTCTCTTACATTAAACATCAGTTTATCCAGATTGATGGACTCTATCTGGAAATCAAAACTTTCATAATTATCTAAACAGCCACAAAACATGTAAATAGAGTATGTGGAAAAAAAATAGAATGGTCTGGATTCCACTGGACGTACATCTGAACTGGGTATGATTTCTTCAGTGTCATCAAATACTGTCTCATCAAAACTATTTTTATCGAAAAGTAACAACAGGCGTCCATTTCTCCATTTTTTTAAAACCAATTTTCGCTGCGGGCGCTTGGACTCGTATTCCTTTTGTTTTGCTTTTCTATTTTCATCAATATTTTCCGTGTTTTTTTGCCTGTTGTATCGCCATCGTTATACCGCTTGAACGACATTTTCTTTGTACATAGTCAAAGATCGCTGTAAGAGACTAAGGCTGGTAGAAACCACATGGCTGTCAGTTGACCCTGGCATTTGGTATTCTCTGTTTACACAACAATATATTCTAATTAAAATGACAGGTTCTTCGAGCCTTACTCTCTGCTGTTGATAGCATAAATATAAATGGGCCATAGTAAGATTAATATGACACCCCCCAAAACTGGCAAGAGTTATATTAAGATCCGTTGCTAGGGTCCATTCCCTAAACTTTCATTGGTCATTTCTTATAATTATTCATGGAAAGCTTTTGTTCTTCTGCCAAGTCGCCCAAAGCTTCAGTGTACACGGAACCTTGAAAATAGTAGGTTGCACACTCCTCGAGACTTTGAAACCAGAAGTCTACAAGTTTTTATCATTTTGGGGATTACAGAAAGCATTATGCAGTAAGTTAATAGTTTTTGTTTACTCATATTTGCTAGTTTGTGAGAGTAATGATTTCTTACAATTTTTATGACTTTATGTTTGTTAATACATTTTCTAAGACATTCTGATGAGTGCATACATGTATTAATTAGGAAGGAGCCACACAGATCCTCATAGTGCTATTTGTTGATTTTCGATTTCGATTTCATTGTACCTTATATAAATGTTTGTGTAATATCAATTATTAAGTATTGAATGATTGGACATATGTATCCTTTAAGATAACACATGCTATGAGTGTTAATGAAACATGTATCTTTGAGTAAGGTAACATTTTTGCTTTCAGATAACCGTCTTAAGTCCTACGTCTTACGTCTTAGGTCTTCCGTCTTCCATCTTCTTCTTATGTGAACATTTTACAAGTTACAAGAATTCTTTCGTCATACATCATTTTACATGTGCATTCACGATAACATCAAAATTGGAACTATTTTGAAATAAAACGAATGGACGAGTACATTGCTGTATTTCTTGAACCCCAGGGTGATTCAGGCCAATCAGTGATGAAAGATTAGGGCCGTGATAAGATTCGACTTGAAAGGGTCGACTCGCACAGTTATTGCATAGTTCTCTAGTCAAGAGAATACAGTTTGTGCATATTATTTCTAAATCAAAGGACTGCAGTTATTGTGTATTTCTGAATAGAAGATCTACAGTTTTGCATATTTCCATATTGAAGGAAATACAGTTAGTGCATACTGCGGGATTTTAGGAATATGGTTACAGAACTATTTCTGTGGAAGGATATTTAAAGTTTATTATAGCTACTGAACATAAATCTGTTGGCAAGAAAACTGTGTAGTTTGCAATGGATGGAAGTGTTGATGAAGAGGTTGTAATCACAAAGAAAGTCACATGCAACAGCAGTAAAACGGATGCAGACGTTGCAGCCAAGGAAATCGTTATGTCAGAACACGAGTCTTGCAGCACAACCAGTGGCAGCAGGAGACGCCGAGCCGAGCTCAAACTTCAACAGGCCAGGCGACGTCAAGAGCTGGAACGACAGCGCATGGATCTGGAGCGTCAGCAAACAGAGCTCCGACAAAAAATGGAGATTGAGGCCCTGGAGGATCGACTTGCAAGAGCAGAGGTCGCGTCAAATTCATCAGCATCAACATCATCATCGAACCCCAGTGCCGGTATTATTGCAGGGACAGGATTACCAAACATTACGACCGAAATGAAAGTGCAGGAGTACCTATCAGGACTACAGGAAATATCGCACAGTATGAAGGAAGGTCTTAATCTACCCAAACCGGAACTATTAACATTCGCTGGAAACCCACTTGATTATTGTAAATTTATTTGTAATTTTGAGACAAACATTGAATCCAGAGTGCAAGATAATAGACTGAGGCTTAGTTATTTAATTCAGTTTTGTGATGGTGATGCTAAGCGCGCTATTGAGGATTGTGTGGTCCTTCCACCTTTAGAAGGGTTTGTAAGGGCAAAGGAAATTCTGCTGAACAGGTATGGTAAGCCTCATTTGGTTGCAAGGTCTCATGTAGAACGTTTGATTAATGGCCCAAACATAAGATCTAATGATGTTCAAGGCTTGATGAATTTGTCTCTAGATATGGAAAAGTGTGAAATTACACTATCGCAGTTAGGTTATTCTTCTGACATCAATAATACTGAAAACCTGAGGAAAATTGTTAGGAGACTCCCTACACATATAAGATCAAAATGGGTTGAGCAAGCGAGCAAATTAATTGAGCAGGGAATCGAACCCGCCTTTAAAGATATGCTAACTTTCATACAGCAGAGGGCCATAGTGGCAAATACAATGTATGGGAGAGATCTTGCTTGTGAAACAAAGCATAAACCAAATTCCCAGTCAGCGGTCAGTTCAGGGTCAAGTCAGGTTAATTCTAGGAACCGTGGGAAATTTGTAACTCTATCTACCACAGGTAACAGTAGGGCAGGCAGTGAGTTAAATCCAGAGAATGTTAGGGGTTTATCATGTGTGTATTGCCAGGAGGGTCATAAATTGATAAACTGTGACAAGATCAAAACAATAAATGTTCAAGCTAGGATAGCAGTAGTTAGGAAGCACAAGATGTGCGAAAACTGTTTAAATTTCAAGCATGTTGCTAGAACATGCCGTAAGGGCAGCTGCTGTGAGGTCGATGGTTGTGGTGAAAAACACCACACTTTGCTGCATCAGAACAACAACTTAGGTCACAGTAATTGCTGCACAAAGACAAATGTCGCAATGCCTGGCAAGGTAAGTTTGCGCATTGTTCCTATTGTTGTGGAGCATGGTTCGAAGCATGTTGAAACATATGCCTTGTTGGATGAGGGAAGCGACATTACATTGTGCAGTGAGAGTCTAGTTAGGCGACTAGGTGCGAAAGGTATTCCTCGCAAATTTACTATAACAACTGTGAACCAGTCTACTCAGCATAGAACTGGAAGGGAACTAAGTCTGAAGGTTAGTTCATTGGATGGCCGTGGCTCAGTTGATCTTCGAAGAGCATGGTCAGTTGAGAATTTACCTATATCTGTGGAATCTCTCCCCTCAGAGTCTGACATAGGTAAATGGAGCCACTTGGTAGGTATTAAAATACCTCAGGTAAGTGCTGCCAAGGTGGAGTTGTTGATAGGCAGCGACACTCCAGAGGCGTTCTGGGTAGAAGAGGAGAGAAGAGGTCAGAGGGGTGAGCCTTATGCTATAAGGTCTCTACTCGGCTGGACCATATTAGGCCCCACAGGTAGGGGTTATCCTGCTCGTGGCAATGTCCACTTTCAGCGCAGTTCAGATGTCAAGGATCAGATTGAAAAGTTATGGATGACTGATTTCCCGGACTGCGGCTTGGATAACAAGGTAGGTATGTCACGAGAGGATCACAGAGCGCTATCAAAAATGGTAAGTACCAAGGAGAAAGAGGGCTCACACTATAAAATCGGATTACCATGGCGTGATGAGCAGGTGTGTTTGCCAAACAACAAGGCTTTAGCTGCTACACGCTTAAAACATTTGAGACGAAAGCTGTCTAATGACTTGAATTTGAGAGCTCTGTACACCGAGACAATGAACGGTTACATTCAGAAGGGTTATGCGAGGCCTGTGGAGAACACTGTTGAGTGCAAGTCAGACCGAGTGTGGTATCTCCCGCATCACCCAGTATGTAATCCGAATAAACCGGGAAAGGTGAGAATTGTCTTTGATTGTGCGGCAAAGTACAAAGGTACGTCACTGAACGATAACCTTTTACAGGGACCAGATTTTGTGAACAGCTTGGTAGGTGTTCTAGTAAGATTCCGAGAGCAGCCAGTGGCCTTAGTTGCTGACATTGAAGCCATGTTTCATCAGGTCAAGGTCAGTGACAAGGACAGAGATGCACTTAGGTTTCTGTGGTGGTCTGATGGAAATTTGGAAGAGCCACCAACCGAATATTGCATGACTGTTCATCTGTTCGGTGCGACATCATCCCCAAGCTGTGCGGCATACAGTCTGATGTGCACAGCAAGGGAGAATGTTGCATACTTCACTGAGGAAACAGTGAGGACAGTTGAAAGAAATTTCTATGTTGATGATTTATTGAAGTCCGTTCCTAATGCAAAGATAGGTATTGAGATGTCTTCAGAACTAAGAGACATACTTTCTCGAGGTGGGTTTAGGTTAACAAAATGGATTTCGAACAGTCAAGAGGTCTCGGACACGATTCCCGAATCTGAGAGGGCAGGTAAGTGTACCACAGTTGACCTTGAAAACGACAAGCAATTTGAGCGCACTCTTGGGCTGCAATGGCACATAGAGAAGGATACGTTCGTGTTTGATGTTGACCTCCCAGACAAATGCCACACGCGACGAGGTATACTCTCAGTAGCCAGCTCACTGTACGACCCACTTGGGTTGGTAGCACCGGTCACTCTTATCCCAAAGTTGATTTTACAGAATGCCTGTCGGCAGAAACTGCATTGGGATGAGAAAATGTGTGACACAGATGTTGACAAGTGGTCAGAGTGGTTAATAAGGCTACCGGTACTGTCACAGGTGAGTATTGATAGATGTTTTCAGCCCAAAGTAGTGGATAATTTGTCAACAAGGGTTGAACTGCATATGTTTAGTGATGCATCGGAGTATGCATACGGAGCGGCGGTGTATATCAAGATATACGACGCCAACCGCAAAGTCAAATGTAGTCTCGTCATGGGTAAGTCTAGACTGGCACCGATCAAAGCGACTTCGATACCTCGACTAGAGTTAGCAGCAGCAGTGGTAGCTGTGAAGCTCTATCAGTTGGTGTCACAAGAACTGGACTTGAAAGTGGATGAAAGGTATTTCTGGACGGACTCAATGATTGTTCTGGGCTACATCAAAAATGAAACTCGACGTTTCAAGACATTCGTAGCAAATAGACTTGCAACAATACATGAAGTGACTTCGCCTACGGACTGGAGGTATGTTCCTTCAGACATGAACCCGGCAGACATAGCGTCACGGGGATTGTTTCCAAATGAAACAGAAAGACTGGAAAAATGGCTGAACGGCCCAGGATTTCTACTTAAGGGTAAGATAGACTGGCCACAAGCTTCACAGTCTGTAGCAATTCTAGACGATGAATTGGAGATAAGGCAGGAGGTAAGTGCACATGCTACGCAAGTGAAACCTGATATGGGACTTGATAATTTGTTGATTAGGTACTCAAGCTGGTATAAATTACAGAGATCAGTAGCATGGTTGCTGAGGTTTAAATCATACCTTATTCGCAGTCATTTGCAAAAGGAAAGAGTCTGTTTCAACAAAGAGCCATTGACTGTTGGTGATTTACGATCAGCGACAGAGGCTATCTTGTCACTTGTGCAAATGAGTGAGTACAGCGATGAGATAGGTAATGTTATGAAGTTAGGACATGTTTCAGGGAAGGGCCCCATGGCTAAGCTGAACCCAGTTTTCATGGATAATCTTCTTAAGGTAGGTGGCCGTCTTGAGAATGCCAATTTGCGCAATGATGCCAAGCACCAGGTCATTCTACCAGGTAACCACCATGTCACACGAATTCTCATCAGGTCGTACCATGAGGCAAACGCTCATATGGGACCTCATCATATCTTGTCCTTGATCAGACAGAAATATTGGATACTGCCAGGTCTCAAGTCAGTTAAGTCTGTTTTGAGTAAATGCATGCATTGTAAGAGACGGCAGCAACGTCCTGAAACTCAGCAGATGGGTCAACTTCCTGCAGAACGGCTTGAGCCAGATAAGCCACCATTTACGTACATTGGAGTAGATTTCTTTGGACCAATGTATGTCAAATCTGGCAGAAGACAACTTAAAAGGTATGGCTGTCTGTTTACATGTTTGAGTACAAGAGCAGTACACATAGAAATTACACACAGTCTTAATACTGATTCATTCTTAGCTGCATTGCAGCGATTCGAGAGTCGTAGAGGTCGGCCAGAAAGGATTTTCAGTGACAATGGGACAAATCTAACAGCTGGTGAAAAGGAGCTGCGCGAATCAATACAACAGTGGAATCAGAGCCACATTTCAAGGCGTTTAAGCCAGAAAGGTATTGCTTGGCATTTCAACCCACCATATGCAAGTCACATGGGTGGAGTTTGGGAGAGGTTGGTTCGATCCTTTAAAAATGCACTGAAGTCCGTAGTGCGGGAACAGCTTCTGTGCGATGAAGCTCTGTCAACTTTGGCTACAGAGGTAGAAAAGGTCTTAAATGACCGCCCAATTACACAGGTAAGTGATGATTACCGTGATCCGCAACCGCTCTCGCCTAACAAATTGTTATTGTTACGCCCAAACACGTGTTTCCCTCCAGGAGTATTTGAAAGGGGGGACAACTATTGTCGACGATGGTGGAGACAAGTCCAGTACCTTGCCAATATATTCTGGAGACGATGGCTGAAGGAATACCTTCCATCCTTGCAGGTAAGACAAAAATGGCAACACAGCAGAAGAAATCTGGCAGTGAATGATCTTGTCCTTGTATGCGATGAGACTTCAACACGAGGACATTGGCCTCTGGGACTTGTACAGGAGGTAAGCAAAGGGAGAGATGGCCTTGTGCGGTCATGCAGAGTTCGGGTAAATGGCACTGAAAAGGTGAGGCCGATAGCTAAGTTATGCCTCTTGGAACAAAATGTTGCATAGATAATGGTGCATATCGCGTACTGGTTACTGTCAAGTAATAGTTTGTCTTATGTTTATTTGTTTGCTTTCAATGAGACATGTTAGTAGCATGAGGGTAGTTGTTATGTGTAGTGTAGTAGTTTACATTGGCCTTTTCTATGTAGTTTTGTAAGCTGGCTTGATTTTATAGCTGGTCTTAGCTTAGTCTCTGAAATAATTTAAGTTAAAATGAACTTATATGGTAAAGTTCATTGGGTGGCGGTGTAAGAGACTAAGGCTGGTAGAAACCACATGGCTGTCAGTTGACCCTGGCATTTGGTATTCTCTGTTTACACAACAATATATTCTAATTAAAATGACAGGTTCTTCGAGCCTTACTCTCTGCTGTTGATAGCATAAATATAAATGGGCCATAGTAAGATTAATATGACACCCCCCAAAACTGGCAAGAGTTATATTAAGATCCGTTGCTAGGGTCCATTCCCTAAACTTTCATTGGTCATTTCTTATAATTATTCATGGAAAGCTTTTGTTCTTCTGCCAAGTCGCCCAAAGCTTCAGTGTACACGGAACCTTGAAAATAGTAGGTTGCACACTCCTCGAGACTTTGAAACCAGAAGTCTACAAGTTTTTATCATTTTGGGGATTACAGAAAGCATTATGCAGTAAGTTAATAGTTTTTGTTTACTCATATTTGCTAGTTTGTGAGAGTAATGATTTCTTACAATTTTTATGACTTTATGTTTGTTAATACATTTTCTAAGACATTCTGATGAGTGCATACATGTATTAATTAGGAAGGAGCCACACAGATCCTCATAGTGCTATTTGTTGATTTTCGATTTCGATTTCATTGTACCTTATATAAATGTTTGTGTAATATCAATTATTAAGTATTGAATGATTGGACATATGTATCCTTTAAGATAACACATGCTATGAGTGTTAATGAAACATGTATCTTTGAGTAAGGTAACATTTTTGCTTTCAGATAACCGTCTTAAGTCCTACGTCTTACGTCTTAGGTCTTCCGTCTTCCATCTTCTTCTTATGTGAACATTTTACAAGTTACAAGAATTCTTTCGTCATACATCATTTTACATGTGCATTCACGATAACATCAAAATTGGAACTATTTTGAAATAAAACGAATGGACGAGTACATTGCTGTATTTCTTGAACCCCAGGGTGATTCAGGCCAATCAGTGATGAAAGATTAGGGCCGTGATAAGATTCGACTTGATCGCACAATCGCATATGGTAAATTAATCTGAATCCTGAATATGAAACTTAAAAAGAAACAGCGAATCACGTTTGACATTTTCTTTTATTCAAGGGAGAAAACTCGGTGTTTGTTTTAATCGGACTTGATAAATCCCGGTACTCTTGCCAGACGGATAGACTCTAACTCTGTCGTTATCAGAAAATAAACGACTGAATTGTGCCGGACATAAGGTCCGGAATTCGGAAAAAAATTATCGGACCGGTCTGATTTTTGCCGGACATGTCCGCCGGTCCGGCAACTTTCGCAAAGCCTATTATAAAAGTAATAATTAAAGATAAATGGAATAAAATGCGGATTTCGTAAGAACTGACATCACCATCAAGGTAATTATTTTAACTTATTTAAATCATGCAAACTGGCATTTAGCAGTGTTTTACGTTTAATGGAAAAAGTGGGGTCCACAAGTCGATTGGGTTTTATTTAATTACACGTTATATCAGATTGAGTACTTCAAGAAAAACGTGTATCGATAAAATCACAGCGACCGTAATGTGTGAAAAACTCTGAAAGCCAGATGACATGTTTAAGATTCCATTGGTAAAATCAGTGTCACCCTTAATTGGCAGCTTGGTCTCACCTGCCAAAGAGTGTATGTCACTTGACTAAGGTGTGAATACTGAAAGCATAATGTGATGTTTGAGATTCTTATGGAATGTTTGACAAAGATATTGAGATGACTCAAATTTTATTTAAAACTTCGCACATTTTGGTCAGAAGTCATTCCAGGGTAATTTCATGTAAATAAGAAATTTAAATCAGGGGTTTTTCTGCCTATTTTGGGAAAAGGAGTCTGGACATTTTGGGAAATTTTTATCGACAAAAATGTCCATTTTGGGACTTTTCACATCGATAAAATTGTCCATTTTGGGAAATTTCAATATGCATTTATTTAGCTTAAATGAGTCAATTTTTACATTACCAATATACTTTTACCAGCTTTTTGGTCTTTATTCAAACAAACATTGCAAAACTGGTAACTTGTTAGCCAACTGTTATCAGAAATAATTTTCTCAGTTATTCATTATATGAAATTGAAATTCTTTATAAAATAGTGAAACTGTAGCAAATTTAATGGTTATTTTAGAGTATTAACTAAAAAGTCCAGATAAACGTAAGTTTTTATTGTAGCACTTATTGTTGTGCAAAGCCATCATAGTCGCGAAAATACATTACAAAAAGAATTAAGTGTCTTAACGAGTCATATTATGATGCATCTTCTGCAGTTAAGGGTACCTTCTGTAACGTTTTGCAAAAAAGTTCAAAATTTATTGATATATTCAATAGTTGTAATGTTAAAAGAAGTCCAGAACATATTCATGCTTACAGTTAAATCAGGGTCACTGAACGCTTGCAATTTCTAGAAAAAGGGTAGTCACTCTTCTATTACCTGTGTAATTTGATATACCGTATTCGGTTGTGTATACCGCGCACATTTTTACCTCCCGAAATGCGCGCGGATCGTGGGTGCACGTTATACATCCGATAAATGTTTTCAATATTTTTTCTTCACTTAAATTTCGCCGAAAAACAAAGCGCAGTGATTAGCAAGAACGTCTGAATTTGAGTATGAAACGAGCCGTCGAGTCCAACGTATGACGATTCTACACAGAGTTACAGAAAAACTTTTTGTAGTTATTTAAAGAAACAAACTATTAAAGTTGAGGAAAGATCTTACAAAAAAGACATCGATTTATTTAATTAAACTAACACCGAAAATCGGCGGCCATTTGTTGTTCAAATTTATACCGGAAGCGGGAAGTACATTATAAAACAATCACAAATGCCGTTGTCATCTCGTTCAATAGAGTCTGACAGTGTGAAAATGGCAGTATATTAATGCGCGATTACTTTGATTTACTTAGTGTGGGAAAAAATCGAGTTTTATGAAATAAATGGTTTCATCATTTGAAATTTATTCTATGAGTAATAACATGTTCCAGAAGCATCTTTCAATCTGTACATGTGATGATCAATTCATAGTTTCTAACAATTTACCTCCGATTTCAAAGGACCTTTTCATAATATTTTTCACATTGTTTGAGCATATACAAACACGCCTATTATTCAAAGATTATAAATGGAGCTAATTTATGACAGGTGTGACAATATATTCGCTGATTGGCTTGCAATTGTTGGAGTAGGTGGTGACATGTTTGCGTTAAATAAAATGGTTATTTTACTGTCTTGTTTATTAAAGTTTTTCCCTACTTTGTAATATTTTACTTCAGCACAAAATGTAATACTTAAATCGGCTCCGAATTTTCTCAAACCCGCCGATTTTTCTGATGTCGGCACCGATATTGTTTTACTGTCTTTATTGTTTATTAAAGATTATCTTTACCTTTTAATATTTTACTTCGACACAAATAGGTCAGGTCGGCGCCGAATTTTCTTATGTTTGTCGCGATTATTCTCATTCGCGCCGATTTTGTTTAACTGTCTATTGTTTATTAAAGTTTTTCTTTACTTTCTAATATTTTATTTCAACAAAAATAGGTCAGATCGGCGCCAAATTTTCTTGCGTTCGCGCCGATTTTTGATGCGCGTTATACATCCGAAATCGGCTTTACCAAAATCATTGTTGCGCGTTATACATCAATGCGTGTTATGCACAACGGATAGGTATTTTATTCGATTTTTGTCGAAATTTCGGAAATAAAATATTTTTCAATTGGGAAAAATGACATCTGGATATGATTGGGAACAGGGCTGTTTGCTTTGAGAACACCTCCGTTTTCCGGAGGCGCAGACAGTGCTGAAAAACCCCTGTAAATAAATCGATGCATGAATGTGCATTGGCGTTGGTTCACGGAATGTCACCGGGAATCCCCTGCAATGTTGCACTGATAAATTTTTATTACCCCCTGCAAAGCTGTGTCCATGCCGATACGCGGACAAAATGATAATCCTGGTGGAATCGCCATGACCTCAAAGAGCTTGGCCGCGGTGATTTTCCCCCCAAACGAAATACCGTCCACGGTGGTAGCGCGAAATCTGTTGAATCTGCGCTGCGTGTACTGTATCTTAAAAATAAAAAAGTTAAGGGGTAGGGCCTAGTTTTCCTCTTTGGGTCGTATTTTATTTTATGACAGGGCCGTGTTTTAAACTCATCCAAAATCATTATCCAAAACATTTTACTTTTAGATAAGAAAAAGTTCCTTTTCAAATAATTCCTATAAACAGGTTAGCCACAAGTAAATTTAGTCAATAGGCAAGAGTGGTAGTCTTCAAAGTGAAATTTGAGGTAGAAACCTACGCGCATAGTGGTATGGAATCTATGATTTTATGTAGATTTATATTTAAACTTGATCAGAAGACCATGTCTGATATTGTCTGACTCTGAGACTGAGACTCCCACGGTCAATAGCTATGCATAGCTAATGTTAACCTTTATATACAATAACGACTATAAATAAAAGTTTGTATCTCACAAGACTCTATATAGAACATATAGGTAAACGCAATAGTGTACGCTGATCTATAGGATAAATAGTGACACTGAAAAAAACTTTGCACCACGAAAATATGTGACAAACGCGATGGGAAACGACAAAAAAATGTCTATAGATTGATTTTAGTATCCTTACCATTGAAGAACGATTTTTGGTGTGAAAGAAATAAATTTTCAACACATGCGAACAGCAAAGGCTCCGTAATCGTTGAAATCGATTATTGTTTTTGTTTACTCAGGAATATGGCGGGAATTATAAGCTCGCAGTAAAATCCGGGACTACGGGAAAATCCGAACGAACAGCCGAGTAATTTATTGATTCTTGAAAATAGTTAAATGCAAATATCTGCCGTTTATGTCGAACCCCTTGTGGGGACCTAGACATTTGCGCGTCTGCTAGGAGACATGTCCAATGCAGCTAACAGCTTTGTCGAACTGATCTATCATTTGACACGAGACAACCGATGTGTCTGGTAGTAGGTTGTTCCAAATTATGAAATACTAGTATTTGTCGTGGGAAAAATAAGTATTTGTAATAATCAGTTTAACAGAGATAAGTTGATAAGCCAGTGGATGAGAATATCTCGATTTCCTAAGAAAGGTTTCCAGAAATAGGAATTGGCAATACAGTTGGAAATCTACTTTCGTTTTGAATCAGGACGTAAGTTTTCCTTGAATTTCTTGAAAACACTAACATTATTTTAACGAATTCGCACTTAACATTGTAGACCAACATATACTTATTTAAGGAATGAGTTGCTTTAGTATATTATCCATGAATTTCAGAGTTCTCATCCAAACGGTTTTTCTTTTGTTTTAGTATGTGCTTGGTAATTAGAACATCAATTAAACTAAATTGAGCTTGCAAACATTAACTACATCCTTGCCTAAATACATTTCTTTTCTAAAATCCAGGTGGCAATAAGTATTCCCCCAAAATTCATTTATGAAATTTAAGAATGTTTTCGCCATTTGCAATGTTTGCGACCCCTTAAACTGTACCTGTATTTTTTGCATTAACTCCGGGTATCGGCGATAAAACTTGCAAAAGGTTTTCCTTAATTTGTGATACCGATAAAAGTTTAAAAGTTTTTCAGTTATGCAAATATTACGTTCATTGAAATCATTAACATCATGGCAAGCTCTAGAAAAGCGAACAAACTGTGCTACTACACACTCCCAGCTCCCAGCTCAGTTTCATGCCACTGACCAAACTGCTCTTCAAATTAGTACACCTGAAGGAGACTGGTGTCAACATTTCCGAGCGGTTAAAAATAGAAATATATATAAATAAAAAAATAAAAATAGAACACTGAACAGCGCTACCGTTGTTGTACATTAAAATAGTGCTATACATGACGAAGATCGCTGCTCGCTCGCAGTTGAAGACAGTACTACCAGAATATGTAAAAAGTTCTAACAGTGTCAGTTCAACATTTTTAAGCGAAATACATTTGCTGGAAGAAAGCCTTCGCCTAATGATAAAATCTAGTTCCCTTGCAACTTGTTTTGTGGCTTTGTAGTTTTGTTACTTTTGTAATTAGTATTTGTAACCATTTATTATTATTATTATTATTATTATTATTATTATTATTATTATTATTATTATTATTATTATTATTAAGCCAGCATCTAGACATGACGATGAACTGTGTAAACACAATTTATTAATGCACATGTTCATTGCCACATCGTGTTTTGGCGTAACCCTCCTTTAGCCATAGTTTATCTAGCGGAGAATGAAACGAACAATTACTGTTTCTAAATAAAACACTTAGCCCAGACCCTCATTTGCAGAGACCAGACTGTTCTTACATAGGAGTACACCAACTGCGAGTGACCCAAAGATTTCAAACCATATCATGCCTCATGTTCGGAGTGTTAAACGCTCAATAGCTCAGTTCTCAAAACCGCGTGTTGAAGACAATTGAACTTTAGAAGAACAGTCGTAACCAAAATACGTGTCACCCACTATAGTAAGAATAAAATTCATTCGACTGCATCGAAGCTGGCGAGACAGATAACTCTACCGTTAGAATTGCTGGTCAGGTAGTGCTGGCGGCATCAAAGTTGTAGGCGCGGGAATACAATGCCATCTGTATCTTTGATGTTTTGTTATTATAGACGAAGATGTGGAAGTGGTCTCCATTGACTTCTTTCGTAGTTCAGCGGCTTCCACTGCCGCACGCAGCGACACTTGCTTTTCCTTCGAAGCTGAAACGCAAGCCATCTTTGCTAAGCATCTTATTGTCGACATTTTAAAACATAACATTTTGTTATGGTTTAAACATTTAATTTTCTGCAAAGGAAAATATTTTTTGTTAGCTAAATGTTTTATTTGTTATATAGATTTTAAAATATATTCTTCCAAATTGTAACGCATAGCTATATATATATATAAACTAAATAAATATTTGTACAAGTTCACAGATATATTACCAAACCATAGGCTTGATTTTTTGATATAAAATTATCTCACCAATTATAAGCTATGCATCTGAAGTAATAGGTTTTATTCAGAATAGCAACACTGAACGTATACATCTACAATTCTGTAAACGTTTATTAGGAGTGAAAATTAGCACCCCAAATAATTTTATATACGGTGAAACTGGTCGATTCCCCTTTAAAATGTTATGGCAAATTAATATTATAAGATACTGGCTTAGGATTTGCGGGAGTAGAGATACTAAATATTCAAAATTAATATATAAAAGCCAAGTTGATGACATTACATAGTTTAAAAAATTGGGCATTAAATGTTAAAAATTTACTTTCACGCTTAGGTTTTTACGAAGTCTGGCTAAATCAGGGTGTAGGGGATGAAAAGCTTTTCTTATTAGAATTCAAACAAAGAGTGAAAGACATATTTATCCAAAATTGGCAAGAACAATTAGAAGACTCGTCTAGGGTATTGTTATACAAAGAAATTGCAACATTTGGGTATAAAAAATATTTGAACATTATTGAAATACAAAAATACAGTAGATCTTTAACAATATTAAGAACTTGTTCCCACAGACTAGAAATTGAAGTAGGACGATGGCATAAACCGCATAGTTTTCCATTAGATGAAAGAATGTGTAGATTTTGTAATAAGCTAGAGGACGAGTTTCATTTCGTAATTGAATGCCCTTTATACGCGGAATTAAGAAAACAATATATTAAATCATATTTCTGGAAAAGACCAAATTTTATAAAGTTTATAGAGCTAATTAATTCAGAGAATGTAAAGATCGTAAAAGTATTGCTACCTTTGTTTTTAAAGCTTTTGAGAGAAGAGAATATTTACTAAAATATTAATAATTTTAGGCATATTTTTCTCATCATTACATATTTCATGTTGTTATGTGTTTGTTTGTGCTGTTAATACAGTCTCTCCCGCATTTAAAATGTGGGTGGCATTTGCATACATTTGCATATATTTTACAATTTATGTTTGTATGTCTTACCATGTCATACTGTTTATTGATTGTGTTTTCTGTTTATATGTTCATGGGCCTTTTTGGCTTATTACGTAATAAAAAAATAAAGATTTATTAATTTTCACAAACTCTTGTATTCGGGTCTGCCAGACAGATGGCGGTTAACACTTTGATCGGATTCTATACACTGTCTTCTCAAACAATCCATAATATATGGAGGAACTTCATCCACGATACCAATTAAACGAAGGTATGTAACGGTCAAGGAAGCTCACAGACTCTGCTTCCGTTGAAACTGACTCATGACTCTATATAATAGCACAAAGACTGGATGGCTGTCTCAAATCACAAGTTTAAATATTTGAAATGCGGACCCAACATTGTGTACCAACCTTAAGATAGATTTTATGTCCTCAAAGATTACAAAAAATGTTAAAGATATCTTAAGAAATGAAGAAGTTATGGGGTGGGAATTTGTTTCTCTTTTATGACCTTACTTTATTCAGGAATATTGAATGTAGTTGTCTAGATTCCTGTTTTATTTTACGGTTTGGCCTTGTTTTAATGTCTGTCCAGAAGCGTTTTCAAGTATGCTATGTTAGTCTTTACATTCTGTATATTAATACTACCAATTGCTAGTGTTTCCACGTTGCCGTTGAAGCTCTGCCTTTGACCAAAAAAAGGATGAGATGTATATGAGCCTGAGCCCTTAGACAGCTCACCTTGTTGTGAAGCTTGAGCGGATTGTTTATTTATCACATTACCCTCCCCTGCATTAGAGGTTTTTTTCTTGGACTGTGGCATTCTTTTGCAGCTCTGGTGGGGACTTGGTGGAAGGATATTGCTTGTTCCCACAGTGGTCAGGATTTTGCTTTACTGCACCGCTGTCTGTTAGGAAATTTTCCACATTACCACCTTGGTAGTTGCATTGTTGATTTGATGACCTTGATGTGTTCCGGTCTGGTTAAGGAGCGAAAGCCCTTCCGCGGTAGTTTCTTTTATTTGTATTCCTAGATGTTGATTTGTGCTTAGGCAGCATAATCAAGGGTTGGCTATGATATAGCTCACTTGGGACATTCTGGTGTGCGTTGAGTCCGTGATGCTTTAGGGTCCTAACTAGGGACAGCATCAGCTCCGATTTTTCGTTCAGCCTGGGGGCTTGGTCTTGAGACCTTGGAATCGCTGTCACATAGGGTTGTTGGGACATTGGAGACGCTGTCATGTGGGGTTGTTGGTATATATGTCGTGGATCTGATATACCATTAACGCCCCGACTCCTACACTTGTTGTTCAGTGTAGGGTGGGCAGTGGTCCACATTCAGAGTTCCTTGCTTCTAGGTATGCCTGGTGTATGGCTGTAAATAGTTTGGCTCTTTCACAGATTCTGTTACGAATGAATGCTGTTTATACATTGCAGTTGATGCCATTGGTTTCGTCATACTTGGTTGCTGATTTATATGTTGAAATCCTTGTCTATCATGTGTAGCACTTGGAATCCGACTTTGGTCAAAGTAAGAATGTGGTTCTTTAACGTATGTTATTTCATCGTCATAGGAGGGTCCACGGTTTGGAGCTCTCATAGGTGGGGGCATCATCATACCCGGCTGTTGGGTCTGGTCTGTTACTTGTTTGGTGTTATTATGTCCGAAATGGAGTTCTGTATGTAAGGTATTGTGTATTTGGGGTTGCCACTGTGTATGGTACATATACTGTGTGATATCTGTGGCATCAGCATCACTATTCGGTCTGGGGTTTGGTACATTGGGATATGAACCTTCACTTGTCTGTCCCAACTGTTGAGGTTGTTGAAATCCTCGGCCATTCTGCTGAAATCCATGGCCATAACTGAGTAATCTTTGCATATCAGCAGAATGTAGATATTGTACAGGGTTTAAATGGGCTATATTCTGGCTGTAAAGTGGTTATGGTCGATGTTTTAAAGTCTAAGTGGTTGTTTGTATGTTGCCCATGCCCAGAACAGCAACGCGGTTGTCCTTGGTTTTGTCTGCACCACTCCCGGTGACAGCAGCATATCTCTCTATGGCAGGTATGCACCGCCTCGTTGGGTTTGTATCCACTTCTTAACGAGTCCTGAAGTTGTTGAATTTTTAATTGGTTTGTAAGATCACTAACCACGATTTTTTGTCGGTGTTGTAATTCAAGAAGGTCAATCTTTTGTTCCAAATCATCCTAATTTGTTGAGGTTCTTCAGTTGTTCTGTTTAATAGACTACGTGTCTTATGCTCAACACTTGTATTACCTTGTGAAAGATCTATAGTTTGTTTATAGTCAATCAGTCAATGTTTTCAGCTTCAAGCATGGCTATACGTGCTTTGCAGTCTGCTAGCTGGGAGTCCAAAACTGTTTTCGTTTTACCATTCTTCTGCTTTGGCTTTTTCTTTATCTTTTCTTCTTGCATATCTGTGTCAATGCTGGGACATGGTGGAGTATCTTTCTCGGTACTATCTTCCCTCGGGTCAGTATTATCATTTGCAGACACTATAACAGAAGACACTGTTTTGGTAGGGTTTCATGTATCGACCCTTGTGTTTTCAATGTGTCTATGTTCTGCATTGACTCGATTTCCTGACTTGGTTTTGAATCACTGTCCACATCTAGAGATTGTCCAAGAACTGTACAAAATACACATGTATAATCTAAGGATGGATTATCTTCCAAGTTTTTAACACATTTTCTGGTATAAGTTCGCATGCTATGTGTTGCCACATGCCACAGGTGATACACTCAATGGTACTTCCAGAATCGCAAGGTAGACTGCAATGAGGGCACATACTGTCGAAGTCTTCAATCCTCAGTTCTTGAAGATTGCAGGTCTTCACTTATAGGTCCACAGTCAATGACTGTTGGTGATGGTATAAAGAATTGTTTAGAAGAAGGGGGTTGTGGCTGATCATCTATTAGCGGCAAGTTGTTTAACAAGTTTTTACACTGCCTAGAGATTTCAGAGTTCAGGTAGTCCATTTTTGGATCAGCACTTATTTGTGTACGTACTCTCGGCAGAACATTTTCTATTTACAAAGAGTACTTATGTCCGTTTACATCTACTCTACTGGTTGTATTGAAGAAATTTATTCTGTAAAGCTGAGCGTGTCCGCACCGAAATAGACTCTTCTTCTACTAGTTTACATTCCAAAGTCTTACTTTTCCCATTTTATTTATAACCTTAAATTTAATATCTTCATTATCACTAAGGCAGTCATAAACACTTTGTTTGCAATGAATAGTTCATATGCAGCTGCTGTCAAGCTTATAACTGAAGTACCTTGTTTTAGCTGAATGTCACACTGTTCCGGCCTAGCAGATGCATCAACTTTCTTCTGTAAAGCTTTGCGGGCGTTTAGCTGGTATCTTGCTGGTCTTTTCTCACATCCAATTAAATTGGTTTGAGGGTTGATTAAGGATGGCCTGCTCGGGGTAAATATAACCCTTGGCATTCTCTGTCTGGTGGTTCTTGGAACTACCTGTCCGTTTCGAGACTTCATTTCCTCTCTTCGCTAGACCTTAAGCACAGTAGGCGTAAAGTAAGACAGTAACACCTTAATGAGATTTGAAAAAGCCTTATGAAAGAACATATAATTAGGTATTGCGATAAGGTTTTTGAAACTGGCAAAATTTTTTTTTTCGATTAAAAATTCAAATGACGTTTTGAAAAAGCTTAAATCAAATAATTTTCAGGCGTTCTGTTTGTCTACTTATGATTTCTCAACTTTATACACTTTGCTCCCTCATAATTTAATAAGAGACAAGCTAGATAATCTCATTGAAAAAACGTTTGCTAGAGAAAATAAAACCATCATCGCTTGTAATGAACATAGGGCATTTTTTACAGATGGTTCTTATGATACTTTATGGACTTTTCAAGACCTATAATAGAGTCACTAACTTTCTTACTGGATAATATTTATGTTAGATTCGGTACCTCTATTTATAAACAAGTAATAACCATTTTCCATTACTTGTTAATAAGATTTACCCTAAAGAACTACAACTTAATAAAGCGAACACTTCAGAAAAGCAAGCAAACTTTCTCGATCTAAATTTGTCAATCGAAAATGGTCACGTCTCTTCTAAAATTTATGATAAAAGAGATGATTTTAATATAGAAAATTTTCCGTTTTTAGACGGCGATGTTCCCCGTGCAACATCTTACGGGATTTATATTTCACAGCTTGTTCGCTTTTCAAGAGCTTGCAACGATGTTAATGATTTCAATGAACGTAATCATTGAATTACAGAAAAACATTTAAAACAAGGTTATCCGTATCACAAATTAAGGCAAACATTTTGCAAGTTTTATCGTCGATACCCAGATCTAATTAATAAATACAGGTGCAGTTTAAAATCACTATTGCAACAAGGTATTTCACAGCCAGTTTTTTTATGGAGATTTAATATACGAACTTAAGAAGATAAAAGGCAATGTAAATTTCTTCCGGTTATTCGTAAAAACCATCTGTAACTTTAAGAAAGGTTACCAACATGATATTTTACAGCGCTCTGTAAGCCTGGTGATTGACCCTTCTACAATTGATTATTATGCTTTCCTCTTAGGTTGCACGACGGTGGCAGGGGTTTAAGAGTTTATGAAGGTTTATGGGGAAATCTTTTCTTAAAAGAACCTAGAAGCTCGATTTGTTTCTTTTATCTCTGTCATCGTGTTCTTGCTGATTTTACTCCAGTAGCTCTGGTCTCGGTAAGATCATCGAGTTCCCGCCCTTTGGCTTTGCAATGCTATTAGATTCTTATGTTTTATATGTTTGTGTGCTTTTACATGCAACATTGTTGGACCGATAAGTGGGTTGGAGTGGTTTCACCAAGACAACTTGTATTTGTTTTGTGATATGATAACGTGTTGGGGCAAGTGTGAGGTTGGTGCACCCTAGAACCTGGTTTAAATCCTTAGTGGCAATTTGATTTGCCACTGACCGTTCCAAGGCGGTAACCCCTCGGGTTCTCATTTTTGTTAATTGTTAGTGGTGTCTCTTTTGAAACTGATCATTAACCATGCTCACTTCCTCTCTTCTTCTTGACTGTGTGGGGAGACTGTTTTTTCTGAATGTGGCGATTCCTGATATGCATGTTTCACCTTTTTATAAAACTAATAGGTCTAGCTTAAAACAATTCACAGCAAGTAGGGACTCGAAGGTTTAACATATCTCAGTAACGTAGGCTAGCCCAACTATTTGTGCGCAATAAGAGCTCTTCGCTCTTCTGTAAAGTACAGACAACGAAAACGTCCGTATGATAATGGGTCTGTGCTTGCAGTCGAATTATTGAGACTATAACGTAGGCATTCCAAACATATGTATGGCAATAAATCAGTTACCAGGTTAAGTGGCATCAAATTGCTATCAGCAACACAGTTGGGATAATGGTAAACATGCATCTGTAATATGACTCCGAGTTCGGTGTATTTTTAAATCTAAAACTAACTGGTGTTGTTAATCTCTAGCAGCACGTACTTTACTTGAATACCTGGGGAATATCGCATATATTTAAACCTCAAGGAAAGATAACTGAAGCTCGCTAGGGATTCTCTGGCGGTTATAGACGCCAAACAAAGTTGATTTACTACTGTCGCTGTCTGCTGAAAGAACAGACAAGCGCAGTGAAACAGTCAATACTCGCTATCCATGTTAAGTACAAATGGGCAGTTGACAGTACCTAAAACTCCGGGAGGGGGGAAAAAGCCGCACCAAGCAAAAAGAATGGCTGCGGAAAGAGCACAGAGAAGATTTTAACTGGCACTCTAATTAATATATTCATTTCTTTAAAACAAATGATATCGGTATGGGCTGTCCTGTTAAGGTCAGTGCCGGGCCCCGTGGGCGCCGATTTAAAAAGCGCGGACTGGTTTTTGATATTTTTAATATATTGCTGGCATTTCAATTGATATCGGATATATTTATTTCTGTTCAAAACAAATGATATCGGTATGGGCTGTCCTGTTAAGGTCAGTGCCGTGCCCCGTGGGCGCAGATTTAAAAAGCGCGGACTGGTTTTTGATATTTTAATTAATAACTGGCATTTAAATTGATATCGGATATATTTATTTCTGTTCAAAACAAATGATATCGGTATGGGCTGTCCTGTTAATGTCAGTGCCGGGCCACGTGGGCGCCGATTTAAAAAGCGCGGACTGGTTTTGATATTTTAATATATTACTGGCATTTCAATTGATATCGGATATATTTATTTCTGTTCAAACAAATGATATCGGTATGGCTGTCCTGTTAAGGTCAGTGCCGGGCCCTGGGCGCGCCGATTTAAAAAGCGCAGACTGGTTTTTGATATTTTAATTAATAACTGGCATTTAAATTGAAATCGGATATATTTATTTCTGTTAAAACAAATGTTATCGGTATGGGCTGTCCTGCAAAGGTCAGTGCCGGTAAGGGAGGGGGGGGGGGCATGAGAGTCTCTAACCAAATTATAACCTTATTGTAAATTGAATGAACATTAATGAATTAAACATTTTTTTACCTAATATTGATAATTATAGGAATACTTCACAGTTTTATTGGAATGACAGTAAATTGGATAAATTACATAAATTAATAAAGTATTTGAAATTGTTACTGTACAGTAATATATATGAATTTTTCATTTGTTTGTTTAATTTTGGTGGTGTTGCTTTAAAATTGTGCATCATCATACTTAACTGTTAAAAATACAGTTTTAAGTTTATAACTGCTGCATTTAAAAAAAACTTTAAATTTCGATATGAACTGAAAAGCAATTAGTGAGTTTTTTTTTTGTTTCTTTCTTTGGTAAAAAAAACCCACTAAAAACAAAAAATAAAAAAAAATAAAAAAATAGGTAACTGCGCCAACGTCGGGTCCCAAGTCCCGAGTGAGAAAGCAGGAGGGACTATTTCTAATAGGTTAATAATATTCATTATAAATTGCTGTAATTATGGAATTAGCTACAGAGAAATATCGCTGTAAACTATTCAATGGTAAGTTATGATCCGCATAGCAAACCTTTTAAAAATCCTATCTATTTTTCCTACCCCCTTCTATCACCTTTTTCCACCTTTTTGCACGGAATCCCTAATTTCCGTAAATGTGAAAAAAAAGAAATAAAAAAGAAAAAAATGTGGGTTATTCACACTGGAAGATTGGAATTATCCTTAATAACTACATAGTTTTAATTATGAAATTATTTAAACCATAACGCCACCTTTTTATTATATTATCACATCCTTTGGCAAATTTAACCATATTTGTCATCCTTTTTGCACATTTTAAATCTTTAAAGTCATATTTCACCAAAATTTTAATTAAAGCGTTCTAACTTATAGGTATTTCATCCATGATATAATCTATTTATTTAACACCTTTTTTTCCACATTTTTAAACATTTTTGCACATTTTTCAAACTGGAAATGCATAATTCACCTAAATCTTATTAATTTAAGTATTTTTAGGATTCCCCCATGATGTAATCTATTATTCAACCACCTTTTTTCTACTATTAATCCACCTTTTTTACATTTTTGCACATTTTTCTACATTTTTGCACATTTTTACATTTTGTGCACATTTTTGCACATTTTTGGTATTTAGGGACACTCGTTCGTAGAGGCATCCCGGGTAACAGGTTTTAGTCAGACCAGATGAACTTTGATCTAACAACAACAACAACAAAAGAATGTTTATTATCAGTGATTATTGTATTTTTATCCGACGCATTTGCTGTTATTAACATTTAGAAGCTGATGAATGTTGAAAATTTTCAGGTAAAGATTCTTACTGCCTTTAGCATCTAGAATCATGTTTTTTACATCAAATATAGTCAACACCGTCTCAGCTTTTGCTGCACTAACTTGACCAATGTTGACTAAGGCTTCATAATTTAGTCTCAATAAATTATTCGACTTCAAGCACACCCATTTTACATATTGACTTTTTATTGATGTCTGTCCTTCATGTGACAAGGATCAAATCTGGTGGAAAACACACACATTAATAAATAATTCCCTGTTTTAAATGCCAAAGAATTTAAAATGTTTAATTGCAAGTTTATTCCACATTTTCATTCGTTGTCAAGTATGTCCTCTAATTGCCATAACAGGGGTTTTTGGGAAAAAGGCCCCTGCCCAAATTGGGATTTTTGATGCGGTAAATAGTCAAATTTGGGAAAAATATATCAACAAATCAAACCAAATTGGAAATTTCAACATTTATTTATCTGCATTATAGCATGATTTGCCTTGCTTTATTGTCCCCGGAAGTGTTACAAATTTCTTCTAGAGTTTGTTCTGACAGCTTTACAGAGGTATCACTTGTACAGTTTATGTAGAATGGCCATCATCTGATCCTTAGAAACTTGCCAAGTTTCAACTGATTGGGAAAGAACTTTCAGGGAAATTAAATTTTTGAAACATTGGATGTTTTGTTCCACAGAGAGTTTAGTTTTGGAGTACCCTTGGCATCTTTTTTTCGCGGCGTTTTTTGCATAGTTTTTACTATTATACGACATTTTTAAATTTTCATCACTAGTTTTCGCGGGTCAGTATAAAAGCCGGTACTGCACATACCATTTTAGATTCATCCTTTCTGTTTTGTACGCAGTCAAACGATTATTGCGAAAAAACATTTGTTCACGGAATAAAAAAAAAAATTTCTGTTAAATATTAAAACCATAAATGACCATAATATAAGTTATCCGGAACCATGGGTGCCGCGATCCATCTTCAACTTGCGGTACAGTAAATACCGGTTTTTACACCAGTACATACATTTTTCACGGAAAGTAGTAGGTTTCACAGATCACCGATCAAACGTAAACAAATGATTCGCGTATATTTGAAAAAGTCTCGATTTTATAGTTTCTCGTTTATTAATTTTTAAAGGCAAAAGGCGTTTCGGTTCAAAAGGGGAATAAATTTACGAGATCGGAATTTTTTTTTGAAATTGGGAAAAATGGTCGCTATTTTGCATTGGGAACGGGGCCGAATCTCCCTTTAAGGTGCCTATAAGTTGAAAATGTCTTCAAGGAAGTAAAAGGAAAGAAAACTAAGAAATGGTCAAGAATTGATTGATACAATTTTTTTATTAGTTATTTGCTGCTTTAAAAAAAAATAAGTACAAATCTCTGTGTGCTGAAAAGGGAGACACTTTGATGTACTTACATATCTCATGGAATTACTTCCTTATGACAGTTTCTGAATGTAAGTTTTATAGTATGATATTCTTGTTTTATTTCAGAGTTAGTTATTTGTAATCATGATAAAAGATGTCATCATTGGAACTGTCTGATGAAAACTTGAGCAGTGAAGATGAAGATGTTATCATTGCGACCATGGAGAGCACGTCAGGACTTCCTGATAAGAAGCTTGTTTCTAAGAAACCTGTTGGAACTGGCAAGGATGTGAAAGTGATACATTCTGAGACAGCTGTGGCAACGGTGAAGATGTCAGGTACAATAAAACATGGACAGAACTTGTATGATTCCTCAGACTCTGAAGGAGAAGATATTATGAACAGCATCACTGAAAACGAGCTTGATAAAGTAACCACCAAGAGGAGAACTAGTTCAAACATATCTTGGCAGACTAAGTCAACAAATGACTCTAAAAGCTCTTCCATTTCAATGGTCAAATCCAAATCTGCTTCAGTGTTTTCATCAACAGAGACCATGACTAATGGAAATACAGAATACTTCCCTCACAGAAATGGTTCATTTGTAAGTGCGAGTGTGAGGCCAGGATCAGTGGCATCAGTACAGTCCTTTGACAGCAGTGACAGACCTTCTAGCTACACTGACTCTAGGTTTAATCCTTTCGATAAAGATTTGCATGTTGAAGATGATCATTTCGATGTGAATACGAAAAATCATCTTAACAGATCTTCTTCGGGTAGATTAAAATCTGGTATGAAATCTTTAGTTATCAAACTGTTTAATTATTTTATTAACATTGGTGTGGAATAATAATTGTTCAGCTCTAGGGCAGATCATTATGCTGTTTCAGAGCACATGGTTAGCTTAAGTATTTACCCACCTCGCAATACAAAGGCAGGAAACACTTTTTTCTCTGCTTGTAAATGTCTGTGAAGAAAACAGTCCTTCAATGTTATCAATCCACTGGTTTCATAGCGGCATTGTTATTCGGCCAAAGGATCAATCAGTCATGTGTCAGGATGTAAAATACATGGATTATTTATTGATTTTTCTCCTTGAACTTGTTTAAACAATTTAACAACACACCTTGCATTGAAACTCTTCTTACAGTTACACGTTTTTTCCAAGAAAAAAAATCTAAAAATGTTTAGGACTGTGTTTTATCTGTGAATAAAATACAGACAGGCCGGAATAATTGAACCACATTTGCCACATACTTACATGTATAAGTATAGATAATTATTAGATATTCTCATCTAATCAACTGACTATATTTTATTCACTGATATAAAGCACTTTTTATTGTGACGATGAAGATATATTTAGAGCTTTACACAAATTACATCACTGCAGCTGTAAATACTGTATAATGGTTTTTTTCGCGAGCATAATATTTTCACTATTTTCGCGACCGTCGTGAATTCGCGAAATTAATAGATGCCAAAATTTCCCAACTTAATTTTCGCGGTAGGGATAAATCCATGGTTTCAAAATTTGTTGCATATACTATGCTTTACAAACAATGCAGATGAGCGTTACTTAATAAGCTGTTTAAAAAGGTAGCCCCATCGGGCTAAAGGTTAATTATCAGTTTATAACGTATATAGGCCTATCTGCGGTGGTCACGGTAAATATTCTTTCAATACAAACATAATCACCATTGTTATTTAAACGGATGTCAATTATGCTACGGAAAATTTGGTTTATAACAGTTTTTTTACATATCCACTGTTAAATGCACAGCGTTCACACTATAGCAAACATTTCTTCAAATAATACTTAATTTTTACATGTACTTTTTCTGGTACAGGATTACAAGAACTATAGAAATATGAATGGCCTACAAAAAGTAAAAACGCAAAAATTAATTTCTGCGGACAAAAATTCGCTAAAATAACAACCGCGTTCAGTTGTGGAAAAATCGCAAAAATAACTCATTAAACGGTATGTTAAATTATTTTGTTTTCCAATTACATCAGGTTTTTAATGATGTCACATTTAAAAAAGGATATCATGCAATGAATATATGAGCTAAGCGATGATTTTGAGAGTATTACAGATGATTTACTGTATGGCCTTTGTTGAAAATTAAGTGTTGCATCATTACATGTATGTTAGAATTATATTTACCAAGAAGTCCAGTATAATGGTGATCAACATGATAAATGCATGGTTACATTTCAGATTCGGTGACAAGCTCAACATGGACTGAGCCAAGTTTACCAGAATCCAACACTAGTGATGATATAACATTTGCTGATCTCGGTCTTACAGAGGACCATTACTCTCAGCCTGAGGTAAGATATGGTTCGAAGATTACCAAACTGAGCGTGAGAACCAGTATCAGATCTTAAGCTTCCTATGGATCAGTTCTGAGACTAGGCTGAATTTTAACCATTCAGACTGCTGATATCTATGACTGATTTTAAATCTAAGTTAAACTACTTTAGAACAAGGATCTTCCTTATACATGTACATGTATATACAGAACCTTGTTGAAAAGCAGCACTTAAGTATTACAAACATGAAATTATTTCTTTAATTTAAGTGATAACAGTTTCAAATTTGCAAGGCACTTACGTTTATATAGAATAAAAATGAACTGAAGGAGAATTTATACATGTATGGTCAGGTTTTCAGTCATAAGTGACATGCCTGTAGGAATTTTCTATGTTGTCAACATTTTAAGGCATGTGGATGGGATTAGCTTGACATTCCCTTGAGCTGTTGTCAGACAATACTTGAGTTACTAATTTCAGTACTTACTTAAATAAATTCATATATTAGATAACTAAACCACAGCTTTGTGATTTCCATCATGATGCCTAAATCATACTGAAATATAGCTTTTAACATGTAACAAGTTGCTTTATTTGATCAGGGTTTCTTTGGGATGAGTACAACAGAAGAGCTGGAGATGGCAATAGAGACATGTAAAGATATGATTGTCACTGCGCAGCCTCACTCTGATAAACAGAAAAATCTGGTGAAGAAACTTGTTCAGCTCCGGCTAAAACTGCAGGAACTGAAGGTAAATTCTGGTTAACATGAAAACAGGTGGTTTTAAGACTGTGTTGTTTCATATCTCACATTTCTCGGCTGTAAACCAAGTCAGGAGAATAAAACTAAGACTGGAGACCAGTTTTAGAAGTGAATCTTTTGATTGGTCCATTTGTAGACTTGTTTCAGTTTCAACGAATTGGGATTCGAGACTGCTCTCTATCTCAGTTTTATCATCTTGGACCTATTATCAATGCAAATGCAAAATTTATAAATTTATACCTTTCGGTATTTAAAGAAAATGATAATTTTATTTATTTCATGACAATGTTTCACAAAAAACACCTTTTTGGCACCGATGTGCAAGCTGATCTGGAGCTAAGCTGGCCACCCATGAAATAAAAGGCATATATTAATTATGGAGTTAAGGGTTAAAATCAATTGATTATACATGAACCATTTTTTCAGTAAATATGGCCTACCAGGGTATACCTCTTGTGCAACATGTGTAGATCAAGATCAGCCTGCACATCTGTACTGATAACTTAAGACTTATTAGGTCATTTCGGACTAAAAATGCAAACAGTGTAGATCCTGACTGACTGAACATATTCACATTTCAGCTGATCTGGACCTACACTAGTTGTCTTCCCCCCCCCCCCCCCCTCTGGGGGACATGTATTGAGTTTTGCCCAGTCCGTCAGGGTGATGGCCCTTATTGAGTAGAAAAACCCTATTGATTTTGGGGTCAATAGGTCAAGGTCACAGGGGCCAGAAGAGTGAAAAATGTTTCCGCTCAATAACTCGAGTACCCTTTGACCCAGAGCAAACTTCATAGGGTGATAGCCCTTATTGAGTAGAAGAACCCTATTGATTTGGGGGTCAGTAGGTCAAAGGTCAAGGTCACAGGGGCCCCAAAGAGTGAAAACCGTATCCGGTCAATAACTGGAGTACCGCTTGACCCAGAGCATTCAAACTAAATATGGTAATAGCCCTTTTTGAGTAGAAGAACCCTATTGATTTTGGGGTCAGTAGGTCAAAGGTCAAGGTCACAGGGGCCAGAAGAGTGAAAACCGTTTCCACTCAATAACAAGAGTTCTATTTCACCCAGAGCATTCAAACTTCATACGTTGGATGGCCTTTTTCAGTAGAAGACTCCTATTGATTTTGGGGTCAGTAGGTCAAAAGTCAAGGTCACAGGGGCCTGATGAGTGAAAATGGTTTTCTCTCACTAACTGGAGTTCTATTTTACCTAGAGCCTTCAATCTTCTTAGGATGGTTGCTGTTTAAGGATTGAATCGATATTTGATGTTTTTTATTTGGGTATGGAAAACAGTTGGGTTGTTTAAAGTGGGTGAAGCCTGAAGGGCTTCACGCATACTTTAAACAATCCAACTGTTTTTCATACCCAAATGAAAAACATCAAATATCGATTCAATCCTTATATTTACACATATTTATACTCTCATAAATACAGAAATTATTAGAAGAATTCGTAATATAACGGCTTTTTCTTATGGCTGTTAGAACAGCCATGTTCACGACAAAGTGAATGACTGCACGCTTTTTCACAACAACTCATGGCAAAACGTGCATGCTCGGCGAAGTCACAGGTCAAAACATTGTGCAACGTCCAATAAACTGTGAACGGTTCTTCTGGAGCCACGCCTTTTAAACTATTACGTCACACTGTTTACCATTAGAAATTATGATTCCTTAGGTGAATAAGACTTCATCGTAGAGAATGAAGTTGTAGTGTAAATATTATAGAATTGAAGAACCCTGTTGATTTTGGGGTATGTACGCCAGAATTCAACATCACAGGGTCCCGTAGAGTGAATATATTTATATATATATGTGCATGTTCTTTATACCATAATAAATGACACAGGCTTCCATTTCAAAAAGGTGATATCTCTTCCTTGGCCTTCCTTCAATAGGGGGCAGGGGGGAGACATGTAATTTTCGCAAAAAACATCTAGTTGCCCATGTGATTAGAGCTGTGTTTATGGAGTAAAGAGTAAATTATTCCTTACTTACAGGAAGGCCCAGAACCTGTAGCTGAAGGTGTGAAGCTCGTTGTAGGTCACAAGTTTGTTCTTCACTCGGGGGCCAGCTCAAAATACTACTGTGAAAAGTGCAATGCCCTCATATGGGGAGTTCTACAACAGTGGTATAAATGCTCAGGTATGGGAATATCAGTAGTATTGGTCCTTTGTGGCTTTGTGCTTAATGTTTTATCAATGTTTTAACGTTAACTTGATCATACTATTTAATGAACTCTGTTTTAAAAATCAATTTGAACTTGTCTTTTCCTTGTTAATTGCTAAGGTTAGTTTTACAGAAATTTATTAACCGAATAACAAACATTGTAGACATTAAGCGTGCTAAAAGGATTACACTTATCCACAAAAAGTCAAATTAAGATTGGTGTTTTCTCCTAAATTGAACCATATTTCTTCAATGTATACTTGCTAAGGATGAAATAAAAAGTTACCAAATTCTCAACAATAACCATTCTCATTTAGTTTTAAAATATAAATAGAGAATAATCAGAGTCAGTCAACTGTGGTAGTAAAAACTGTTATAGAAAGTATTATTGTTTGTTTAAAAAACAACAGCTAAAATTACCATGATATTATACACTGTCAATCCAAAGGAAAGAGTTAACTTTTCTGCCATTCTGTTTGTTTT
Organism: Corbicula japonica; assembly: GCA_038501625.1. Classification (NCBI taxonomy): domain Eukaryota; kingdom Metazoa; phylum Mollusca; class Bivalvia; order Venerida; family Cyrenidae; genus Corbicula; species Corbicula japonica. Next base: position 1,247,161 of record JAZAYU010000047.1, read on the forward strand.
TATCAGAATGTGGGTACTGTTCGCATGAGAAGTGCCTTAACCAGATAACACGGACATGCGCCAGTGTCAAGGTACAGGAAGATCCAACCTTCTGCCTCGATATCTGCAAGGAGAGGGGACTGTCTGAACAGAACTATAGATGTGCAGAGTGTAGGGCTCCAATATCATTTAGTAAGTGTTTCACATTTTTATCTGGGAGCAAATGTAGTTTTCAGTAAAACTGCATTTTTGTGTGTTGTGAAATTATGCTTTTCAATTTTAAATGCAATTCGAATTTTTTATTTAATTTACTTAAATTTGTATATACATGTACTTCTATTGGTGAAATCCACTAAATAACTATGCAATGAATATTCATGAATTTTTTATTTAATTTACTTAAATTTGTATATACATGTACTTCTGTTGGTGAAATCCACTAAATAACTATGCAATGAATATTCATGGATTTCCAGTACAAAATTTTCATGCCATCTTACCAGGACCTAGACTGTTGACTCTTTGGTCAGAAGTAAATCAATGAATCAGAAAGTGCAAGTCTCTATGATATTGTGACTTAGATCAAATTTAAACTGATGTTTTGATAATGTGTTTTAGAGTCGGGGTTTAGCGAGCCAAGGCTGTGTGACTACTCAGGGAACTACTACTGCGAGCTGTGTCACTGGAATAATAACATGCTCATACCTGCTAGGTTGTTACATAACTGGGACTTTGATGAGTGGAAGGTGAGTTCAAAATGCTTAATGATTAAGACTTTTGGAAACAAACCATCGTCGGATACCCACGTCGTATCCATTACGTTAGCACTTCATTCATACGCCGTGGGATTATTGACTGTCTAGACGTCGTACTCATGAATAATTAATGCGGCATTTCATTGGTTCCTTGTCCTCTCACACACGGAGCAATCAGCCAATGAAACGTCTCGTTACAAAACGGTTGCAAGGGTAGCACGCCGTATTCAGTCGGTTAATTCCAATCTGGTCAAACATGCTCGTAAAATCTGGCGTGTTTACCTTTCTATACGATTTTTTGTTAATAATTTGTGTTCGACAGGCATCACAAATGTTAGATATGGGCGCAGCCATTTTCAAGTAGTATTCGTTTCCAACCTTTAATTGAAGAGTATTCGCCGCCGTAACGAGCCGTTTCATTGGTCAGCTTATGAATATTCATATCGGCAGAAACGAAAATACTGCAGTCGATTAACCCATGGCTTGTAACGTAGCGTGAGTGTAGTAAAAGGCATGGGTGTCCGATGATGGAAACAAACCTATTACTTACAACCGTTACACTTGTTAATATTTCTTTATTTTCTTATTTGCAATAACATGACTGTATCACAATGGGCAATGCTGTCATGCCTTTCTTATATTTTTGTGTGTTGTTTCACCATATTTGTTAACATTCTTAAAAAGAATGTGTTTGTTAACAACTGAATGAATGTTAAGGATGAATAGCTAAAATGGTAGATTATTGTACAGATCAAAATATTCATAATGTGTGTGTAAAATGGAAAATTAGGTTAAGCGTGTGATAAAACCATTTACTTTATTGATGCCGCTTTTATCTCTTGTGCTATCAGTGTAGATGTTCACTTATTAGTAAGAAATGCATCTCATATAGATCCACATCAGTGTGCACAGTACCCAAGGTTATAAAGCTGAGCATGGAAACCAGTCTCAAATCTCAAGCATCTGATTGGCTGAAATGGCAACCAGTTGCCATTTCAGCCAATCAGATGCTTGAGATTTGAGACTGGTTTCCAAACTCAGCTTTATAACCTTCAGCCCTGTGTGCACAGGTGTGAAGGATGATCAGGATCCACATTGATCCTATGTGTAAAAAGCCTCATCCATGGAGTAAATGGTAAATAAGGTTGTTAATGAGGGTGGAAAAAACAGCCTTCAGACCTTTCATTTCTAACTCAATGAAATGTGTATGTTTGAATGTGTATGTTGCAGGTGTGTAGGGCATCAAAGCAGTTCCTCAAGTTAATGAAGACAAGAGCTGTGATAAGGATTCAAGATGTCAACCCAATGTTGTTCAGTTTGGTAGAAGAACTCAATGATGTCAAGGTCAGACAACTCTTTCCAATAAATTCTCTTGTGGAAAAACGGTATTTCTCGATGGTCTAAGACTTTAAGCATCAGTACATTAAAATTATTAAATATCAACTGTGATGGGAATGTAAAATGTTTTTATTGTGATCTAAGGGTCATTTTCTCCGAGACTGGCTGTAAAAAACTTTAATTACAAAAAAATGTTTTAATAAAAGTAACTAATTTTTTTTATAATATATTATGATTTCCAACAAAAGCACAAAAGCACACTACCTATGCCAGTGTTTTTCAAACAGTGTAGTCATCGGGTAAACAAATATCAAAAAAGTAGTTCCAGCAAGAGTTTCACTGAAAACAATTAAAACGTCAGGTAATACTCCACTAATATTTATCACCTTAGAAGGCTTAGAGCAAAAACATTATAGTTTCTTCTTATTTCATATATTATATACCATTTTTTGCGCTTTGTGGAAATAATTAAATAAATACGCAAATTTAATTCAATGTTTCAGGGGGTAAACCCTCTTTTTTTCAAGGAGCATTTACATAGAGGAAACATTAATTGTTTCATGTATATCCTCCTTGAAAAGGGGTGTTTAAACCCTTGAAACATTGCATTAAATTTGTGTATTTGAGAACTGTGGTTAGAAGTTGTTTCTTTAGAACTAATCATAACATAAATGTCTGTAATTTATTTCTAGAAATTACGAGAAGAGCTTCTTATAATGAAGCGTTACATTCTACTTTGTGCAATGGCTATGAACAAAAAACTTTTACTGCAATTACAAACACGGCAGCATTTTGTGGAAAGTTCCGATATATACTCGATGCAGGATCTTATTGATGTCCACCAAGATACTCTTCTTCCAGAACTAGCTCAGGTGCATGCAAGCTGGGCTCAACATATCAAAACTGATTGTGAGGTAAATGTCTAATACAACAGGCACCATGTTAACCCTTTACTCCATATATATGACTTTAAATGCTTGGGCGAACAGTGCTGGTCCACATTCATGCCATCTAATCTGGATCTAATGTTACTACATTGTTTGTTTATCCATCAGAAACAAGCAAATAAATTTAAAAGCAAAGAATATACATCTTGATCAGACAGATCAAATGTGCCAGCTGATCAGGGTTGGAGGTTATAAAGCTGAGCATGGAAACCAGTCTCAAATCTCAAGCATCTGATTGGCTGAAATGGCGACTGGTCACCATTTCAGCCAATCAGATGCTTGAGATTTGAGACTGGTTTCTAAACTCAGTTTTATAACCTTGGGCACTGTACTTACACTGTTTGCCAATGCAATAAAACTCATATATATGAACTAAAGACTAATAATGAAACTGATGCATATGAAGTTTTATAGTCAACTGAAATCAAATATAAAAAATTAACAGATTTTTTAATGTCACTATTAATGAACATCGAATTCTCCTGGTTTTATACTCTGTTGCCAGTCCAGTTCCTTCTCCTAACCCGTTAACACTTTGGCATTTTAATGCATCTGCAACCAGTGTTGGTCCAGATCATCTGCCAGTCTGGCACTTTTCTGCCATATAATCAGGATTTGCACTGTTTGCTTTTTGGTCAGAAATAACTCAATCAACCAGAAAGTGAGAAGTAAAGATTCGGAACAGATGGCAAGGATGTGCTGGTTGATCTGGATCTACACTGTTTGCCCTTGCCATAAAAGTATTTTATGGAGGAAAGGGTAAATATTCATATTATCAGTCATACATGGTAAGTTTATGTTCATGTGTTATAACTGTTTATTTACAGCTGTGCCGAGCTAAGGGGTTTATATGTGAGATGTGTGACCAGGATGAAATTCTCTTCCCATTTGACAATATTGCCATTGTGTGTTCACAGTGCTCCTACGTCCAGCACAGGTAAAGTTCTGTGTGGGCTTGTAGTTTTTTGTTCTGTTTTGGCTTGTTAGGGATTGTGACAAAATTTAAAATGTTGGACTTTGTCTTCAAATTATGTGGTATACTGTCACCTTGCAGTTGTACCAGTAAAATAGACTTTAACTTGATAACTTCAGATAAGTTTTATAACAAAAGGACACATTTAAAATTGTTTTGTAAAATTTGATAAATTTTAATATTTGCAACATGTTTTTACTTTGATGGTATAGAAGGCACTTTTTATACTTTAAACTAGACAGGATTTTATTTGTATTTACTACATGCCTAGCACAGCATTTGTTACAGATGGCTAATTCAGGTTATCAGCAGCCTGATCATGGTCTACACTATACCTTTTTCAACTCAGTTTTATAACCTTCAGCCCAGGATCTTATCTAGAAACCCATGAGGTGTAACCATATTCCGTGGAGGAAGATTTAATTATATATGGGTGCTCCAAATTTTAAGATACATGATTATTTAAATTTCAGACATTGTTTTGCAAAGAGAGGTGGAGTGTGTCCCAGATGTGAAAGAAAAAACAAAAGAAAAGCACAAAATGCAGATTAACTGTAAATATCCGACTATCCTTAATGCTGTTAGGTTGTCAAGTAATAATACCAATAATAGTCTCAACAAATCAGCTGTAACATGTATTTTGTCTGATACTATGAATTCATTAATATTAGTTCGCGCTACTAATTTTTGTGAGTTTGATGGGCAGACTAATCCAAGAAATTTAAAATCTCTATAAATTATATTGGTGTAAGTAAAACAGGAAATTTAAAAACAACAAAATTAAAAAAACCCACCTTTTGACAGATAACCATAAATATTACTACCGATGAAAATTAATGGATTTACAGTAATTTAGGCACTCAGTAAATTACTTAGTGTGGTGATCAAAACTATTGGACAGTTTTTGCAATGGAAAATGGAAAAATTGTTTAGATTGTTAAAACATATACGTGTTGGGATTGTGGAGAATTATTGTACCATAACTTGTTTGGATTGTGATGCCACTTATGTGAATTGTGATGCCAGTTATTGCTGGTCAAAGGCAGTGGTGTAAAATAAGCCTGTTTTAAGAGAATATGCTTACAGAAAGGATATAAATACATTATAAGGTGATATGCTAAATTATCGGATATTTAAAAATTTGATGCTGTACTCAATGGTTGCAGTTTTATCCCATATTCAACCAGTATGGCTCTTTACTCCATGTATACCTGTTATAATGCATGTGCAACCAGTGTACATCCAGATCAGCCAGCACAACACTGCCATCTGATCTGGATCTGCACTGTTCACATCTTGGTCATTATTAACCTAATGAATCTTAAAGTGAACATAGTAGATATTGATCAGATGGCACAGATAATTGATGTGCCAGCTGATCTGGATCTACACTGATTTTTCATGCAATAAAGGTTATCTTATTAGTAAAGGGTATATTTCCAGACACCCTGCACATCTGCCTTAGGAATCAGAGTAATTGTAAACGTTAATGCTTTTTATCTAAATGGCATTTTGTTTTTTTGTAAAATTAAGAAATGTTGTATATTTGAATTATATTTTGTATTATATTAATTTTATTACATTTTATATCATTGTTTTACAGTAACTTGTATAATATGTTTTATTTGTCCATCACCAAGGTCTCAGATCTTAAACTGAGACCTGAGACCAGTCTCAAACTATAAGATGATGATCAGTTAAAATCAAGCTTAGTACCAAATTGTCATAAGCCAGAGTTTGGAGACTGTTTTTCAATCTCGTCTTTATACTCTGGGACCTATGTAACTGGACAAATATTATTATCAGGGCCTAAGATCATAAACTTGAGTATCTGATTGGCTGAAATGGAGACTAAATGCTTGAGATTTTGGACTTGTCTCCAGTTTTAGTTTTATTATCTTGGGCAAAGGGGTTTTGTTTCATTTCTATCGCAAAGGGCCCTTGAACTTAATTTGAAAGAAATAGATAATAATTCTCAAGGGAAATAAAAAAAGCATGATGTATATTATCATTTTGGGGGAAAACAGGTTTTTTAACTTTTTTAATGATGGCCAGTACTGGTTAACTGTCTCTGTGAAGTAGTAAAATAGCCCTTGGGATGTCATATCAACTTTATAGGTTAAGTAGGGCAATCCTTGTAAGAAACAATTCCTAGTTATACTGTATTTTATTTTTAAATTTCATATTAAGTTGACGTGATTGTTTTTATGTAATACATTTTAATTGGATTTCTGATCCCAATTCAACATAAATTATTCAAAAAGCAGGATGATAGCATATAAATCTGTAATGTCTTCAGAAGGTGACTTTTATCTTGCATTTGACATTACAAATTAAAAACTGTTATATCTACTATACCTGCAATAGGTTAAGCTGCCTTTCTGGAATTTATTTCATGAAGAAGAAACAAAAATCTGAGAAAAATCTTGCCAAGTCATGAATATTTTCAACTGAAACTTCATGTTCAGAAATACAGAAATTTGTTATGTATACATAGAAGTCATTTAAATTTGTAATTATCCACTAGCCCTGGATAATACAAATGTACATGTATGTTCAGTCTAGTATTATTTGGTAAATTTTCGGCAGGTTTTTAAAAGTCTCAGCTGTAAATACGAATTGTGACTTGTGTTGCAAACCCAAATGTCAATAATTGCCATTATGTTATTATAACTCTGTCAAAACCATAATGAAAACACAATTACATACTTAACCCTAAACTCCATAGATTACTTTTATTGCATGGGCAAACAGTAATTTCAAATAAGTCAACACATCTATGCCATCTGATCAGTATGTACACTTCGTTTCAATAGATTATTTCTGAAAAAAAAGTGGCTAAAGTAGATCCAGATCAGATGGCAAAGATTAGTAAGTTGATCTGGATCTACAGTGGTTACACAAGTGATAAAACATGTATCTATGGTGTAAAGGGTTAAGTGTGAACATGTATTGTTACTAGATTTGGTAGTATAATTGTAGTTAGGAAGGTGCTTGTGGACCAGGTTAGTCTTTCAGCTCTGTGATACAACTAGTTATCAGATGCCAAAGTTTATATTTATAAATAAACAACATTAACATATAGCTTGGTTTGTCATTTATGTGTTTTTTTTTACTTGTTTAATAAATCCACCAACATATTTTAAATCAGGAATATTTTTCCATAGCAATCATTAAATTTTATGTCAAGACTAAATGAACATGCACAAGGAGTAATTACTCCTTATATTCCCTTATACAGCCTATTATGCCCATGAATAGAAGCATATAGCAATCGGGCTGTTCTTCCGTTCATCTGTCCAGTGAAAACTTGTCAAGGCTGTACATATCATCGGGAATTACCGCTTGACTTATTTTTGGCATAGTTATGGGCCCTAGGTCACTTTTTACTATTTTAACTTGAGTCTATATTAAAATTCTTGTCCATACTTCATCTTCAAAACCACTTGGGGATTTTATTGGAACTTCACAGGAATATTTGTCACTAAGCCTATTTGTGCATGTCAGAAGAAAGGTCATATGTAAATGTTGGCTATAACTTTGCCATTTCTTAATATTTCTTCGTCAATTTTTCAAATTATGTTGCTTTAAGTTAAATAAAAAATAGTGACTTTAATGTGTTATCAACTGACCAATGAAATCTGGTACCCGCAAGTAAATATATATGTACAGTTTTATAAAAAGTAACACTGTCCCAGATAGTTCCATTTTTATTTTCATCAAAACATGTAATTCAGCAGCAGAACAGTTAAAATCAATTACCACAATCGGTAATGTATCTTTATAAGAACTGTTGTTGTTCCATGAAAACTGTCCATCATTCCTTATTAATATAAGTTTATACATTGTGCATAGTTGAAGTTTTTGAAACACAACAACAATATCCTTCAACATCACTACTAAGCTTCACAGTCATGTATTCTGCCCTCTTTGATTAGATCAGTTTCACCTTCTTGTCAGGAATCGGCAACCAGCAGACTTGTCACCATTAACATTAAATCGCACCAATATTGGACAGTCAAAACCCTTTACTCCATATATATGTGTATTTTTTACATGAGTGCGACCAGTGTAGACCCAGATCATTTGGCTCATCCATGCCCTCTGATATTGTTCTGTACTGTTTGCCTCTTTGTCAGAAAATAGAAAAGTTTCAATAACCCAATAAATAGAGCAATCAGTGTAGATCCTGCTCAGACTGCATGAATGCGCCAGCTGATCTGGATCTACACTGTTCACCCATGGGTAACGGCCTTAGGCCACGAAGTAAAGCGTTATTAATTTCACCAACGTTAGAGGGTCAAAGACATGCTTATATTTCAATGAACACAAATTTCCAGAGTATCTAGTGTAGCATGAACGTACACCTGTACGGGTTCTCCACAATCTGTCAGATGTGTCAGGAGTTGTCTTGCAGTTTTCTTTCAAATGTCATCTTGATGAAGTTGGCTTTTTCTGAATCACATTTCTCAACAGACTGAAATCAAACAAAGTGAATGTAGCAGGATTGTAAACATATGGAGGTAGCTGTGGTGTATTTATTTCTTGTTCCATTTATCTTCTGTTTAAGGAATAAATTTCGTGTTTGATAAGTTCACCGAGTCTTGAACGTCATTAGGGCTGGTTAAAGTGTGTGGAGTCCGAAGGACTCCACACGTGCTTTAACCAGCCCTAATGACATTCAAGACTCGGTGAACTTATCAAACATGAAATTTATTACTTATATTTACACCTCATTTTATCATTTTGTTTCTAAATTTAATATAAAATATATACTTTTTACTAATTTCGAAATGTTGTTTAAAACATTTCTTACCCCGGGTTTGGCATTTGGACTGGTCCGCCTATTTACTCAAATAAAAAAAATCATACTACGACCAAAAATATTTCCATGTTTATTGAACACATTCATCCATTTTTTCAAACATTTATATACAGAAAAACCTAATATTTCACAACAAACATCAAATTTGTATCACAGCAAGTACTATCTATGCGAGTAAATGACAGTCTAAGTAAAAACCGTTATTTTGGCGGGAAGTTAGAAAAGGCTAATGCGTTATTTTCAACCAATGATAATTCTAGGAAATGGAACGTGCTTATTGATGATGTCATATAAGTAAACTTGTTTACATCCGGTTTGAGTGTATAAAAGCAACTAAAAATAAAAGTAATCTAAAAATAGCAACATTCCAGGAAGAGCTATCTAAAATTAGCAACAATTATAAAAATAGCGGGGATTTCATGACGTCACCAGGGCATTCCTTTACCATTGCGCGGTGATAAGGCTAACAGTGTTCATTGAAGATTGACCTTCACTCGTCTGGTAAAGGATATTGAAGCAGTGGAAATAAAGGTGTAAATATAATACTATAAACATAAATGGTTACATACATGACTAGACACCAAAAGCCTCAAATGTGTGAAATGATGCTCACTCTAATCCTTTTCTCAATGGATATGCCTTAAATCACATTGGTCACCATTTGTTAACTATTATGTTTAAAAATTCAGTCAATCAGTTTACTTAATAAACTCTGTAAAAAAATCTATGAACAAATGGATAGGCTTAACAACAAGTGCACAGCATTTATTCAGTGGGTAAAGGGTTTCAGATTAAACTTTTTCACAAAATAAGCGGTTGAAACAAGTTAAAAGATGCATACATCATTAAACAAGTGTAAAATTATTTTCAAAACTCTAATAACAATTTACTTTATAATCAAGAAACTTCATTCTTGATATCTCTTCTCAAATGACCTCTCGGAAAGCTTATATTACTTTAATGCAGGATGTAAGAGATCGTCACATGTTGGGGAGCTTCTCAAAGTAACAACAAATGAAAAAATTCTGTAAGGCTGATTAAACTAGTCTACTTGTATTATTATTTTTAAGATGACCTCGAAAACTTGTTTGTTACGTCATGGATAACATGGCTGATAGTTGGGTTAATAAAAACTCTGGAAATACAATTTGGAAAGTCTTCGTTGAATGAATCTCATTAAAATGAATAGATTAGCATCAGTTTAACAAAACTTGTTTTCTTTTCTCAACCAGCATGATTACTGATTATAGCAGTAAGCAATTAAACTGTTAGTAACCACGAAAACTTGTTGGACCATCATATTAAGTTTTTTCCACTGTCAGCTTTGTGTTAAAACTTTATTCAAAACAAATAGTGAACAAAAAGTTCGAACCTGAGATCATTCAATTTATGCCTTTTTTAACAATCTTACAGCCCTATTTTACCGTTAACAGCCTAGCCTTAAACAGACCTGGGTTAAATTATTTTGAAAAGTAATTAATTAATTACAATTAAATCATAAATGTTTCAATTAAATTACAATTATAATTACTTGCTTTTTCCAAAAGTAATTAATTACAATTATATTAAGGAAAACAATTGTTAATTATTTTCAAAATTGAAAATAGATTCACAAACAGAATCATGATCAAAGACAGATTTCTGAAGCAGATATACAGTCGTGTCCAGTAATCTTGCGTGTCCGGTCATCTTGCGCAGTGGTCTACTGACATCCCCTGAAGTGTTTTATGGTCACGTTGTGAAAATATCTCAACAAACAATTAGACAGTTGTGAAGGTATGTAACTAAAGTCAACTAATTTCTAAGGTTTCTAATCAGAAAATACTAGCTGTAGTTCCAGATCAGCTTGCCCATCCACGCGTCTGATCAGGACTAACACTGTTCACTTCTTGGAGATAAATAAATAAAAAAGCAGGTACATGACACAAAATCACTGAAATAACAGCAGGATTCATGGAATCAAACACTCAGTCCTGATATGCTGGTCAAAATATGTTTCAAATGAGCTAACAGGTCTGGGCCCCAAATCATAAAATACAAATAAATACAAATACATTTGTATAGAGGAATAATTATTTAACAATATTCTATTGCGCTTCACAGAGTTCATAAGCTATTTACAAAGTCACATACAAAGCAGTCAAGCTATTTAGCTGTAAAACAGTTTAAATAAATAAGTTTTCAGTTCCTTTCTGAAAGTGGTTTCATTTCTGATACAATAACAAGAATTTTGAAAATAATTCTTGCCCTCACATGCAGCCAATGAAGAGATTTAAGAATTTCAGTAGTAGGATGATCATATGGAGCATTTGTAACAACTCTTGCAGCTTGGTTCTGAACTTTCTGAAGTTTATCGACCAGATAGGCAGGGATATCCGTAAAAAGACCATTGCAGAAGTCAATATGTGAATGAATAAGCCCGTGTACCATTATTTCTGTTGATTTTTGAGATAGATGTTTGCGAATGTCTTTTAGATTTCTATGCTGGGCATAAAAGATCTGACATTTCCTTCTAATACGAGAATCAAAAGAGTGCTATCCATGTATACATCCAGATCTTTTACATGATCAAAACACTTTACTTCACATCCTCCAACACTAATGCTTGAGATGTGCAGTTCTATACATGATAATTTCAGTTTTCCAGTTGTTCATATTTAACTTAAACTTAGTCATCAACAGGATGTGGATAGTACAGTCTTAACCGCACCTTACTGAGGTCTGGTTCTTGACTGCAGATCTCCCTCCATCGTCAGCTTGGTGCCCGCCAGATGTTTCGGCCCTTATCCAAGTACATCTGTAATGGCGGGTGGGCCCACCGTCTTACGGTGTGGAGGTTGATCGCATCCAGCTTGTCTCCTCGCGTCGTAGCCACAGCCAGCTAGACGCCCGCTCTGCAGCCTGGCTCAGCTTCTGGATTGCCCGGCGCCTGTCTCTGCCAGTGGTGCCAACAGCTGTCATCAATCTGCATACAGATTGCGCACAGAACCCTCTAGCGCCTACTTCGATAGGGAAAATCCATGTCCGCCAACCTCGGTGTCGGCACTGCTCAAGTAGTTCAGTGTACTTGGCCTTCTTCCTCTCATAGGCCTCTTCACATCTCGTCTCCCAAGGTACTGTCAACTCGATGACAACGAGCTTCTTCCCTGTCTCGGACCACAGTACAATGTCTGGTCTCAAGTTGGTCTGGACGATATCCGGGAACACGAGCTTCTTTCCTAGGTCGACTGCCATATTCCATCCTGTGGCGCCGTCAAGGATTGATTTCTTCTGTGAAGCTTCTGTCTTCGCAGTTTCACCCGATCTCACAAAGTTGATGTGGCCTGTCTGTGAGTTACTTCTGCGTGGCTTCTTCTTCTCCCCTTCCAGCCAATCGGCAACCTCTCTGAGGACGTTGTCGTGCCGCCAGCGATATCTGCCCTGCGTCAGTGCTGTGGAACACGAAGATAGAACGTGTTCCAGAGTGCCTGGTTTCTTGCACAGACTGCATGTTGGGTCTGTGATAAGTCCCCATCGGCAGAGGTTAGCTGGAGATGGCAAGAGGTAATGAACTGACCTGAGGAGGAAGGATAGACGAAGTGGTTCATACTTCCAAATGTCTTCCCAGGTCAGCTTCCTGTCCATGGTTTCCCATGTTGTCCATGCTCCTTGCGCACCCATCTGTACCGCTCTGGCCTGTCTCTTTCTTCCTTCCGTACTTCTGACTGTATCAGGGCTCGCCTCTCAGTCTGGTTGGCTTGGCTCAATAGGAGTGTCTTGGCCGCACCAATGCCTTGTCGTCCGACAGCCGTTACACCGACGATGTCTTTGTGCATGAGAGAGCTCTCCGCCTGGCTGACCGTCTCTGTCGCTGACCACTTTCTTCCAGTACGGGTAACGATCCCTGCTTCCCGGATCTGCTCATCTGGGGAGTCTCTTAAGGTAAGCACCAGTCTTGTCTTCGCAGTCTTGAATTCTTCTACCAGTGAAGAGAGTGGGATCTGCAGTTTGTTGGTTTTTCCATACAGTCCAACACTGGAGAAACTGGGTGGGATTCCAAGCCACTTGCGAAGATGTCTACTGGTGATTCTCTCTAGGGCTTCTATTGTTGAGCTGGGTACCTCGTACAGCATCATTGGCCAGATCAGCCTTGGTAGTAAGGCATGCTGGTACAGCCAGGCCTTGAACTTCCCAGGTAGGTTGCTTCGGTCAATCTTCTTCAGCCCGTCTTCTACCTGGTTCTCTAGCTTCTTGACGTTGTCCTTGTCTGATAGGCTGGCATCAAACCACTTCCCAAGGCACTTGATTGGATTCTTCGTGATAGATGGGATCTCCTCATTCTGTACTCGGAGCACGAATCTGTCTGTTGTCTTGCCTTTCTTGATAATGAGGGACCTGGACTTTACGGCCTTGAACTTCATTCGGGCCCATGAAGCGACATCTGACAGGGCTGTCAACATCCATCTAGCCTGGACGTGTGTTGGTGTCGTCAACGTGAGGTCATCCATAAAGCCTCAGCTGGATGGGAGATAGATACCTGACTCTGTCTTTGGTCCGCGGGTCTCTCTAATGGCAGCATTGATGAGCAGATTCATCCCCATGATGAAGAGTACCACAGAGACAGTGCATCCGGTGACTATACCTTTCTCCAACTTCTGCCACTTCGTCAACTGGTCACCAACAGAAAACCGAAGCTTGATGTCGTCAAGGTAGCTGGTGATGATTTTCTGGACATGGTTGTCTACGTGGTAGTGTTGGAGGGCTGTGTAGATCAGTTGATGGGGAATAGATCCGTATGCGTTGGCAAGATCAACCAAACTACTGTCAAGTCTTTCTTCCCCGTCTTCGCCTCTTGGATTAGTTGGGTGATGGCGCTGGTGTGCTCTACACAACCGGAGAAACCAGGTACTCCACCCTTCTGGACTGAAGTGTTGATGTACGCGTTGGTCGTCAGGAAAGAGGTGAGTCTTCTGGCAAGAATAGCGAGGAATATCTTCCCCTCGACGTTTAATAGCGAGATGGTCCGGAACTGGTTGACTGTCTTGGAGTTCCTTTCCTTGGGCGTGAATATTCCCTCTGCTTCCTTCCAGGCTTCAGGTACTTCCCCTTTCCTCCACACCACCTTGAGGAGTCTCCATAGCCTCTTCAGTAAGAGTGATATCTTTCAAACAATCATTTAGCTGTTGTATAACAAATGTTTCATTCTGTGTATTTCCAGCTTGAATTCTGAAACCAATTTATGATCGTCAGCATAACCATGAAGTTCAGCTGGGTATTTTTGCACAACCATGTTCAGAGCAGCAATAAACATTGTGAAAATAACTGGCCCTGCACAGGAGTCTTGCGGGAAGCCGAAATTTAGTGGTGCTGTGTTAGAAGATGCATAATCAACAATAACTTTCATTGTCCTTTCAGTCAAATAGGATTTTACCCAGTTCAATGGAGTATCTTAAATACCAAAGTCATCATTACGAATTTGAAGTACAATTGGAATATCCACTGTATCGAAAGCGGCACTGAGATCATCATAACAACAATTGTTACTTTATTGTTGTCAATAGCATCCAACAAATCGCTGTACATTTTTATCATCGCTGTCTCTACACCATGACCTTTACGATACGCACTTTGATATGATGGAAGAAGGCTATTTATTTCAATATGCCGAGTAATTTGTTGTAAGGCAGATTTCTCAAGAACTTTTTACTGTAATTGGAGACCAGTCTTAACTATGAAGTAGCTGGAGACCAGTCTTAACTATGAAGTAGCTGGAGACCAGTCTTAACTATGAAGTAGCTGGAGACCAGTCTTAACTATGAAGTAGCTGAGACCAGTCTTAACTATGAAGTAGCTGGAGACCAGTCTTAACTATGAAGTAGCTGGAGACCAGTCTTAACTATGAAGTAGCTGGAGACCAGTCTTAACTATGAAGTAGCTGGAGACCAGTCTTAACTATGAAGTAGCTGGAGACCAGTCTTAACTATGAAGTAACTAGAGACCAGTCTTAACTATGAAGTAGCTGATTGGTTGAAACTGAACACAGTCTACAAATAAACACACACAAATCACACACAAGATGTTTGAAATTGGTCTCCAAATTAAGTTGTTAATAATAATCTTAGTTCTTGGGCCCAATACCATAAATTTAAGATTGAAGAGGATCAGATACTTAAGATTTTAAACGTCTCCTGAATTAGTTTTATGATCTTGGGTCCTGGACACATCATCAACTACTTACTGTGCAGCCTGCAGCCTTCGCCATGCATTGTACTTTCTCAACAAACATCTGAACTTGCTCCAACTTCAATTCCAGCATATATCTGAAATTAAATCAAGGTTATTTTTGTGTGTTTGAGATTTTAGAATTATCATTTATTATAACATGTACATGATATAGTGGATAGCTGTTTGTTTCAGTGAAATATCAACTTTATTTCACAGCAATTTGGTTATATTAATATTTTTTCTTGTTAAACATATCTGAAATATCAGACAGGGAGGTAATCAAGTTAAAAAATGTAGATTGGCAAAAACTGAAAATGAAAATGTTATTCCTTAGTTTTAGACACAATACCAATTTTATTTCTGTAGGAAAGCCCTATAAATCACTGGAAAACCAAAAATAATAATGTTTAGTTTTTTGTCAGCAATCATTAACCCTTTAAATAAACCTGTAAGATATCTTTAATTATATTACTGAGCATCACTCATATATCATTCTGGACTATTTTTTTGTGATATATTCTTATGCATATATATTACACCAAATGATATGTTCTATGAAATCTCACATGTGGTTATTTGATAACTTCTTAAACATAAGTGAGAATTTACCTTGCAGACTCGATTATCACAGTAGCTTTATCTGCAAACATTGGATTGATCTCCGGCTTTAGTAGATGAACCATGCTGAAAACAAACATCCATAACTAATTTATAATAAGTGTTTAGCACTGTACTCCATGGATAAGACCTTTATCCCATAAGCAGCCAGTGTAGTACCAGACCAGCAGGCACATCTGTGCATCAGCAGCCAGTGTAGTACCAGACCAGCAGGCACATCTGTGCATCAGCAGCCAGTGTAGTACCAGACCAGCATGCACAACTGTGCATCAGCAGCCAGTGTAGTACCAGACCAGCAGGCACATCTGTGCATCAGCAGCCAGTGTAGTACCAGACCAGCATGCACATCTGTGCATCAGCAGCCAGTGTAGTACCAGACCAGCATGCACATCTGTGCATCAGCAGCCAGTGTAGTACCAGACCAGCATGCACATCTGTGCATCAGCAGCCAGTGTAGTACCAGACCAGCATGCACATCTGTGCATCAGCAGCCAGTGTAGTACCAGACCAGCAGGCACATCTGTGCATCAGCAGCCAGTGTAGTACCAGACCAGCATGCACATCTGTGCATCAGCAGCCAGTGTAGTACCAGACCAGCATGCACATCTGTGCATCAGCAGCCAGTGTAGTACCAGACCAGCATGCACATCTGTGCATCAGCAGCCAGTGTAGTACCAGACCAGCATGCACATCTGTGCATCAGCAGCCAGTGTAGTACCAGACCAGCAGGCACATCTGTGCATCAGCAGCCAGTGTAGTACCAGACCAGCAGGCACATCTGTGCATCAGCAGCCAGTGTAGTACCAGACCAGCATGCACATCTGTGCATCAGCAGCCAGTGTAGTACCAGACCAGCATGCACATCTGTGCATCAGCAGCCAGTGTAGTACCAGACCAGCAGGCACATCTGTGCATCAGCAGCCAGTGTAGTACCAGACCAGCATGCACATCTGTGCATCAGCAGCCAGTGTAGTACCAGACCAGCATGCACATCTGTGCATCAGCAGCCAGTGTAGTACCAGACCAGCAGGCACATCTGTGCATCAGCAGCCAGTGTAGTACCAGACCAGCAGGCACATCTGTGCATCAGTTTGATAATTATATTTACATGTATACACCTGAACTTTCTCATTTCTTTCCAAAACTACTAAATGTAATCCCAGGCAAGTGCAGGCTTAGAGAATCTACCTATTTACATTAGCAAGTCTGTACACATGCCTGTATGGACAGAAAACTGATCTACTATGTTTTATAATGTTTTCAATACCGCAATGTTCAAAATGGCATGTCAGTTAGAAGTAACATGGCATTTTTGGAAAGAAGATGATAAACATGTTTTTTTTAGCACAGCAATGATATCATGTTTTTTCACACCAGCTTGTCAATGTTCACCAGTCAAAACACTGTGTACAGACCAGTAGTTTGTTAGCAGCTTACTATTTAGCCATTCCCTGCAGCAATGTCTTTCGTTTTGAAAATTAAAACAAAATTAATCACACAAGAGTACAAGAGAAGTGTAAATACAGTAAAACCTCTCTGAAAGACCGCCCCAAAATTATGACCACCTCGAGCGCAAGACCACTATTTTGATTACCCTTTTAACAGTATTGCACTATTTCTCACCCAAAATGATGACCACCTCGAGAGCAAGACCACTATTTTGATTACCCTTTTAACTAGGGATGGAAACGGATACCTAAATCACTATTCGGATAACCGTATCCGGTTTCCAGATAATATCCGAATAACCGTATCATTTTATCGACCACAGAAAATTTTGCTGATTTAATATTTTAAATTTAAAAAGCACAAACGGTACACTATATCGCGATCGTTTGAGTCCTCGACCGACCTTCTGGGTATATCACGGAAACAAAATATAAGTGAAAATTCAGACCCAACAACTTAACTTTTTAAGTCAATAACGAGTTGAAAAAATTTAGCTACCGTGAAAAAGTACAAAAAAGGTTCGATAAAATTGGATTTTTTTTTCACGTGGACGCTTGCAAGCGCATACATAATATTCTTTAAACGAAAAATAAGCATATAGTCAAATGCACTCATATGCAAGGCGATTCATTTTACGAAAATCTTGTAATGTAATGGGGAAATTATATTTATAATTTGCCGCATCATATTATATTTTATTTATGTACTCTAAAATTTAAAAGTTATTTCGTAATATTCTTAAAAGGTTTTAGGATTTTATTTCATTAGGTTTCTTTTAAAAGTTTAAAAGTGTTCATCATATAAGGTTATGAAGGTGCATGTGTCATTCATTTATCAAACTGTCAAGTGACTTTTGTTATAGGTCATTTTCATGTATATGCGTGACTTGCTAATAACTTTTATGTCATTTTGTTATCATAGTAAACATGACTGCACGCATCTATCTCGTCTGAACTGTCATTATGTCAAAATGATGTCTCGGGAAAATTCTAAATAAAAGCCGGGCTAAGGACGGCAGATTGGCAATTCACATTCGAACTCTTTTGGCAAGGGGAATTCTAAATTACTAAATTATTATAAGGGGAACTTATGTCAGTCGGGATATATGCAAACAGAAATTATTGTTAAATTATTTGCTTACAGAAAACTATTCAGAAACTTTTAATATAATTATGTGTTCAAGAAACTTAGAAAGTCGAAAGTAAAACTATTTAGAAACCTTGATCAGTGTTCGTTTAATATACACCTGGGATTAATTACTTACTACGCTACAAGAGCGATCTTGGCGCCCAGTGCCAGGATCTTACTTCTAGTGGTCGTCGCGGCATAACGAGGAGGAAAACTACTATACGACACAGCGCAGAAGAATAAACCTTAAGTCACGCCAGTAAACCAGAATGACGCGGGATGTCGAAGAAGTCACGATGGAGGCTTTCAGGTTAGTTCCATTTGCTAATAAAATCTTAAGCCAATCATGATACACGGAACTGGTATTAAAAATTCAAAAAATGTAGGCTTTTTTTTTAAAGATATTACTGGGGAAGGGGGTTATTTTTGGATTGTAGATTTTTATTTTTGGAGATCGAAAATGTTAGTCAAGGTGCCGAATTCTTGTTTAGTAATTTTTGAAAATTTAACTGTTAGATCAGTAATTAATTTAGGTTCTATTTGTTCTTTACTTAATAAAAGATTTTCAAAAATTTAAGTGACAACTTTACTTGTTAAAAACAAATTTTTTGCTTAAAACAAAAAAATGACAAGTTTACGTGCTACATTAGTTCAAGTGAAATTTAACAATCTAAAAAAATTTTGCACACACGTTGTAATTTCCAATATTTCTCAAAATTTTTAGGAAAATATTTTTGTAAGAACCATGGTTGTAGGTGTAATTTTGGCATTAACTGCTTAGTTGTTTTTTTTTAAAGGAGATAAGAAGACAACTGTTTGATGTCAGTAAGAAGTTTAAATATTTCGAAACACTGGTTGTATAGTTTAACTACCAGCTAAAAAAAAAGAAAAATGCACACAAAAAATATTTTTAAAAAAATTGAAAAATGTACTAGAAAAAAAGTAAAGTAATTAAGACTATTTTTGAGATTAACTATCAGCGTAAAAAAAGGAAAAGTATTAAACATATTTTGGTATGAGTGATGTACATGAATGATAGGTTGTTTTTATGGTGCAAGGTATTATTACTAGATTATGTGATGTAACTGTCGCGTTGCAAGCGTTGAGACCGTTCAATCTTTGTTTATAAGTTTTGTTCCGAGCGTATCAGATGTGTATATATGTATATATGTTTGAGAAGAAAAACAGTAAAATACTGTTGTTTACCGCGATTTTGACGCGATGAATTTTAGTTGATTCCGAGAGTACCGGAAGTCTATGTTTATGACTATGTTTATGCCAATAGCTATGATCATGCCTTGGCTATGTCTATGTTTGTGTTCGCGTTTCAGTAATGTTGTATACTGATGTAAACCGTGAAAATGCGCGATAGCATTAATTGACTTAAGTTTAACGTATGCAGCCTTGTTGCTGAATCGATCAGTGGTAAGCCTTTTTTTTTGAAAATGTACGGGTATGTCTTCCTACATTTCGGGCTTACACATTAATGTGTACGTTACTTTTAAGCATTGGGCGCGAGTGCGCTAACGATGTCGACAATTTTTGAGAATATTTGTCACGTGACTTGTAATTAAGTTGTGCGGTCTCTGCAAGTTTCGCGATCATATATCACTGTCGTCGATTTAAATTGTTGTGTGCTTGTATGCACGCATTTTGAAATAATGTTATTGAAATGCGATTAATCGATGTTGTTTATCTTAAAGTTGTGTGTCAAAACGCACGTGTCATTTAAGGTATTTTTTCTGTCTGAGCGGTATGTCTGATGAAGTATGCTTGTCAATATTAGTATGTACTTTTCTTTTTAAATGATTTTTCATTATTTCATGTACCATGAATACGGAGTGTAGGGTTTTGGCATAGTCTAAGATTTTTGTTTTCATTACGCATAAATAGTTAACATTGTAACATATTTTCATTTTACGGCACAAGTTCATTGGGCAGATTTTAATGCATACATAACATTAATTAGGATTATTTAAAATTTAATTATCAATGGGTATTTATTAAATGGGATTAGTGATGCCAGTGAAATGTGTCATTGTGCGGAAGCGGGTTTAATTGGCTAGGAACAAACCACAGAGCATGGTGTTACGGCTGAGTCATATAGCCCTCCCGGCGGTGTGCTCCAGTGAACGAGTCAATGATCTATCCGGTCAGGAAAGCAGAGAATGGAATTGCCTTTTGGACAATTAACATATAATGGACATTCCAGCAGATATTATATTTACAAGATTAGATTTACCAGCTTGACATCTCTTTATAGTGTGGATATTTCCAACTGACATTATCTTGAGGTTATTCGCCAACATACCGAGAAGTGTAACAGTACAAGTGATCAGTAAATTCATCATAACAACACTTACAAATAAAGAGACAGTAAAATCAAGAAGAGATTCGACTTGTCACACCCTTCAGCCATTAGCGACAATTATCACCCGAAGTTGTAACAACATAGATACAACAATGAATCAGACATTCATCCATCCGTCAATTCACAACAAAGCAAATATATACACGACGAACTGAGAACGTTTTCAAACACAGCAAGTTCAAGACACACCTGCCCCCGGCGAGATGCAGTCCGACAGCATGAAAGAAGACACGCTTTCAACGGCCGCGATGCCTCGTTTGGTTCACCTGAAGATACCATTGATCCGGAGTGTACCCACATGAACTACACATGGCGCGGTGCAGTGAGGAAACAGTATTTTATGTCGTATTGTTCCATTACTTTATTTTATTGCTCTCTTAATATTTCGCGTTCTTGGAAATATTGATAAACAGTCTCATTTACACGGGAGGTAACTCGCTGTCGAACTCCTTAGACGTAAAAGAAACTGGAAATATCGGAATTTCATCAAAATCAAACTTAATTTAAACATTTCTTTTCTCCCATGAAGTTAGTTATTAATTCAGTTCTAATTATCAGTTCTGTAATTTCAATGGTTTGCCTTCCGTGAAATATGAAGGAAATCGGAAAAATCATTTTTTCCTAAAAAATAAAAAAAATAAAAATATACGTTTATATAAGAATGCAAATTGTTATTGTATGATTACTTTGTTTTGTTATACGCAAATGCTTTACATCTGCTTGTACTAGCAGCGGAACATGTAAAAACACAGAGTTTACAATAACTACATGAACAAATGCTGTGTAACCAATTAATCGATAAATCACATGCAGCGGGTTAAAAATACATGTAAAAGTTATGGTAATAGTTAATTGCATCATCTAATATTTTTAAATATCGGCGACTAACGTTAAATGATTTTTTCCTTTCAAGTCTTTAATGCGGTCATGTCAAAATAACAAACTGTCAAGATTATATTTGCTCAAAATTCTGTTGCAATAAATTGTCAATAATCTGAGGTTTGTTCTCGTTAACGAAAATAATAAAGTTGTTGCAACTTGACAGGTGTCATTTAACAAGCTCTGTTCAAGGTACACCAATCAACAAAACAAAAGATCACGGTCTGGAATACAGATCTTCCGGTCTCCCAATTAACCACTATACAAACAATTAACACCTCTTTGTCAACCCTGCTGAGACATCCAAGTCGAGTTACGCCTGGGGAAAACCATGTCAGTATCAAGATAAGTGCAAGCAGTGTAGCGAGTTTTAGAAAGATTTACCAGTTTAAGTTGTATTTTACAAACCTTGATCAAAATATTGAAATTAAATTCGTACGAATTTGAGGGTATTCGGATACGAGAATGGTATCCGGATACGATCTTACTACTCGGATATTCGGTTATCTGGATAACCGTTCCCATCCCTACTTTTAACAGTATTGCACTATTTCTCCCACAAAATGATCACCACCTCGAGAGCAAGACCACTATTTTGATTACCCTTTTAACAGTATTGCACTATTTCTCCCCCAAAATTATGACCACCTCGAGAGCAAGACCACTATTTTGATTACCCTTTTAACAGTATTGCACTATTTCTCCCCCAAAATTATGACCACCTCGAGAGCAAGACCACTATTTTGATTACCCTTTTAACAGTATTGCACTATTTCTACCCCAGAATGAAGACTATCACACTATTAGGACCACATTTGTCCAGTCCAAATGGTGTTTAGTAGAAGGGTTACACTGGATTTAATGGACAGTACACATCAGGATAAGTTTTCTTCAAAGACCTGATAAAAGGCTTTTAATATAACTATACCTATTAGAGAAGTATACAATGTCGAAGAGATTCTTGTATTTGCTTTTCTTTGGAAGATCCAACAGTGAGGCTAGAGGCAGAAACGTTATCTGCACATCATCCAATGGTAATGGCACTGAAATAAATAAATACATCATCTGTAGACAAGGTTTGATACCAACTGAAGTAAAAGTCACATATAAGGTTTGTGCCATGTTTGTAAATTATTTGAGTTGCAAGAGCTTGTCAGTGACAACTTTCAAATCTGGCTTACCAAGTCTATGGAAAAAAAATTCTAAGAAATACAAAAAATTCTAAATTCAACACAAGGTCAAAGGTAAAAAGGCAGAAAGAGAAAGCTAAATGTACTGCTGAGATGTCAAGGTCATACCATATTCTTCATCTAGAGGTTTCTTGTCTGCAGTCTCATTTCCATTAGCCTTCTTTCCCTCTGCTTCATTAAACTCTTCCAGCAACTCGGCCTTCTTCACTTCATCAGATTTCTCTTGCTCATGAGCTTCTTCTTCTTTTATTTCTGTTAAAATATTTGAAAAAAAACCACTTAAAACTCCTATATTTTGATCATATGCAACATTTTGAGCAAATTTGAATGAAAAATAAGGTCTCTGCAGTGCCTGTTTTTCTTTTCAATTTTTAGTTCTGTGATATCTTTTTTACATATTAGTTATAACTTTAATTGAAAAGAAGTGAAAATTACCTATTAATTCCTGAGACTAGTAATTGTTTGACTATATTAAGTAAATTTTATCCTAAAATGCATAACAATTAAATAGTCTGCTCAACATTATGACATCACTTGCAGGATTGATATCAACTGTATGAAGATATGAAAACTGCTTTTCCCTTGTTTAAATGAAAATTAGGTCAGACATAAGCAATCATAGAAATGGTCCTTAAATGGAGATAGATTATATTGGCTACTTTACAAAACTCTTTCCTCTGTATATATATATGCCTTTTAGGCATGGGTGAACAGTGTAGATCCAGATCTTCATCAGGATCTGCACTGTTTGCATTTTGATTTATTATGTTATTGTGACTAGGTGTAGTTTTTATATGTTTTAGTAAAAGTCTTAGTCTTAGTAATTTCATAGTTAGGTACAGGTAATAACATTCAAGTCCCTGTGTATTTTATTAGGTGATCAGTGTTTACATTTTAGTGAGCTGTTCCTAGAAAGTAGTTATTTCTAGTTCAGTGTGTAGCATGACACTTAACCTTAAGTCTGATTGGTTTATTTGTGTCATGTGTCAGAGTTCATGACCCTGGCGGGAAGAAAAGATCTGGTTAGATATTTTGGTACAGTTGGAAGGTGTTGCGGCTTTTTGAGAGCCTTGAGATTTTGTTGAACTTGTTTCATGTGTCGTGGAATAGGATATTCTTTGTTCCGGTAAATACCTTTAACTGTCTTTTCGGGATAAGTGCACGTTTCTATCTTTCGGTTGTAATTTTATGTTTGTAATTGGTATTCGCGACATGAGTGCGCTGTAATTCTGTCAAATGGTTTATTCTGCTAAAATACTCTTTTCGCTTAACAAACTGCATGTTTATAATGGTGATTGGTTCTTACAGTTTTGCTGACACCAGATTGCACTGGATGAGAGTTGGTTGAGCCAAGTGAAGATGTTTATCTCATTGATAAAGGTAGGCTGAATGTGTGATTGTCATTATGTACTTTTTTAAGGTAAAGCTCAGCAAGTTGCTGTTTATTATATAATAGGAAGCTCAGCACTGAAACCTGTATTTATACTAAGACAAAGACATATACATGTTTTATCGCTTTATTATTCCATTGTTGTATATTGTATCTTTTCTAAGAATATGTAATAATTACAAGTTCTATTGTTTAGGTACAATAATGATATGTGTAACTGTATTCTTATCATTCTTAATGTATTTACTTTCAGATCGTGTTGTTTACTTGGATTGTTCCATATTGACGATATTGGAAATACATGACTATCGTGTTGTTTACTTGAATGAACTCATATGTGCAATATGTGCAACAGTAAAGATGAAACTTTATTATCGTGTTCAGTATTGTTTATCCCGGACTTGACAAAGACCCTCACCCGAACCTAGAACTATATATATATATTAATTATTGGTTCATAGTAGGTTACAAAATGGCGCCCAACGTGTTTTGATGAACAATATTTGGACTTAAATATTTGTGTGTGTATTAGTACAAAAACTTTTAAATTTGTGTATATTTGCACAAACTGCTGGTGGATATAGTGTTTCATTGATACTTAGTCACCTTATTTGGGAACATTGGAATACTTCCTGTGTGAAAAATACCATAAATTGTTATTTGGAGGACTTGTCATAGTAGATATATCTTCAAGTCGTCGCTAGACCATATATCTTCAATTAATCGCTGGAGTATTTATCTTTATTTCGTCGTTAGAGAGGATCTCTGGGCCCGGGTACCACTCACTAAACATCATTGCGCAATCTTCTAGAACCGTCACGGCATCATCGGATCACCGGATTGAGGAACTTTTCATTTGTGAAAACATTTACTCAGTAGTGTTGGACATTATTTGATGAACAGTAGAAGACATTTATAGTGATATCATTCAATTCAAGTTGCGAGCTTACAGAATTCAGTGCTGGGTCTACAGTTGGGGAGTTGAATAGATTAAGCTGAGCTAATTTGTTTTCAGTATTGTTCATCCCGGACTTGACAAAGACCCTCACCCGAACCTAGAACTATACTGAACAAAAATAAAAAGTATCCACTTTTTATGCTTATATTCTCATTAACATATATTCATTTAATCAGGTACGCTTTGAATGGTGCTCAATTGGTTAATCTCAGTTGTTTTCAATTTCTATTGTTTATAAACATAATCTTCCACACCAAGACCTAAGCAACGGCAAGTCGAATACCAATTAATAATGGATTACAAAACACTACATATTCAATTTAAAGGGAGGTAATTGGAAATGGTTGGACTTTCAAGCGTAGTTTATCGAGGACTACTTGTTTTATTGATGAATGTTTTATGATTTTATTGATCACAAGAGGTGGAAAGATTGATTTTAATTCAAACCAATATGAATACTTCAAAGAATCACTGACTTTTTCCTGGAACCCTCATTACAACAAAGGGAAAGATAACTAAGTTGTGGCTGCAGATTTTCAAGAACACGTTTTCTCTTTGCAATGATAACAGAAATGCAAAGTTGTCCACATACAGATTTCTCAGTTTTCGTTTTCAAATTTTACAAAATTTAAGATAGGAAAGTGGATACTTTTTATTTTTGTTGAGTATATATATATATATATTAATTATTGGTTCATAGTAGGTTACATTATTTCTCCCCAAAAGCAAACAAAGTAGATCCTGAAAGCAGTGATGGGTATACCTGAGTAGGAAAACAGCAAGCACTTACTGCTATGGTACATGCTTACCTACTGCTATCAGGGTAGCTATTACCCCGATAGCAGTAGGTAAGCTGAAGGTTGCCATGAAATGAATGAATACAGTACCTGTGATTTTTGGTCCTTGATCTTCCCCTTTGTCAGGCTTTGTGTCTTCTTGTATCTTGGGTGGCACATACGGTGTCTTTGTGGCTATCTCATGGAACATGGACAGAATGTTGTACTCTGCTACATTACACGCTGTCTGCAGGATAATAAACACTTTGTTTTTAGTATTTGATATATTTGAAACTATGTGTTACTTATTGCTTATTGTAAACACTCACAACTTATGTGACACATCAGAAGCGAACACAATGAATCTTATCTTAACTTTGGTAAAGATTTGAATAAGGAGGCATGCATACAAAGTCTCGAGTGGCAGTTTCTTTGCCGATATTCAAAATTTTTGACTTTTCATTGTAATCTCCCTCTTGAGCCTGAGAAAAGTGATAGGGGTAATATAATACTCAAAAAACCTATTGTTTCTATTAATATATTAATCATTGCGACAAAGAATAAACAATAAGTGCTCTAGATCTTTTTTAAATAAATGTATTATTCCATTTAGACCTGCATAAGCTTTTGAAATAATGTTGTTAATTAAATCATACCTTTGTGTAGATTTTATTGGTTTTCTTGAAGAATGATTTCTCTTCACACTCTAAACCAATGGCGATATACGGACTTACAAGAATATCTCCCCAGTAACCTCGTCTTGCATGCTTGTCTCCACCCTAATAACACAAAAGAACGATTGTAAAATATGTCTTTAGGATGATTTTCTCTCATACACATGTACTAATGGCAAAATGATATATGTGTACTGCAAAGACTGTTCATTATACTTCAAGTGTTAAGCACTACTTATGGCACATTCACTACCTTGTAAAGCTGGTCAGCCTGTACATCTGTGCACTCTCGTGGTTTTTGAGCCAGCAAAGTTCGACATTATATGCATTTTGACATCTGATCTGGATCTCCACTGTTAGCTTTTTGGTAAAAAATAACCTAGTAAATCAAAAGGTGAAAAGGGATGTGCCAGATCTGGATCTTCACAGTCTACCAATGCCATAAAGGTGTATATAATTATAGAGTAAAGGTACAGAGTAAAGTAGAGTTAAAACAAATTAAAGTAATTATATGTACACATAGGACTCAATATTCTTATAGCATTAAAATATATAAATATCTGTATTACATATGAATCAAAATGACTTTTTTCAGGTTGGTAGAAAAATAATTATCCACTAAATGGGTGTTCAGTTGAACACTTGTGTCACAAATGGGGAACTTTCACAAAAGGGGCTACAAAAGGGGCATAACTCTGTGAAATCTGACTCTTGACTAAAAGATTTTGGCATCATCATGACCCTATTGTCATTAGCAATATAATTCTAAACTTTAATGAAGAAATATTAAGAAAAGGCAAAGTGATAGCCCACATCAAGTTTCTGTGACAAATCTTATTACAAAAAGGGGCATAACTTAGTCAAATGTGATCTTGACCTGAAGATGGCCTCATCACAAGGCTGTGGTAAGTTGACGTCACAAGATTTAACTACTGAAATTAACAAAGGGCCATAATTCTGGTAAAAATAGTCGCATGAAAAAAATCCTTTCTTTACGATCATCTACACATCGTAATTGATCATCTGTGCAAGTTTGAAAGAAATCCGCCATATAGTTTAGGAGGAGTTGATGCCACAAGATTTGGGGACATACGGACTCCCACTTTGTGGGGGCATAAAAAAATTAAGAAATGGCAAAGTTAAAGCCAACAGACAGCTTTGTGATGGACGTACAGACAAAGCAGTCCCTATGTTTTGTCTTTTCTTCAAAAGGATGACACAATTATAAGCTCTTTTTTAACAGTATGCAAATTTCATGATTGTACACAAAAATGATAAACAAAATATCTTAATTAACAAATGTTGTAAGCAATCAAAATGTCAAATCCAAGAACTTTTATAACAGAGACTGTTAAAAAAACATGAAAAAGAAGGGTTCTTGGGACTTGAAAATGTAAACATTAAATCCAAATAAACATTCACAGAAACAACACTGTAAAAATCTTTACTGTACTGATCAGAATTTGTCTCCAGAACCAGGGATATGTCTCTGCACCCTAAACAGACATTACATAACAATGTGTAAAACCCTTTCCTCCATATATGCGCCTTTATGGCCTGGGCAATCAGTGTAGATCCAGATCAGCTGGTACTTATGTTCCTTCTTCCTTATGTACTAGTTGATCTAGATATACATTTGTCTCACATGAATTGTGTTAAAATGTGTACATATAGAGGAAAGGGATAACTAAGAAATAAAAGAATCAAAATAAGTTATAATTGGTAAAAATGTTTGCGTTTTGACATTTTTCTTCCTTTTTTATAATTTTCACTTTTTAAAAATATTTTTTAGTTCTATGTAAGTCTATGTAAGTCTGCTAAAGTTCTGCAGAGCAATAATTGCTAATGGGTACCTCCTCTAACCCATGTGCCACCATTTAGATCCAGATCAGCTGGCACATTCATACAGTCTCATCAGGATCTATGCTGTTGGTTTTTTTTTTGTCAGAAATAAACCAATGAATCAACAAAATGGGTGTTCAGTTGAACACTTGTGTCGTCCTCTGGTACTATGTCGGAATAAAAATGCAAGTACAAAAAGGGGCATAACTCCATCAAAGAATTAGGCATCATCATGAGCGTGTTGTCATAAGCAATATAATTTGAAAGTTTGATGTAAAAATATTAAGAAATGATAAAGTTATAGCCAACATTAAGTTTTCGTGTAAAAATCCAAGTACAAAAAGGGGCATAACTCCATCAAATGTGACCTTGACCTTGAGAATTTGGCATCATCTCGAGCGTGTTGTCATAAGCAATATAATTTAGAAAGTTTGATAAAAAAATATTAAGAAATGACAAAATTATAGCCAACGTTAAGTTTTTGTGTAAAAACCCAAGTACAAAAAGGGGCATAACTCCATCAAATGTGACCTTGACCTTGAGAATTCGGCATCATCTCGAGCGTGCTGTCATAAGCAATATAATTTGCAAGTTTGATAAAGAAATATTAAGAAATGGCAAAGATATAGCTAACTTTAAGTTTTCGTGACAGACCGACGGACCAACGGACGAACGGACAAAACAGTCCCTATGTATCGCCATTTCTTCAAAAGGGCGACACAAAAAGTGAACAGTGTAGATCCTTAACAGTCTTTATCGTTGTTTTGCACTACTGACCTGGATCTACACTGGATAAATATGGAACAGAGCCAGATGCAAGATTTCCAGAGAGTGGATGCATCTGGAGCAGTCCTAGTGTGGTTACATGAAATTTTTCAATTTTCTTGCCAAAATCATTATGAAAATCAAATATTTTAGCCCAAAAAGGGGTTTGAGCAACCCCAGACAACCCCCTCTTGATCCAACCCTGTGAAATGTTTTAGTTGTATGAATTAAATACTGGGAAGACCGCGATTTTATTAAGTTATAAACAAGGGTTTAGTTTCAAAGCTCTACCTTGATTGGTTAATGAGTAACAGTGAACTTAAACGAAACTTAATGAAATGTTGATGCCCGCCCGACAACATATCCCAATCTAATAAACAGGGTTCTGTAGAAAACCTTTAGAAAGGATAAAAGACATAAATGTACTAACCTGTGTTAGAATGAGGCCAGATGCCACTGTCTTATTAGGGACATCATAATCACCCTCTCGCACCTCAAATGCCACACCTGAATTACGCCACAGCTTATACTCATGGATATTAATTATATCTGCCTGAAATTGTAAACAATAATAATTAATCACAACTTCAACTGTATGTAAATTTGATATATTTCAAGTAAAAAGCATTTCTTATGAAGTTGTTAAAGGATAACAAGTGACTGGAAATTGTCACAAAACCAGGTTTATATTTTCCAGACTGATGGCAGAGCTCAAATGTGTTTTTAAAGTCAGTAGATATACATAATGTGAAAAAGAAACAAAGGTCTTGTTCTATATATTACATGTGTAAAAAAAGCAATTGGCCATAATTCAGGCAAAATTGATCCAAACACAAAATCCAGAAAATAATGCCAAGGGCACTTGATAACAATACTTCTGTGAGAGTTTGGTTGAAATAACTTGAGAAATGTAGGAGTTGCACACAGAATAGTCTTTTTCTATATATTACATTATGTGGAAAAAACAAAGGCCCATAATTCTGTCAAAAATGATCAAATCACAAAACCCGGAAAATATGCACCAGGGCACCTGGTGACAATCATTCTGTGAAAATTTTGTTGAAATGCCTTGTAGAAGGAGTTGCGCACAGAAGAATTACATTTAAGAAAAAAAGAAAGGGCCATAATTAGGGCAAAAATGAACAATTCACAAAACCCCAACAATATGCGGAGTTGCGCACAGAAGAATTACATTTAAGAAAAAAACAAAGGGCCATAATTAGGGCAAAAATGAACAATTCACAATACCCCGACAATATGCGCCAGGACACTTTATGAACAAAACTTCTGTGAAAGTTTAGTTGAAATCCATTGAGAAATGTAGGAGGAGTTGCGCACAGAAGAAATTGTTAATGCCCGCCCGCCTGCCCGCCAACGTACCCCAATCTAATAACCAGGATTTTTCCTTCGGAAAACCTGGTTAATAAAATATGCAATCTGATAAATTATTAATCATTAAATAATATGCAGCACTGATTTGCATCAATTATAATTAAAGTCAATCACAGGTAAAGCTGTCCAAATGATCAATTAATTTTAAAGCCTTATGTCCCAACAGTATCACTAAGCCTTTAAAACTTATTTAAAGTACCGGAATTTAATACTCTTTTCCTAGATCAGGGCTGTGAACACCAAATTTCAAAATCAGCTGAAAATTGCGGCAGGGGGTCCAGGGGGGCGCCTTAGGCCCCTTGGTTGGTCAAGGGCGAAGCTCTGGTGGGGGGCCTAGGGGGCCGAAGCCCACCAGAAGCTCCTGGGAGTTTAGCTTTTGGCAATGTCTAACATGCCTTAAAATATGCAGTAACGATAAAATCCATCGGGTTCAGTATAATAGTAAACGAATACGTAGATCTACACGTGAAATCGGAAATCGCATTGAACCAGTAAAAGTGGTATACCCACCCCCCAAATTTCTCCTCGAATTTACAATAATCTCAAAATTAGTCCTGGCGGACCAAAAATCGCGGAAATCCGCGAATCCGCGGAAAATTCACAGCCCTGCTAGATCAGTGTAAAACAACTGGAATCCATTTCCTTAACCCTTTACTTCATTATATGAAATGTTGACATATGTGCAACCAGTGTAGATCCAGATCAGTTGACACATCCATGCCATCTGATCTTGATCTGCACTGGTTGCATCTTAGTCAGAAATAACCTAATGAATAAAAGAGCAAACAGTGTAGAGTCTGATCAGACTGCAAGAATGTGCCGGCTTATCTGGATCTACACTGTTCGCCCTCACAACAAAGGTGTATCTATAGATAAAGAGTAAAGACCATAAACTCTAACCATTTTATACAAGTTCATACTTACATCTCTCTGCATTAATCTCATGTTGTAGTCCCAGTCATAAACATTGGTTCTGGTGTCATACCTCACTCCCAAATACTGTCTCTGGCGTAAATCCCTGTCAAACATTCCAAACTTTTATAAGAAAACTGTTGAAGCAGAATATCTGCTGTGATAACACTAGGTTGTCAAAAGAGAGAACAGTTTGTCCAGTTTTAGGGATAAGTTACATGTACCAAGGGTCTCAGATTTCTCTATGAACATACAATGAAACATACAAGAATAAACTTTTCCAGGAGCAGGAGATGTCAAGGACATTTGGGAAACTATTTCTCTCAAGCATCCCTGTAGGCCACTCCTTTTCTGAATTTTGAAAGGCATTTAATAATCATAACCAGGATGATGCGCTTAACTTTTAACCCTATACTTCATAAATATGGGTTTAACTGAGTAAGAGACCGGTGTTAATCCAGATCGGATGGAACATCCATGCAATCTGTGCCCAAGGTTATAAAACTGAGTTTGGAAACCAGTCTCAAATCTCAAGCATCTGATTGGCTGAAATGGCGACCAGTCGCCATTTCAACCAATCAGATGCTTGAGATTTGAGACTGGTTTCCATGCTCAGTTTTATAACCTTGGGCACTGAACAGGATCCACACTGTTAACTTTTTGATTCATTAGGTTATTTCTGGCCCATATGGGACCAGTGCAGTTCCAGATTAGAAGGACCAGATGTGCTGGCTGATCTGGATCTACACTGGTCGCACACCTGTTAAAATGTGTATATATATATGAAGAAAAGGGTTAAATATGGATCTGAATATTTTAAATATGGTGAAGAACAACAAAAATGCATACCAGTAAGTTGAAACGTCGAACACTCCTTTTACTTCCCTG
Organism: Corbicula japonica; assembly: GCA_038501625.1. Classification (NCBI taxonomy): domain Eukaryota; kingdom Metazoa; phylum Mollusca; class Bivalvia; order Venerida; family Cyrenidae; genus Corbicula; species Corbicula japonica. The sequence goes on from JAZAYU010000047.1 coordinate 1,279,414, forward strand.
TTTCTCCAGAACTTAAATATCGCTTCCATAAAGTCTCTTTCTTTAAACTGAAAGATAAGTTTAGAAAATCTGTTGACTCAAGCAAGAATTTTTTTACTTCATCTACTACAATTCACCTAACAAACATAATTCCTGAGAGTACACAGTGAGGTGTATTACTTTAAGAGGCATGGCTACAGTTCAAGCCGATTACAAACTTTTTGACTGTGTACAATGTTTTAATGTGTGATATGGAAGAGCAGGCACATTCTGCTACGAGTTGCAGTGAAAACAAATGTGATTTACTTTGTTGTCAACTTGGCTGTTCCAACTGCCATCCAAAAAAGCCGTAATATCCCAAATTCTTCTCATAGATTCGGTATTAGTGAGAGTATTTTTGTGTGTTAATATAAGGATTAAATTGATATTTTATAGTGTTCATCTGTGTATGAAAAACAAATTATTTTAAGTGGACTTCATACTCTTTAAACAACTGTTTTTGATACCCGAATAAAAATCATCAAATATTGATTAAATCGTTTATAATTTTTTTTTCAGTGTTCTTAAGTCAACTGATCTTTTAATTCCATCACATAAATAATGGTACAAAAAGGTCATACACTCTGAATAAATATATATTTAAGTATGTGTTTTATTGAATGGGTGACCAGTCTAAATCCAGATCAGCTGGCACATCTGCGTTGTCACCTAAGGATCAACACTTGTCAGATTTAGATTTATTAAGTTATTTTTAATCAAAACACAAACAATGTGTATCCAAACCAGGGTTGAAGGTTATAAAACTGAGTTTGGAAACCAGTCTCAAATCTCAAGCATCTGATTGGCTGAAATGGCGACTGGTCGCCATTTCAGCCAATCAGATGCTTGAGATTTGAGACTGGTTTCCATGCTCAGCTTTATAACCTTGGGCACAGACAGCATGGATGTGATCTGTTTCGACACTGTTCACCCAGTGGACATAAGCCATGTCAAATGGAGTAAAGGGTTAAGCCAATCTGTCATTGTCTAGCACGGGTGTATGCCTAATAATTTTACCTTTAATTGACTCAGATCTATATTTGGTAGCTTTTTCTGGAGGTAGTCAAAGTCTGTAACCATTCTGAAATTACATACAATAAAAACATATATTCTACATGTAGCACATACTGGTTCCCTTCGTTTAGAAATGTATATATTATCTTCCTTACATGTTGTATGTTAACATTACTTTCCTTATTGGCCAAGTCAGTTGGTATACTGCAGTACACATGGGAAAAAAAAAAGAATGTGTCAGACACTGATGCCCCCACTGCTGCAACAACATTTGTAATAACAAAGGGCCATAACTCTGGTAAAAATGGCCACAGGAAAAAAAAACCTTTCTTTACAATCATCTACACATCCTGCTTGATCATCTAAGTGAGTTTGAATGAAATCCACCTGATAGTTTAGGAAGAGTTAATGCCATAAGATTTGAAGGACGTATGTATGGACAGACGAGTGCAACTCTATGCCTCTGACTTTGTGGGGGCATAAAAAACTAACCTAGTAATTAACTTAAAGACTTTACTATCAGGCCATATTCCATCTCTCAGATGTTTTTTGCCTTTTAAATTTTAATCTGTCCACTCACAGTCTGTTTGAAACCCAAAGTTAGTTACATAATGCACATCTATATATCACTGGTTTTTAGTGTGATAAAGGGATTTTATTACCCTTAACTTTGTACACAATATATAAGGTGCTGTCTGATCTTGATCTACACTTTTTGCCTCTTGATCAGAAATAACCCAATGAATCTTCAAGCCAACAGTGTAGATCCTGATCAGATTGCATGGAAGTGCCTGCTGATCTGGATCTTCACTTTTCACCCAGGCATAAATCAAGTCAAGTCAAGGAAATTTTATTTACATAGAGTTGGATAATCAACAATTAACATAAGCTCTAAAGAGCTTTTAACACCGACTAAATGCAATAAATGCATAAATATACACTATCATAAATAAAAGGTAAAAATACACTACAATACTTCAGAAATAACAAGAACGATAGAATAAAAATAAGAGTTTGCATACTTGATCCACTCTGAGGCCATTTTAGCAATATATTCCTCAGACTGTTTGCGCACCAGGATATTCCCATATAACTCTAAAAATAGCTCCGTCTTCTCTGAAACGAAAATAGTTTGTCTTTAATATTTTGTAATTCAGGGTTATCAATTTGGCAAAATATTAGATTTTATCATATTGCCCAGTACATCAGTTCATGTACCGGCTGATTCGGAATTGTGCACATGTACGAGGGATGATCCAAAATAACCCGGAATTCGTTTACAGTGTCAAAACATTTTATTTAATATAAATGAAACATATACCATTAAAAAGGAGCTTCATTCTGCTTTACAATAAATAAAATCTCAAACAGTAAAACAAAATGTGACCTGCACATGAACAGAAAATATAAATACACCAACGCGCCTACAGCGCACGCTAATCTTAAAATCACGATGTCGTCGACGTTAAATCTTCGGGACGTTTAAAATTTCTCGAAGTACGCTCCGTTGCATCCTATGCAACCATGATGCCTATGAACCCACTGCCTGAAAATGTCTTCATACCATGAACAGTCATATTTCTTTACAATAGCGGATGTTGTCCTGCGCAGTTCAGTCACGAATCGAATCGTTGGCCCTTCAGTTGCCGCTTAATTGATGGGAAGATCGCATCAAGACTCGCGGGATCCATGGTGTGTAAACCTTATCGATGAGCAAAAAAATGATAGTTTTATTTTTTTTTAAAAACTTGAAATAAAAACTTAAATAATGTTTTATAGTGAAAACTAATCTATAAACAAATAATTATAACTATTATTATCTTCTAGTAAAAAATCTCATCAAGTAAAATCAACCGTGTTAGTTAATCATTTTATTTAAAGTACCGTTATGATTTAATAGATTTATTTAAACTAAATTAAAAAATGTATTTTACCTTCGTCATGTGTAGTTCTTCCGACAGAATTCGATACACTGTCCCGTATCTCGTGCCAAATCTGTCAGCGAGCCCACGCACGGTGGCTCACCTGTCTGCCTTTAGAGCCTCCTCAACAGATGACGTTTATGACGTGCGAATTTTCGCTTTCGTCCCCTGCCTTCGTTGTCTTCTAGTTTCATCCCACCCTCAGTAAATCGTTTATGCCATTCATAAACCGTTGTTTGACTAATTTTATTCTTGAACGAAGTCTCCTTTAACATGTTGAATGTTTCCGCGGGTGTTTTTCTAATTCATGACACAATTTTATCACAGCTCGAATTTCTTGACGTTCCAAAGACGACATTTCTGGTGTAAAAAGCGTTGGTGCTATTGACGGTAAAAAGATGTATACTTTTGAATCCAAGGCGTGAATGACGTAAAATTTGATCACGAGGTCATTTAAACATTATTGTACATTTTGGCATAATTTGAGATGTTTTTGTTTATTTATTCATGGTGTATATTCATTAAAATGAATATTAACGGTTAACGTTTTTGCGCTGCGCCGCTAAGCCGTTACTATGGTTATTTGAAAGCATCTTACACGTGTCATAATAATACAAAAAGATAAATATTACGGACACTGTTAGTAGAGATTTAGAGCATAATAACGATATGAAATACATATATTTGTCTTTAAAAATTTGAGAAAATTTATAGAATTCCGGGTTATTTTGGATAATCCCTCATAATAATAATGCACATATACAGAGTAGTTTTGTCAATTCAGCTAATAAAATGGATAATTAATAAGACACAGTTCCCACAAGAGTGAAAGTTACCAACATTACCTTAGACTTTCTGCAATTATATATGGCATAAATCCAGTATTTTTAATTAAATGCAATAAGACATACAAAATGGTAGCTGCCAACTGATAATGGGGTAATTTTTGCTCTTGCTATGACTTGGAAGTCCATTACCAGTACACTATTTCAGCAGGTAAAAATAATGTTAAGCATACAATTTAAAAAGATTCAAATGAATCTAATGTAATTGCAGAGCTTAAAACAAACTTTAAACATTAAATCATAACTGTTTGATTCTTGGTAAGAAAAACCTAATGAATCTAAAATAAATCAACTTTAAACAGTGTATATCCAGATCCAACAGTGTTCATACTGATCCGGCTCCATAGATGTGCTGGCAGATCTGGATCTACACTGAAATAAAAAGAGTATCCATGGAGTAATGGGTTAATTTGATTATGTACATACCCTGTAAGCCCATTCTGGTCTGTGGTTCCAGTGCTATGGTGAGAAACAGCATGTCCCGTGCATACAGCTCCAAGTTGCCCTCCAGCACATAAAACTGAGAAAAATCAAATACTAGGTAAATTATACCACTCAAGCAATCAACAGTAATGATTAAATTATGTGACACACCATGTCTGATTGTGGTCTACACTGTTTGCCATTTATTCAGCAAAGAATTCTTATTTAGTCCGCAATTTGATCAGTATTTTCATTTAAGGCGAAATCAATAAGCCCCATTTTGTTTTGTTGTGTCACGTATATTCTGTTAAATAATTACATTTGTTATCTTTTTCTCATTCAATCTGCACATTCTAGTTAACAATGTAAATGTAAACAAAAACAAGCAAATTTCCTTTTGTGATAAATGCATAAACTATGTTGAAACACTTACGTGCAACTTTCTCTTTCTATGTCTGTATGATTTTGCTATCGTCATCATAACATGGCGTAAATCTCCAGCACCAACAAGCAGGAAATTCAATTCATCTGAAACATGATCAATAACAACTTCTGTATTTATATACAATACATACAATGTAATTGATATTTAAGTCTTTACTCAATAAATTTATGTTTTATCACAGCAAGCAGAGTAGATCTGTGCTGTTTGATCAGGATCTAAACTGTCACCTTCTTGGTCACAAATATTTTACTGATTATTGAATTTAATTTAATGATTTTTCTAATAAACTCAGCTGGAATACTTACTAAATCCAAGTTTGTGCATACTGGGGTACTTACTTTTCATTGAGGGTTTTATTTTAAGTTCCTTCAAAGTTGTTATGCAGTCTGAAAAAAAAGAGGAGAACTTTACAATTGTTCCAAATAACAAATATTGGGGAATCAAATTGCAGTGTAAAGTGTGTGTGTGTGTGTGTATTTTGTTTTATTTATCGTCACTACCGGAAGTCCAAATGAGCGACACCTCCAGAAGAGTGTTAGTCATTTTAGGTTTTTGGAGGATAGTGCAAGATACAGAGGATCTCCAATTCCAGAATCATCCCTAGTTCTTTTAAGTGCCCAGTGTATAGCACCACTACACTGACCTTGGTTTAACGTCTCTTCCGAAAGACTGTTAGTAATTTTAGTTGGAGTAGCAGGGGATTGAACCAGCGATCCCTGGATTCAGAGGCAGACGTGCTAATCACTGAGCTAAAGTTAACCCTTTACTCCATTTATATGGGTTTTATAGCATGTGTAGAACTGTGTGGATTCAGACCAGCCAACAGAGATGTCCCGAATGATCTGAATCTACACTGTTCACCCATGGATAACAGCTACCGTCATTGTTCGAATATAAGCCACACTCATGTATAAGCCTCACCACCCCCAAACCTGATGGAACAGATGAAAATGGCTTAAGGAAGTGTATAGGCAGCCAAACCTGTGTATTAGCTGCACCCCAAATTTTTCATTGCCAATTTCTGGGAAAAAAAGTGCGGCTTATATTCAAACAATGACGGTACTCACGGAGTTAAGGGTTAACACCAAAGGATCTGACCAAGTTGTGTTTTGAGGTATACGTACATATTTTTAACCCAGCAAGCAGTAGTTTTAATGGACATAACTGTGTAGAAGAGCTCAGGGCAATTGGAGCTGTCATTTCCCCATGCTTTAAGCACTGGGCCCAGCAGTTTTGAAAGAAACATGAAGGTGATGTTGGACACTTTTGAACTATGAACACAACTGATCAACATAGCCATGCCTGTGTGATCCTAATTTAATTACATAGCAGCTAGCTTGTCAGTTGAATTTATTTTTTTCTTTTTTGTATTAAGTTTGCTTTTCTACTGTCAGCTTTGAGTTAAAACTTAATTCACAACTAATAGTGAACAAAAGTTGGAACCTGAGATCATTCAATTTATGCAATTTTTAAAGCCTAATGTTATTATTTTACAGTTAAAATTAGCAATGTTTCAACATCAATGTGTGTAATATGGCTAAGGGAGGAGAGTTGTTGTTGCTGCTGCTGCTACTGCAGTTGTTGTCCACACTTATTTCTTTTCTTTATTGCAGTTTTCTATTCATAAAAAAACCCACCCCACTGAACAAAAATGTAATTCAAATAACTAAGTGATATATTTAATGTTCATAATTAATAGGATGTTTTCCGGGTGCGTAGGAGCGATTTGAACAGGAAGAGATGATGTTGGCTTCATAGCAAAGTGCATAGCGTTATATACACGCATGTATACACGTCAGTCATTTTTGTATATAAATTTGATATGAAACAAGTCTTTAAACACGTCATGCAACATAAGATCACAGTTTTCTATTTTATTTCATAAAACAACCATGTAAATTCTTTGTATAGCATACAGATATGCAAACATAAACTAAATGGATTATCAATAAATAAATAGATCATATTGTCAGTAAATTATTTTTGCATTTTATAGCTCATACAAATACTGGTAGTGTTGTCAGAATCTACCAAATGCAGTCGTACAATTGTCCATACCGGAGACGAAATCTTGAGCAACACTGACAATGTTCATTTCGTCGGTGGCCTCTTTATAAACATGAAGAACCATCAGGTGGTTCAGCCCTTCTTGGCCCATGGTAGATTTAAGTAGGACTTCAGGCATCTTAGCACCGAAAACGATTGTTTGCTGGCTGCATTTATCACCGGTATGACCAATATGAGTTTCAGCACAGTGACTACTTCTGAAAAAAAGTGTTCTACTTCCAGGTTTCATATCTCTAATCATTTGCACAATGGCATTCAGAGACACTTCCTTTAGGTTCTTCCTACTGCTCTGCAGAAGTGTGCCTAACGTATCCAACTGCGTGCGAAATGCCTCTGTACGTCGCTGCAATGTAGCTGATATCTTTTTCTGCTGTTCCGTGCTTTCTAATGCTGTTCAGAAGTGCCTCTTGCAGGCGTCTGTATGTTTGAAACCCTGGCTGGTCAAATCTATCTTAAATGCAGTTGATGACCAAATCCAAATGAAATAACAATCTTACAGCCTGATTTTACATTTACAGCCTCACCTTTGCGTTAAAGAATCCTTTATTCTGCAGCCGAGGTGGAGCCGTCTCTTGCTAAAATATTGAAGCCGCGACCACAGTCCCTGCTCCTACGCGACTCTTTTTGTGTTAAAAATGAATGGGATATTGTAATCAAGTGCGATTATATATACTTGAAAAAGTCCAATTCACTTTCATTTCTTTAATGAAAAAGCAAAAAATAAAGTTGGGTTGATTTTCCTAACAATAAAATTAACATTTTTAAAGGATATCGACAGGGTGTACAAAACAATTATAATTCGAACATGGTTTAATACTTTTCATATGTAATACATCATGATTATTAGACAACATGCCGGATACATAGAAACTTAGTTTTATTATAAAATGATATTTTAAAAATCATGTAGCAATGCAATTCAGTTATTTTTCTCTCGGTTCTAATAAGATACAACTGGAAAATGACCGGTGACTACCTTCGTCTTGTAGATCCATGGCAGGGCTAAATCCCCACCAAGTGATCGAACCGAATCCATCTGTCATCTTTCAAAATAATAAAAACTAGATTCGACAAGCATGAACATGGATACTGTCAGCCATATGTAAACAAAGCAGTTACGGACTGAAGGCCGTTGAACGCAAAGTATGCTATTTAGCGCAACGTATTCGTAAAGATGCGTAAATTATGAAAATAATATCCAGGAGGAATTAAGCGTAAATAGTTAATGATTAATTAGTCGTTATAGTAAAGAGCAAAGTGTCTTTTTGTTACTGTTTTTATACTCTGTATACTTATTACCGCGATATACCTATTACCTCGACTGCCCAGATATAAGCAATAACAAGTAGCACGACTAGGTCACGTCCACTTCTTTTTGGTTTTGTTAAACATCGCTTAAACAAGCTAAAAAGTAAAATCAGATAAAGTTTCTAAATCTCCACAAAATCATAACTTTGCGGTAGTATAATATATGAAATAGTGAAGCATGCATATAAGGAAAAGTCACACTCAGAAACATAGCCTGCCTCCACATAGCTAAATATCAGTGAGGAATATAAGTATCATTCACTTTTGTTGGGTAAAGATCGCGTGATCCGGTCCGAGTGAAATATGCACAAGGGCGGTAACGAGGCTCTGTCGAGTTACCGCATAAGTGCATATTTCACCAGGGCCGGATCACGCGATCTTTACCCAACAAAAGTGAATGATACTTTTTCTTGAATATCGTAAATATTTTGTGCAAGATGTTTTTTTTTTTCATGTAAATTTTTCTTTGCACTACTTTTTAGCTCGACTATTCGAAGAATATGTCGAGCTATTGTACTCACTTGGGCGTCGGCGTCGGCGTCGGCGTCGCCGTCGCCGTCGGCGTCCCGCTTTGGTTAAAGTTTACGTGCAACCTACCTATATCTTAAAAACTACTATAGCTACAGCTTTTAAACTTGGCACACTTGTTCGTCATCATGTCCCGAGTGTGTATGCCAAGAACCATAACTCTAACTTTCATTTTGATCAAATTATGGCCCTTTTTTGACTTAGAATTTCAGGTTAAAGTTTGCGTGCAAGCTACTGCACAAACTCATAACTTCAATACTACTTATACTACAGCTTTAAAACTTGGCACACTTGTTCATCATCATGTCCCGAGTGTGTATACCAAGAACCATAACTCTGACTTTCATTTTGTTCAAATTATGGCCCTTTTTCGGCTTAGAATTTCAGGTTAAAGTTTGCGTGCAAGCTACTATACAAACTAATAACTTCAATACTACTTATACTACAGCTTTGAAACTTTCAACACTTGTTCATCATCATATCCCAAGTGTGTATGCCAAGAACCATAACTCTAACTCTCATTTTTATCAAATTATGCCCCTTTTTCGACTTAGAATTTCAGGTTAAAGTTTGCGTGCAAGCTACTGTACAAATCCATAACTTCCATACTACTTATACTACAGCTTTGAAACTTTCATCACTTGTTCATCATCATATTTCAAGTTTGTATGCCAAGAACCATAACTCTAACTTCCATTTTGTTCAAATTATGGCCCTTTTTCGACTTAGAATTTCAGGTTAAAGTTTGCGTGCAAGCTAGTTACTTTCATACTTCTTGTACTATAGCTTTGAAACTTAAGACACTTGTTTACCATCATGACCCTGACTATTTATACCAAGAACCATAACTCTTTCTTTCATTTTTAATCAAATTATGGCCCTTTTTCAACTTAGAATTTCAGGTTAAAGTTTGCGTGCAAGCTAGTTACTTTCATACTTCTTGTACTATAGCTTTGAGACTTAAGACACTTGTTTACCATCATGACCCTGACTATGTATGCCAAGAACCATAACTCTTTCTTTCATTTTTAATCAAATTACGGCCCTTTTTTTGACTTAGAATTTCAGGTTAAAGATTGCATGCAAGCTAGTTACTTTCATACTTCTTGTACTATAGCTTTGAAACTTATTCACCATCATGACCCTGACTATGTATGCCAAGAACCATAACTCTTTGATTTTTTTCAAATTACTGCCCTATTTAGACTTAAAAATTAAGGTTTAAAACTTTGTATACCTTTATTTTATCTTACATCAGATTTATTTTCAAATGCCCATAACTCATCCTTGCTTTTTTTATATTTGATTTTTGCCCCTTTTCACTTGAAATTAGAATTAAGACTTGTAAATGATTGTTAAAGTTTCAATGTTAGTGTTTTTCATATGTACAGCTATATAAAAGGTTTAAAACAGATGTCCTTAACATACTTTGGTTGAAAGTGTTGAGTAATTGTGGGGTGGGTGGGTGCATAGACTATACTACACTACACTACACTACACTACACTACACTACACTACACTACACTACACTACACTACACTACACCACACCACACCACACCACACCACACCACACCACACCACACCACACCATACCATACCACTGTACTGTACCACCACCACCACCTCCACATACCACCACCACCAACAACAACAACTACAACAACACAAACACAAACAACAACACCACCACCACCAACAACAACACCAACAACAACACCACCACCAACAACAACACCACCACCACTAACAACAACAACACCACCACCAACAACAACACCATCACCACCACCAACAACACCACCACCACCAACAACACCACCACCATTAACAACACCAACACCTCCACCACCAACAACAACTACAGCACCACCATTAACAACACCAACACCACCACCACCAACAACAACACCACCAACAACAACACCAACACCACCACCAACAACAACACCAACAACAATATCAATACCACCACCAACAACAACACAAACACAAACAACAACAACACCACCACCACCACCAACAACAACACCACCACTAACAACAACAATGCCATCACCACCACCAACAACACCACCACCAACAACACCACCAACAACAACACCACCTCCAACAACACCACCACCAATAACACCAACACCACCAACATCAACTACACCACCAACAACAACACCAACACAAACAACTACACCACCACCACCAACAACAACACCACCAACAACAACACCATCAACAACAACACCACCACCAACACCACCACTAACAACACCAACACCAACAACAACACCACCAACAACAACAACATCATCACCACCACCAACAACACCACCACCACCAACAACACCACTACCAACAACAACAACACCACCACCAACAACAACATCAACACCACCAACACTAGCACCGACAACAACACCACCACCACCAGCAACACCAACACCACCACCAACAACAACACCAACAACATCAACACCACCACCAACAACAACATCAACACCACCACCAACAGCAACAACAACCAACACCACCACCACCACCACCAGCAACAACACTACCACCACCACCACCAACAACACCAACAATGCCAACACCAACACCACCACCACCAACAACAACACCAACAACAGCAACAACACCACCACCACCAACAACAACACCACCACCAACAACAGCAACCAGCATACCATACTGTACTTCACCACGCCACACAACTATAGGTGGGCAAAGATAGTGGGTTGATGGGTGTGGGATCAGGGGTTTATGGGCTGGGTTGTGTAAACCCTAAAAAAATCTACAAGAATAAATTAAGTGTTATTTATTGATTTATGGATTAAGAAACTTTTGTTCATGTGTGTTTGTTGGGGGTGTCATAAACTTCTGAATCACTCCCCAGTTTAAATGAAGCCCAGTTACAATGTGCTTAATAATTCTGACTTTTCGAATAGTCGAGCGTGCAGTCGTTTCCGACTGGCTCTTGTTTTTATAGTAGCGGGGTGATATACGAGACATTCCATCATTCATTCATAACTGCGCAAGACGTCGTGACGTCATATAAGGCGCGTGACTCATTCTACATGGGGGTGTTAGATCGAAATTTCCTTCACGGGTTAAAATACCGGATGACCTGGTCTGGTATGCAAGAAAAGATGGCGGTTGTATATGCGGATTAGTAAATGTGACTCCAATGGCAACATGGATGGAAATAAACATTTATGTCTTAGTAGCAGTAGTAGAGATCTAATTCGTAACACTTTTGGTGCCATTGTAGTAAGTAGCAGTATCAGCAGCAAAAGTAGAAGTAGTAGTAGTAGTAGTAGTAGTAGTAGTAGTAGTAGTAGTAGAAGTAGTAGTAGTAGCATTTTCGCTAGTAGTGATTAAGTAGCAGTATCAGCAGCAACAGTAGTAGTAGTACCACTAGTAGTGATCAAGGGGGCACTAACATTGCGAATGGCGAAAACTGACTAAAATTTCAAAAATGAATTTTGGGGAAAATACTCATTGCGTGCCATCTAGATTTTAGTAAAGAAATGTATTTATCTAAAAATCTGATGCAGTTTTATTATAATGCTTTTCATTGAATTATAGAATTTTCTCGGGGCTAGGCGGCGTGGGCAGTAATATGCAATCCCATTATTGCCCATGAACAGGCTCAATCAAACCGAGCCTGCAGTATTTTCAATTTGTCGTGTTCGGTGGTTTTCAAAGTTCCCTTTTCATCTATTTCAATATCACAGTAGCGTTGTTTGTGCCGTGTGGCGGCTGTAAAAAGTCTCCCCGTACATTCAATCAGTGCTGTTATCAGTTACGTCCTTTGAAGGTCGTTGAGCACGATACTTATGTACAAAGTTAATAGTACTTCTAAAATTACTTTTGTTTTTATATTTCGGCCAGTTTAAACATAGGTGGTTTCAATATCCCATCTAATAAGGTTTTGGATATTGTCCAATCACCCCCAAGGATATACTTCCTGCTTTTTAAATTTTGCCTTTGGCGTTGTCTGTGATACGCAGGATTTATATTCTAAGATCCCCTTTCTAAATTCTATTCTGTTTAGTTCCGCCCATTGTTTTCTCGTTTAGGGCAAACCCATTCTTTTATCTGGGGACCATACGCCGCTGAACATGGAGTGGTATTAATCTGAAAATACCTCATTGAAGGTTCCATGTTCACCGCCATATGCATACCATCGTTTGGGATGGATCAAAATTGTACTGTTTATTTGTGTAAATATTGAGTTGCGCTCAACCCGGGGCAAGGCGGCGTGGGCAGTAATATGCAATCCCATTATTGCCCATGAACAGGCTCAATCAAACCGAGCCTGCAGTATTTTCATATTTGTCGTGTTCGGTGGTTTTCAAAGTTCCCTTTTCATCTATTTCATAGAAATAAAGTGGTATTTTACTGTTTTCAAACAGTGGAATATCATTTTTATTTTCACTGTTTATTTTACTTTGGTAGCCAAACGCACAGATCTAGCACATTCCGAACGAGAACGTTTAGAAAACGAGCTCAAACTTGGGTATATGACGTCGTGACGTCATAAACAAACGTTTTTAGCGTCATTTTATACATCTTTTCTATCTTCTTCACACAAATTGTGCACTAAAAGCACTAATTACCAAGCATATACCAAAATAAAGAAAACCCGATTGCACGAGAACTCTGAAATTCGTTCACAATACACCAAAAAACTCATATCTGAAATAAGTATAAGCTGATCTGCAATAAGTTGTGACAATTCGTCAAAAAATGTTAGGGTTTTCAACAAATTCAGGAAAAAAACTAATTTCTTACCCTTTAAGATACACCAGCCTTTAGATGGTTATCTAACTTTTAAATGTGCTTTTTTATAGTATGACACATCGTTTTAAGATTTAACCATGCTTATATTACAGCCTCCTTACACCTGTTTTATCCTGTATACAAAATTGTTGTTATAGGCGGTTAAAAACATAGCAAACATCTGCAAAGGTGCTAGCTCAACACTCGGATTCCTGAGAAGAAATTTTAAACACTCTCCACTTGAATGTCGTAAAACTGCATACATTGCTCTTGTTCGTTCTAAATTGGAATACGCATCCATTATTTGGGATCCCTATCTAAACAAAGACATTGATAAACTTGAAAAAATCCAAAGACAATGTGCTAGATTTATCCTTAATGATTATAAAAGTAAAGAAGAAGGCTGTGTAACGAACATGCTGAAGTCTTTAAAACTAACAACACTTCAAGAACGTCGCAAATACAACCGACTGGTAATGGTCTACAAGATAGCAGGGGGGCTGGTGCCGGCAGTGGACCCTAACATATATTTGGCAAAAAAACCTGAAGGAAGAACTGTGAAACCCAAAAACTACACTGATCACATTGCATTAAATATTGTGGAAAATAGATCTTCAAGAAACTCTAGATCATTTAAAATTCCTTTTGCTCACACAGAACAATTTAAAAATTCCTTTTTTGTAAAAACACTTGTTGACTGGAACCACCTGGAAGAAAAAAAGTACACGCGCTGACAGTAGAGGGCTTCAAGACAGCCCTACAACGGGACTAAATCCCACACTCCACCCCCGTAGAACATATGCCAGCAGTGGCCCTTTCTACGTATTATACAGATACAGATACAGAAAAAGCCCCTGAGAGCTTATAATGTTGTTTCATTGTACTTGTTTAAGAATGGGAAAAAAAGAAACGCAATCGAAACAATATACGCAATGAAATATTTTAATGTATAAATATTTTTTTAATTTCTAAATAAATAATATTTAAATAAATATAATTTTAAATATCCATTTTAAATTTAACTGATTTATTTTTAAATGCCCATAGCGAAATTTTCGAAGACTTGAACTTAAAGTCGGCTATCAGCATTTGTGTGCATATTTGTGCTTTTCGCAAAGAGGACTTCTTTTGGCCCCCTCAATTCGGTTTCTGCGTTCCTAAAACATGTCAGCGTCCACAGAAGATCCAGTTTTTTTTTCACGACTGATCTGAAGATGTTTATGCGACATTAAAGGAGACGTTTAAAAAAGTCAAACCATGTCATCAAAGCCTCTCAAAGTGTAAGAGTTTTACTTTCTTGGTTAATTGCAAATGCCACTGTTTCGATGCGGATCTTGTTCAAGTTGCAATAATAACATTTCAAATTCAAATGCATCTAACAGGTTGGGAATAACCTTAAATGTACTGGCGGCTTTAAATATAACGACCGTAGGTAAATACACGGGTGTTTTGATGTAAATTTTCATGAAATGCATGCTTTTCATGTTGGTACACTAGTTTCTGCAAAATGGTAAGTTGGACAAATTGTTTACTAGAGTCAAGTTACCTATGCTCGGCCAGTCCAATGCTCGGCCAGTTTTGTTTACATCAGTCGTTTCTTCAATAAAAATGTAAAATCGAAAGTAAATTGTTTTTTTTTTGTTTAACCCAACATTGCATTGTAGAAAGAAAACATTACATTATAGAAAGAATGCAAGGTCTGTTTCGTCAAAGCGCTTGAATGCCGACAGCAGACGATAGTGGTCAGGAATGACAGATAAATTGTAAACGAAAAACATATTTCTTTTAAGTCAAACCATAATGTTCATTTGACCTGGTGTGTATCGCTGTGAAAAATGTGATATTTTTTTCCCTTTAAAAAGTTATGAAAGATTAACACAGCTTTTATAAATGCCGTCTTAACCAACACCCCACCCACTCCCGAATACACTGGGTAAAAATCTGAACCGCACCACGATAATACTAGGACAAAAATTGTTTAATGACAAATGACTCAATATTTTTTTGTATTAAAGACCGTTTTATCTTTCAAGTTAATTATTTTTACTTTTTTACTGGTTATTTTGACAATGTTTGCACCTTCTTTAAAATCGTACTTTCCGCAGTGGTGAAATAAGAAAACAACAGCATCAGGAAATGTGGGTACATATCTAAAGAGCAAAATAAACACTTATTGTTTTTAAGTTTTTGAATTGTTATATTATTTAAAATATTTAAGCATAATTCTAATATTTAATAACATTATATTCCAAAAATAACCATAAATTGGCTGTTAAACTACCTGGCCGAGCATTGGACCAAATCTACTGAAATTTAGTTGTGTTGAACCTGTTAAAAACCGTGCCGATTTTACCCATTAACTGACGTCATCCAGGCGCTTACATGTATGACCTAATTTTGTTCATACATGCTGACTACATAACAACATTAAATATTTAAGGACGATCGGTAAATAAAATATCTTTAAAGAAAACGTTATGAATCTGGCCGAGCATAGGTAACCTGACTCTACCTCTGAAGTTTTCATATTACATTAAAAGTTGCTACTTTCACCCAGCGATTACTTGCAATTTCACTTTCTTAAGAATAGCTTTTTGCTCTTATTCGATAAAATCCACTTCTACTAATGTCTATAACATGAAATATTGTCTTTTCTCACATTCTTCTTGATGTTTACATCAACTGGATGCCATACAGGGCTTTTTTCAGTTGATTTTATAGCCGTTATTCGGTCATGTTCCCAATGGCAAAACATATACTTTTTTCCCAATTTGAGAAGAAAAATTCCCAATTGAATCAAAACAAACATTTCTGATGAAAAACAACAGCATCAGCACTGCATCTTTTGCTCTTTAAGCCAGGAATTATTGACAATATTAAATATGGATGGCAATGATTAAAAAACAGCAGATAACAGTAACACTTCTTATTTCCCAATGATGCTAAAAAAATTACTAATTTCTGGCAAAACGACGATAAATTTCCCAATTTCAGGGGTATGGGTCATATTCCCAAAATGGTGAAAAAAAGCCCTGCCATACTATTACTAAGTACCCAGATGTTGTAGAGGGCTTGTATAATTACTTTTTTATTCATTTTCCTCAGCATTCTCGTCATCTATGGAGCGCCAGTTACGCAAATTTGATAATAACTTATATAAATTGCAGAATAAAATTATATAACACTTACCTTTTTTATTTTAAGTAGCAAGGTTCTCCCCATCCCATTTAAGCATACCAGAAGTGCTATGCGTTGATCTTAACTACTGTACTTCCGCTACTCTTTAATTATCCTGCTATGCCTTAAACAATACATGTAAACTCTATGCCATCCTTATTATTGTGAAATCCAAGGAAATACGTATCTCTCAAAAATAGCCTCCGGCTACTTGCTCATTACGAAATTACAATGGAAAGGCCATTATTTACATGTACACACACACATTGTCAAATTGACGGCCCAGATTGACGAGTCAAGAGTCCGGTGGGTAGGGTTTAATTAAGACTGATATTAGGCATCTGCAAATTTTACAGTATTTCACAGTTTATTCTGGTTTGAAATTTAAAAAACCTCACCATTCAAAGATAAAGCAAATAATCAAGGCTAAAAAATAATTAAAATGGGTAAAGTTCTGACTTCAACTTCTGAGTTTTCTGCTCGATTTTATATTTCTTTTGAAAATGTGTGGACTTTATTTTTTTAATAAATAAAATAAAAGACTTCTTTTTTTAACTTTAAATAAATAAATACATTGTGTTTTTTTTTCTTTTCAAATTGATCAAAGCCTATTTGCAAACAACTGTTCTTCGGTCTAAGTGCAGTGAAAAAGAGGTGTGAAAATCAAGTCTGATTTGGTTAATTAGCGAGTTTAATCAAGACAAATCGTCAAAATTTTGTCTTGTAATTGTGATAAAATATAGACTATCGTCTTTACTCTTGATCGTATTGTCTTTAAATTCTGGCCATACAGTCCTTGGCAATGCGTTCTTTCTAGGTGGTAATGTCCAACAGGGCTGTATTGTGTGGACCAAATCATCCGTTTTCCAATCTCATATATAAGAAGTTATAAATGTAAAGTTTACAATTTGAAATCCTACTTAAATTTAACAAAGTTATGTGTCATATGAGGTTCTTTCTTTCAATTCCTATAACTAATTATCAAATTTGCTTATTTGGCGCTCCATAGATGATGAGGATGCTGATGAAACTGAGTAAAAAATAATTTATACAAGCCCTCTACAACATCCGGGTACTTAGTATGGCATCCAGTTGATTTAAACATCCAGAAGAATGTGAAAAAAGACAATATTTTATGTTATAGACATTAGTAGAAGTGGATTTTATCGAAAAAGAACAAAAAGCTATTCTTAAGAAAGTGAAATTGCAAGTAATCACTCGGTGAAATTAGCAACTTTTAATGTAATATGAAAAGTAGTTAGTAAACAAATTGTCCAACTTACCATTTTGCAGAAACTAGTGTACCAACACGAAGTGCTTTTCATGAAAATTTACATCAAAACACCCGTGTATTTACCGACAGTCGTTGTATTTAAAGGCGCCATTACATTTAAGGTTATTCCCAACCCGTCTAAAGTAAAAGTTTCATAAAATGATGTAAAGATAATTCACTTACATGTTGATGTTTTTCAAAATGAGAGAGACATAACTATAGTCTAGATTCTGAAGCTGAAAATTTTGTCGAGGTAGGGCCGACAAGATATACTTTTTATTTTACGATTTTATTGAAGTTTATGGTATGTCTCAATGAAATTAGGTGGCCTGCAAAAATTATTTTATTGCGAACCCTTAAAAAATAAGGGAGATAACTCTGATATAGAATTATAAGTTAACTTTAAATTATTTAGATATAATGACGAGTTGCATTGATATCAGTCCAAATTTTAGTATCAACTTTAGTTTTTATATGATCTAGCAACCATTATTTATTTAAGATGTATTATTAGCACATAATATTGGACTAATATGTAATTTAAGACATTTTTGTTGGTAAAATATACAAAGAAACACAACTATTTACGATTTCCCCTATTTTATGAGCTAAAAAAATTTTCTGTTCATATCACTTGTAAATCTTTATACAGATATTTCACATAACTCTTCTAAACATTAATTAAGATGTTTTAGAAGACATTTTATATTGAAGAATATGCGTTATTGATGATAAAACCTTAAAATTGTGTATACAATTACCCCACCCACAGCATTATAGCAAGTATTCTTTTAATAAAACCTTAGATGGATAATCAACACATTTTCTGTTAGTTTATTTTGTTATTTACGATGTATATATAGTATGATGTGCTTCAGTTAAAGAAGCAAACCGGAAAGGAAATGCTTTGTAAAACACCAAATAAAAGGAGTTAATTCAAGAAAATATAATTATATTTTCTAATATGATACAGATGTCTCCAATAGATCTGTTTTATTCTTACTTTACATGTTTTAATGTCTTCTACTTCTCGGAAGTAATCCCCCATACTCATAAAAAGGCACTTCTTAAATAACAGCATCAACACATTTGTATTCTAATATGATTTGAACATCCTAACAAGTTATGCAAATCAGGGTGCCTGTTGTATTTTTTGTACAGTCACATAATGACGTATAACAGCATAATGGTAAATTAGCCAGTTTATTAACTGAATACAGATGGTAACTAATTTCTTGAAAAAAAAGTGAAGTAATTAAACATTAGATAAATATTACTGTTATTTTGAAACACATGTTTAATGAAGATTTTTCAGATGTTTTGTCTTATGTTAAGTTAACTTTTACTAAATTACAGGAAAATTGCGGGTATGTATCTTTAAATAATGAAATACAATGAGATCTGGCAAACTTAACTTCTTTTCCTTCAGGAAACAGTTTTCAACTTCATTACATTTGGTTGCATTGACAAATGATAAGTTTCCTTACTGAGGGTTGCACTTATCTTAGAATAAGTCTGGGTAATTTTGTTTCATATTGAAAGGTGCCGCAACATTTAAGAAGCTAGGCATAACTTTATAAAAATCTATACATTGTTCTCACCTAATCATGCGAAAACGGAAGTAAGATTACAATCTAGTTGTTTGTAAGTAAAACATAATATTGTATTGCCTGTAAATGTTTTCTTTTTTTACATATTTTGAAATAGAATGGCACATTTTGAAATTTCTAGATTAAACTAGTAAAGGAAAGAGTAAAATCCCAAATATCGCAAGTCTTTTAAGGATAGTAAGTAAAGTAGTTTTCCTGTATATGTCAAAATATAGATGCATATATTGTTCGAGCTTAGAGAAATAGGACTGCTTATGTAAAATGGAGAAACAGTCACTTCTGGATGCTAGCGTTGCCCCAATATAGAACGAGGGAGTTTTATAAACGCTAGCAGAGTCATTATAATATGACACGGTCTTGCTTCCTACACCACAGAATAGTGTAAGCACCTTCTTGACGCCAGTGTATTTGCCATGAGACATATGGTAACACTATCCAGAGGTTTTAGAATGGTTACTACCCAGTTCTATGTTATAGCATATAGTATTCGAAAGTTGTTTTTAGTCTAGACTTATAGAAAAGAAAACTATTTAATTAATTAGGCAATGCCCCCCCCCCCCCCACACCCTCAGTTGTTATTGTGAAACACGCCAATATTGTGCTCAAAGTACATATAATGATGAAAACTTTCAGGAGAAAAAACCAGATGATTTTGCAGTTCACAATATTAAATATGAGTGCAGTTTGATGGTCAACATGCCTGTAAAGTTTCATGACTGTCACTGATACTTTTGGACTTACCTACGACACAAGATTACACACTGAATGCATTATATTGAAATGCATAAGGGACCATAACTATGGTCTTAACAGGTCTGGCCCAAAAACAAAACCCCAGGGCACAACTACACATGATTGTCAACATGCCCGTAAAGTTTCATGACTGCGACTCTCATACTTTTGGAATTACATACAACAAGATTACTTGCTGAATGCATTATATTGATTATATCACTCCATCACAAGGGTAGTGCTAGTATTCGGAAGGGACTGCAACAATTTGACAGGAGCTGGAATAAGTTTAAAATACTGTTATCAACTACAAGCTGATAGTATTACCCATAGGACCTATTATTTTCATATCGCTGTTCCTAGGTTCTTGGTCCTTGGCCAATGTAAGGTTTATGGATACTTTTCTGTTTGGTCTACTATGCTATTCTAGATGCAGTCCTACCCAAAGAAGGGAGTACATGTACTACCATGAATGGCTTCAGATTGCCATTCAGTCAATTTCAAAGAATATTTAAAACCAACTTGCTACTTCAACGTTTCTATTCAGGCTCAGAAGGGGTTAAGCATTTTTTCTCGGACTGACACTTCCCTTTCACGAAGACTAAGGCCATATTTAAAGCAAAGCGACTGTTGAGACAATAACTGGTAACAGAAACACATAGTCTCCATGAGGTTTCTCAACCATGTATCAAGCTTAGTATTATTAAAACCAGTTCCATGTGAATGAAAATGTATTCATTGTTTCAAGCAAAAAAAAGAATGATCAAGATGAAGCTGTAACAATTAAACATAACAAACCATAGATATGAAGGTTATTTTTTGTTTTTCACTTATTGTAATACTCTTGAGACTTCTGTCCAAATGGTACAATCCTTATTTATTGGAAGTACTACCCGTAGATGGACCCAGACCTTACTCTTAGAATGTCGTTCAGAAGCTTGAAAATTTTGTCAAGGACATGTGCGAGTATGTCTGACTATAGTTTAAGTGTAGCACTAGCCACAAGCATATTTATCAATAGCCATAACAATTATGTATTAAAGACTCCCTTGTGCTATTTCAAATAAGCTCTAAAGCAGAAGCAGTCAATGGAACACTTTAAAAATATTATTTAGGTAATTTCCAAAATAATCTTTCAACCAAATGTTAACTAAAAAAATTTTAGTTTGATGTCGTCATATTATCACTGCTCATATACTTGTATTTGTTTTTTACTGACATCTTTTTTAATTCGTGTGCATTGATTGCACTTAGAAAGTAGAAAAAATAATGAGTTTTAACACACATATTGTTTAAATCAACATGTACGAATGATTTAAAAGAATGATTAATACAACTAATAAAGAACAAGATTTCAAACTGCCACAAAACTGTCAGAGAGCAGAAATTGTTTATTTGTTTAAGTTTTGGAAATTAAAGACCCATAACTCCTCAGTGACTTGACTAATGTAATCTTGCTTGTAACCATACATAGCTGAGATTTTATCGTCCCCTTAAACAGTCGGACGAATTTTAGTGATAGTAAATAAAGGTATTGTTTGGTATAGATGTAACTTGTTAAATATTTCCAGTTGAAGGGCATAACTCAAGAGTGACAAGAGCAATCTGACTGGCTATCAAATTTGTTTAAGATATTATGTACATACATGATCTTACTAAGTTTGATGAAGATTGTCATTTTAATTAAGAAAGCATCCATTGCTTATTTGATTTCAAAAATGGCAATGAAATATAAATGAATCCAACGCCATTGCTGCAATCTAGAATATCTTGTTACATATTAGCAGACATATTATGCCCACAGCGTTCTGACAAACTGGGGCCTTGGGCAGTCCTAATTTGGTTAAAACAGCCATTAGAGGACACTATCTATCAAAGCTATCTGCAAGTTACTGAACTGGATATGCTTACCTTAAACATTCTAAGCTAGTTTGTTGAAGATTGTCGAGTTAAAATGTGGAGGAGTTAACCCGTCAGATTGCTTCAGTAACTATAAAGTTATTGCCGTTTAATTACTAATTTGGTCAAAATTAGTAATTAAAGGGCAATAACTCCAGTCTGACTGAAGTAATCTGACGGGTTATTAAATATATTAGTGTCGTAATCACTCAAACCAAGTGAGGCGAATACCAAATAAGTACTATTGCCATAAGAGAGTTGACAACATTTTGTGGACGTTTCCTGCCACCGATAGGTCTGCAATACGTCCTGCTTGTCAAACTGGCTTGTAATAGATGGCTTGCTCTTAAGTATGAAATTAAATGTATATAATCTGACCTGGATGGTTATTGGTGTTTAACAAGCTTTTTCAGAGAATGTGTGCTATAATTCCTTTCTCTAAGTTAAAAAATCACTAGAAATATCACTTTCTAGCAAAAGAAAATGGGACATAAGTGATTTACATTATCTTTCAATAAAATTAAGGGGAATAACTCTTGTTTTTCACACATTATATACATATGTTGTTCACCTTGGACTTTAAATTGCATCTTGCAACTTGTTTGACAAAGTTTCAATGAAGACAGAAAAAAGTCTTTATATTATATGTCATATCATTGAGTTTATCAGTTTTTTGTTGATTTTTTATATGATTTGGCATGAGTTATCTCCCCTTATTTTCCGATGATTCGCAATAAAATTTTCTTTGCAGGCCAGTCCAGATTGTTTTGCCATATAATAGGCTTTAATTTGGTACCAAAATAAAAAGTATATCTTGTCGGCCCTACCTCAACTCATTTTTGAGCCCTTTTGGACTTTCAGAATCTAGTCTACTAGGTAATGTAAACACTTGTCTCAAACATTAAGATATTGACCATTTAGTGACCAAACAATGAAAGTTGGTATCGTGTACCGTCACCATCCAGTTTTCACTTCCAGTAGCGTCCTAATTTCGTTAACAGTTTGTTTACTTCTATGCACATACCAGAAACTCTCTGTCCAAAACAAGTGCAAATCAGGTTAGAAAGGTTACTTTTATGCGAAGTTACGTTTTCCCATAAATTTTAATAATGCTTTTTTGGTGATTCATTGAAAAATAATAGTCTGAACATAAACTCGAAAGGAGCATAGCTGTGAATGTCTGCTGCATAAAGTCATATGATCTTATTTGACTTACATTCCTGTACTGTAAAAGGTTTTATTTGTCCTGAACCAGTAAACGGAAATAGGACGCATTGTCAAGATTGCCGACAATATCACTGCATTAGTTTGTTTCATTTGTAAGGTTAAAATGAATTAACAAATGAATTAAATATGTAATGCTGTGTTCTTGTCGATTCGGGAACGCTTATGTCATATCAAGAGATAATAAAAAAAATCAAACAAATTAAACATACCATTTTAAAATAAAATCGTTTAAACAAACCATTTAACTATACAATTCCAACGAAATATTCATTGAAAAAATATTAATGTTGAAAAAAAATCATACCAAAATTAGGCAACCATGCTAATCATCGCAGGTCAACGTCTTTCCCATCGATTCGGGATTTTGATTGGATGACGGGAATGTTGACAGTAGAGCACACGCTACATTTCGGTTCAGAAATTGAAGACTGCTTACCGTTAGTAGTAAGAAACAAAAAATATCCAATTTTTTGGGGCGAATAAATTCTTTTTAAAGAAATTGAAGTTGGTAACCATTCAAGAATTTAACAACATTTCATGTGAATATTATTCAACTATCTCGTCTTACTACCCGAATTTTTGTACAGAATGCTAAGTGTATCCATTGTTCGCTCTTGTCACACTGCGTCCAGTTAACAAGCTTGATATGAGGATGCAAATTGGACTATGTTCTGCTTTATGGCACCCATTTTATGAACTGTGATGTAGTTCAAGGTCGTTTTATTGGAAAACTATTCACAGTGATTCCCCTTGAAATGGAAGCGGATGAATGTTGCTTTTTACCGGTAGTGAAATTTGGGACAAAACAGTAATTTTCTGAAGAAAATTGTAATTTAGGCAAATAGTTCACATGTTAATTGTTCTAAATGCGTTGGAAACTACTTACAGTGAAACTTGCCTAGTATTAAACAAAAGTTACAGTGCAAGAGCGGCGATTCTGGCCATTTTTACGAATCGATGGGAAATCCGGAATTGGTGAGAATCAGGCATATAAATATAAGGAAGGATAAGTAAATTTAATGTAAATCATGGTTTTATTTAATTTTTAGCTCGACTATTCGAAGAATAGGGGAGCTATCCTACTCGCCCCAGTGTCGGCGTCGGCGTTCCCGTCGGCGTCCGTTAAACAACTGCGTTAAACAAAAAATGCACTTTGGTCCATAACTTGAAAACTACTTATGATATCAACTTAAAACTTGGAATATGTATTCACCATCAAATTCTACATAATTAAGAACAACACCCATAACTCTGCTACAAATATTTTTCAAGTTATGCCCCTTTTTCACTTAAATTTTGCGTTAAGCAAAATATGCACTTTGGTCCATAACTTATAAACTACTTGAGATATCAACTTTATACTTGGAATATGTATTCACCATCAAATTCTACATCATTACCAACAAGACCCATAACTCTGCTGTCAATATATTTCAAGTTATGCCCCTTTTTCTTATGTTTTGTGTTAAGCAAAATATGCATTTGCCCATAACTTTTATACTACTTGAGATATTGCTTTGAAACTTGAAATATATTTTCACCATCAAAATCTACATCATAACCAACAAGACCCATAACCCTGCTTCCAATATTTTTTCAAATTATGCCCCTTTTTCATTTACATTTTGTGTTAAGCAAAATATACACTTCGGCGTTAACTTCGTTATGAATGGAGGGATTTCAAAATAACTTGGCAAAAATGTTCACCATGACAAGTCGGTGTGTCGCGTACAATACCCATGCCTGTAGGTCCAAGGTCAAGGTCACTGTTACTAAAAATAGATTTTTCTTGCAAAATCGTGTATGCTCTGTAACATTGTTGTTTCTTATTAGACTTTTAAATAACTTGGTATAGTTGTTCACCATATCAAGATGGTGTGTCATGTACATGCCCAAGTCTGTAGGTCAAAGGTCAAGGTCACTGTTACTTAAAATAGAATTTTCTTGTCTGAGCTGTTACTTTGTTATGAATGGAGGGATTTCAAAATAACTTGGCACAAATGTTTACCATGACAAGGCGGTGTGTCCACACAATACCGATGCCTGTAGATTCTAGGTCAAGGTCATTGTTACTAAAAATAGAATTTTCTTGTCCCGGCTGTAACTTCGTTATAAATGGAAGGATTTTAAAATAACTTGATACAAATGTTCACTATGACAGGGTGGTGTGTTGCATACCATGCCCATGCCTGTAGGTCAAAGGTCAAGTTCACTGTTACTAACAAATAGAATACTCTTTTCTGGGCTGTAACTTTGTTATGAATGGAGGGATTTCAAAATAACTTTACACAAATGTTCACTATGACAAGGCAGTGTGTCTGCACAATACCCAAGCCTGAAGGTCAAAGGTCAAGGTCACTGTTACTAAAAATAGAATTTTCTTGTACTGGCTGTAACTTCATTATAAATGGAGGGATTTCAAAATAACTTGACACAAATAATCACCATGACAGGGTGGTGTATCGTGTACCATGCCCATGCCTGTAGGTCAAGATCACTGTTACTAAAAATAGAATTCTCTTGTCAGGGCTGTAACTTCATTAGGAATAGAGTGATTTCAAAATAACTTGACACAAATGTTCATCATGACAAGGTGGTGTGTCCCTTATCATGTCCATGCCAGTAGGTCCAAGGTCAAGGTCACTGTTACTAAAAATAGAATTTTCTTCTCCGGGCTATAACTTTGTTTTCAATGGAGGGTTTTCAAAATAACTTGGCATAAATGTTCACCATGACGAGACGGTGTGTTGCGTATATTACCCATGCCTGTAAGTCCAAGGTCAAGGTCACAGTTACTTAAACTTGAATTGACTTGTTCGGGCTATAACTTCTTTATGAATGAAGCAATTTCAAAACAAGTTTTCTAACAAATTCAGAAATATTTCATAGTTATTCCCCTATTCAGTTTAATAGTTATGGTATATTAAGGAATTATTTCTGTTTTTTAAATGAATTTCTCCCTAACCATTCACTTGTTAATATTTTTCCTGATTGAACATCAATGTATGGCCATAGTTGTTATTGTTTTAATCTTTAAATTGCTTTTGTTTCAAATGATTCGAATAGTCGAGCATGCTGTCTCCTCTGACAGCTCTTGTTTGTTCATTTACTTGATGGAAATCAAGCTAATCACTAACTATACTGAAAACTGGTCGGACGATGCTTATTCTATACAATAAATGACATTACCTTTTTGAAGAATGTCAGGAGTTGCATTGCCTACAAAATTATTCTTGTAGCTACAGCTACCTATTAAGAAAACTTAAGACAATGGACCAAATGTTTGACAAACCTTTATTTTATTTCATCTAGGATGAAAGCCTCGACATGCCAATTTAAACGAAAACTTCCAACAATTTACACCTTCAACATAATGCAGTTAGACATTTACACTTCTGGAGTCAAAAACTGTAACACTTGCATATAAATTGCACCCCAACTGAGGCATAAAGACTTTTGAGTAAATCTATCAAAGAAAAGACAGTTGCATAAAACATGTTCTAGCATGGGACATTAATCAATTGCTGGCATTGGGCAATTGAAGCAGATAAAATAAACAAAATGTCATAATGTCCAATAATCATTGTTAATAAGGCGCCTTGATTTCAGATTCGGCAATTCTCAGACATTGGAGATATTGAAAATTGCACTGCAGATGATATTTTTTTTAATGAAATTATAAAAAAATAAGTGAGTATTTTGTTTTTATTTGTTAGACAGTGAGAATGGGTGAAATTCTGTGAGTTTTTACCTCGCAGCATGAGACTTGGCATGTAACTCATTACACTATACAAGTTTAATTAAGGATGTGCTGGCTGTTCTGGATCTACACTGTGAGCCCATGTGATAAAAGGCCAAGCTATGAAGTAACAGGTTAACTCTGATGGCATCAATACATGAGCGATTACAGTACAGATGAAGAAATCGCAGCCTTGTGTTTATATTCAATTATTTTTACAATGTTATTATTTCAGACTAGTTAGTGGGGATGTTGAAGGAAGATTTGATCAGCTTTTTGCAAGGATAAGTAGCATACAGAAAAAATCAGGGCAGTTTGATGTAAGTTTATGTTTTCTTTTGCTCAAAAATAATATTCACAATATTGACTCTTTACTCCATATATACATGTTTTATTGCATGTACAACCTGTGTTTCTATACATGTATATCCAGATCAGCTGACTGATCCAGATCTACACTGGTTGATTCTTGGTCATTGAGGTTGCAATTATTGTAAAATGAATCTGCATTTGAAATTATAACCAAAGGTGGTTTGTTTATGCTGTGCGACATTTCTTGCGCAAAACTCTTTTGTCAGTAGGGAAAAGGCACATTTTGTTGTTGGGAACAGTAGTTTTGGGGATTGGAAAAAATCCGGTGATTGAATTGGGATGACTCCCGTCAGCTTTGGGAATGGTACCCGTTTGGGAAGGTAGTTAAAGAAGAAAAAAACCCCGCTGAGCTGGCACATCCATGCCGTCTAAACAGGATCTGCACTGGTTTTTGTCAGAAATAACCTAACAAATCAGAAAAGCAAACAGTTTAGATCCTGATCAGATGGCACAGATGTGCCAGCTGATCTGGATCTAAAGTGTTCACCCATGCATTAAAGGTGTATCTATAGAGGAAAGGGTTAACAGTGTAGATCCTGATTGAACTGCATGTGCCAGCTGATCTCATTATATGCTGATGGCTCATGTTATCAAAACTTGATCTATAGCAGTGTTTTTTTATGCCAAATATTTGAAGAAATAGGGCCCCATTCCCCCCTCAAAATAGTATATATTTTTCCCCCATGTCATATAAAAAATTCCCCATTTGCTGGAGTCTGTTACCGACGGTTCTATTTGTTCTGCTAATGTGTAACAGCATGATAGTGAAAATGGTAGTGAAGATGATAAATCTTAATTTTTTTCTGATGCAAGAAAATTCAGATGGGAAGTATGAGGCAAGATTTACTTAGTTGTACTACTGTTTTAGCAAAGCTAAAAAAATATCAGTGAATACTTTGTTTTGTTGTGTTTGACAGCTGCAAGTACCATATTTTCCAAATATTCCCCATTTCCTTTGTTCATGTTGCAATTTCCCCCCACCAAAGGGCTGTGACCCCCTTCCCCCCAAAAGTGAAAAAAACACTGTATATAGAGTAAATTTAAAAAAGACATAAATACTTGCACATGACAATGTTAATATTGGTTACAAAACACGTGCAATTCTTTTGTTTGAAGGTTTGAAGAGCTTAGTTTTGATTAAAGTAAGACCTAGATCTACAACCCTTTCACTTAACTATAACTTATCAATGGATGACTGGATACTGAAGTGAAGGTTTTCAGTCTTTTTTTGTTTTAAGTGTCTTTCTGTATCATTTTTTGTTTGTGTTTTTTTTTTATGTAACATATACATCAAATTTTCAATATTTTACAGAGATAACATTACAAGCATAGATAGCTACTGAACAAAAAATTCACAAAATCATATTTAAACAAAATGGCCTGCCTTTAACCCTTTACTCCATATTTACTCCATATTTACTCCATATTTAGTATAATTTAGGGATGGCATTTTTCATCTATTTTACCATTCGAATGTTTGAATCAGTTGGGATTCGAACGTTTGAAATATTCACAAACAATCACATTAAATTAATGATTAATCTTGAAACCAACTGTCTTTATCAGTAGAGCTCCAGTAATGCTTCAAATGCTTTCGAATGTTTATGATCTTATCCGAACGTTCGAATGTTAGAACGTTCCTTTACATCCCTAGTATAATTTATGTTTTATCACATGTCATCTGTTTACTGCTTGGTCAGAAATATCCTGCTGAAATCTAAATGCAAACAGTTTAGATCCTGATCATATGGCACAGATGTGCTGGCTGATCTGAAGCTGAACTACTTGCCCACACAATAAAAACCACTTGTATGTAGTAATGGGTATGAATGACTTTAAATTGCTCATGTAGTTTGCATTGATTATTGTTAAATTGCAGCTACTGCTCTGTGTTGGAAACTTTTTTGGTGACAAGAATGATGATTGGAAGAAGTACAAATCAGGATCAGCTAAAGGTATGCTTGTATTTGAAAACAGAGATCTGAATATAGACTCCGGATCCAGAGATTTATAGCAAGTCAAATATTCAGTCAGTAAAAAAGGCAGTCAGTAATTGCCTGATTAATATCTCTCAGTTTCAGAAACATATCTCTCATCTAATGGAGTTGAAAGGTCCACAGGTACTTTACTCAATATATACAGACTTCCCGAAAGTTGCCAGACCGAAGGACCTGTCTTGTAAAATTTCAGCCGATCAGACATGTTTTCTAATGTTATCTGACCGAATGTCAGACAAAAATTTGAACTCCTAATACTTTATTATACCTTTTTAACATGTTTCGGTCTGACAGAATTTGTTTCGGTCAGACAGTTTTTCACATCTTGTCTGACCAAATGTCTGACACTTTTTTTCAACTTTCGGGAAGTCTGTATATATATATATATATGTCACATGTGTGACCAGTTTAGTTTCAGAACAGCTGCCAAATCAGTGTCATCTGATCTGGATCTGAATTGTTCACCTCTTGGTCAGAAATAACCAAATGAATAAAAAGTGAACAGTTAAGATCCTAATCAGATGCCGGCTGGCAGATCTGGATATAAATGTTTGCCCATGCGATAAATGCCATATGTTTGGAGTTAAATGTTAAATATTTACACTTCAACTTCATTCTCTACGATGAAGTCTTATTCAACTAAGGAATCATAATTTCTAATGGTAAACAATGTGACGTAATAGTTTAAAAGGCGTGGCTCCAGAAGAACTGTTCACAGTTTATTGGAAGTTTCACAATGTTTTGACCTGTGACGTCGAAGAGCATGCACGTTTTGCCACGAGTTGTTTCGAAAAAGCGTGCAGTCATTCACTTTGTCGTGAACATGGCTGTTCTAACAGCCATAAGAAAAAGCCGTTATATTACGAATTCTTCTAATAATTTCTGTATTTAAGAGAGTATAAATATGTGTAAATATAAGGATTGAATCGACATTTGATGTTTTTCATTTGGGTATAAAAAACAGTTGGATTGTTTAAAGTATGCGTGAAGCCCTTCCCAACTGTTTTCCATACCCAAATGAAAAACATCAAACATCGATTCAATCCTTAATTGTTCTGGTAAAAAGTGAGAATTTATCAATGTCCCTTTAGTACATTTTTTTGGATCTACACTGGTCACACTTGCTTAAAAAAGCATATATATAGTGGAAGGGTTAAATAGAGTTCTGACTTCCTTTAGGAAGACATTTTTAAAAAATTGTTTAACAATACATTCAGAGATATTTTTAATGCACTTGGTATGTAATTAATTGATTTCTATCTACTGAGATCATCAATACAGCAGGGTTACTTGTAATACATGTACATGTATTTAATAATTTGGTCTGAGCTATAATTCTATATTTTAATCATCCATGCATTTTTAAACATATTTTAATCAGTAAAGATGCCAGTTCTGCAATAGGTGCAAAAAATAACGTTAGCAAGAAATGAACAAAGTGTTTCTTATTCCATTGCAAGCAAGCATGAACTGAATGAAGTATGAAGTGTACTGAAGTGTACTGAAAGTGAGACCAAACATTGACACTTAAGGTGTGTTATCTCCCTTGTATATGTTTGACACTAGTTGTGTTTGGTATTTACAGTTCCTTTACCAGTGTTGATTCTTGGTCCAAACAAGGCTGAACATGTTCCACTGTTCTCAGATGGTAAAGATGGGGAACTGTGTGAGAATGTAACATACTTAGGTAAGTATTATAATGTTCAATGCCCAAATGTAACATACTTAGAAAATTGAGCATGGAAACCAGTCTCAAATCTCAAGCATCTGATTGACTGAAATGGCGACCTTGAGATTTGAGACTGATTTCCAATCTCAGTTTTATAACCTTCATAACAGAAGATTCTCAATAGCATTTTTTATTTAGAACACAACTTTATCCTCTTTGTGACCCATGTAGATCCAGATCAGCCTGCATATCCATGCAGTTTGATCTAGATTACTCATTTCTTGGTCAGAAATAGTCTAATAAATCTGAAGGTGAACATTGAAGATACTGATCATAATGCAGATATGCAGGATGATCTGGATCTGCTCTGTCCATAGAGTACAGGGTAAAGTATTGACCATATAAGCATATCACTTGTGGTTTAATCCATTTCACAATAATTATTAATTGTCATTTGTTTATTATTTGTGCAGTTTTTAAATAAATATTGTTTAAACCATGTACTGATAATTTATTAACTAAGTGTGTAAAATATGTAAAAAATATGTTGTTAATATTTATAAATTATTATTTAAGTTATTGTCAGTATGTCACAGATTAAGTACTGTCCACAATTTTTGCTCATTACAATGTGTACATAGGAAAGAAAGGACTGTATACTGGCAGTTCTGGATTACAGTTGGCTTACCTCAGTGGTACTGAGTCAGACATCCTGTCAGACAGTACCAGCTTCAACACAGTAGACAGCTCGGCTCTCACTGACCCAGTGAAAAATGACACCAAGTTTAAGGGTGTTGATATCCTTATTACATCCCAGTGGCCAAAAGGAGTGGAGAAATATGCTCAGGAAGTGGTGAGTTATGTTATTCTCTGGGCCCAAGATCATAAAACTAAGATTGGAGACCAGTCTCAAATCTCAAGCATCTGATTGGCTGAAATGGTGACCAGTTGCCATTTCAGCCAATCAGATGCTTGAGGTTTGAGACTGATCTCCATTTTGTTTTATGATCTTGGGCACAGGCCAACGAAAGTAATGATAAAGATAATGAGTTTTATCTTCTGTCTGTCTAATCATTAACAGTTTTCCAGTTACGCTGATGTTTTTATGCTCCCCCCGAAATTCGGGGGAGCATATAGTTGTCGCTTTGTCCGTCCGTCCGTCCCGTCCGTTCGTCCGTCCGTCCGTCATAATATTGTCCGGACAATTACACAAAAACTATGAGAGGTATCAAGACTAAACTTCATAGGTAGTTAGATCTCGTTGAGGAGCAGTGCAGTGCACAAGAACTATAACTCTTGCTTTATTATGCCCCCCTTCGAAGAAGCGGGGGTATATTGCTTTGCACATGTCGGTCGGTCGGTATGTCGGTCGGTCGGTATGTCGGTCGGTATGTCGGTCCGTAGACCACATCTTGTCCGATCAATAACTAGACAACGCTTTGTGATACAGTCCTTATATTTGGTGTGGAGATTGGTCATGACCAGTAGAAGACCCCTATTGATTTGGGGTCAGTAGGTCAAAGGTCAAGGTCACAGTGGCCTTGACCACAAAAACCTTGTCCGATCAATAACTAGACAACGCTTTGTGATACAGTCCTCATATTTGGTGTGGAGGTTGGTCATGACCAGTAGAAGACCCCTATTGATTTTCGGGTCAATAGGTCAAAGGTCAAGGTCACAGTGGCCTTGACCACAAAAACCTTGTCCGATCAATAACTAGACAACGCTTTGTGATACAGTCCTCATATTTGGTGTGGAGGTTGGTCATGACCAGTAGAAGACCCCTATTGATTTTCGGGTCAGTAGGTCAAAGGTCAAGGTCACAGTGGCCTTGACCACAAAAACCTTGTCCGATCAATAACTAGACAACGCTTTGTGATACAGTCCTCATATTTGGTGTGGAGGTTGGTCATGACCAGTAGAAGACCCCTATTGATTTTGGGGTCAGTAGGTCAAAGGTCAAGGTCACAGTGGCCTTGACCACAAAAACCTTGTCCGATCAATAACTAGACAACGCTTTGTGATACAGTCCTCATATTTGGTGTGGAGGTTGGTCATGACCAATAGAAGAACCCTATTGATTTTAGGATCAGTAGGTCAAAGGTCAAGGTCACAGTGGCCTTTGCATACAAAAACGTTGTCCGATCAATAACTAGACAACGCTTTGTGATACAGACCTCATATTTGGTGTGGAAGTTGGTCGTGGCCAGTAGAAGACCCCTATTGGTTTTGGGGTCAGTAGGTCAAAGGTCAAGGTCACGGTGGCCTTGACAACAAAAAACCTTGTTCGATCAATAACTAGACAACGTTTTTATGTTTATTTGTATAATAAAATAAAATACTTCTCAGTGTAAAGTTGTGATTATTTTTCCCCATGACAATTTCAAGTAAAGATATATATTAATGATCCATAACATTAATTTTAAACTATTTCAATATATGCCGTGTCATAAATAGGCACTGATTATCACTCACTTGTGTTTATTAAATGCTTTGGTTTCGTATGGATGGTCACTAAAGCCTGCACATTACCGGAATTGACATAACACTAGAGCTACTATATCTCCGCCAATAGCGAATATTTGATTTAAATTACAATAAAATCCTTTGTGTTAGACTAGGTTAATCTACACGCGCTTATGTTTGTCGAGGTAAATGTAATCCTCTCATTGGATGACCTGGTTATTGATATATAGGAGTTCCACCGTCTTGTAAATTGCTTTCATGACTGGTACCCTTCATTGCTAAAGCTTACAAAAGTCTCTAAATTTCCAAAAATTTAAATTCAATGCTAATAGATATCACTTGCACGTCAGGGGGGGCATTTGTGTTTGACAAACACCTCTTGTTCATTTTTGAGTTATTGCCCTTTGAAATTTCTCATACTTACTTTTTGTCCGGGGCATATCTCACAAAGTCTAAGAGTTATGAAGTTGAAACTTCATAAGTAGATAGATCTCGTTGAGGAGCAGTGCAATGCACAAGAACCATAACTCTTGCTTTATTCATTTTTGAGTTATTGCCCTTTGAAATTTCTCATACTTACTTTTTGTCCGGGGCATATCTCACAAAGTATAAGAGTTATGAAGTTGAAACTTCATAAGTAGATAGATCTCAATGAGGAGCAGTGCAGCACATAAGAACCATAACTCTTGCTTTATTCATTTTTGAGTTATTGCCCTTTGAAATTTCTCATACTTACTTTTTGTCCGGGGCATATCTCACAAAGTATAAGAGTTATGAAGTTGAAACTTCATAAGTAGATAGATCTCAATGAGGAGCAGTGCAGTGCATAAGAACCATAACTCTTGCTCTATTCATTTTTGAGTTATTGCCCTTTCAAATTTCTCATACTTTTTGTCTGGTGCATATCTCACAAAGTATAAGAGTTATGAAGTTGAACCTTCATAACTAGATAGATCTCAGGGAGGAGCAGTGCAGTGCACAAGAACCATAACTCTTGCTTTATTCATTTTTGAGTTATTGCCCTTTGAAATTTTTCATACTTACTTTTTGTCCGGGGCATATCTCACAAAGTATAAGAGTTATGAAGTTGAAACTTCATAAGTAGATAGATCTCAATGATGAGCAGTGCAGTGCACAAGAACCATAACTCTTGCTTTATTCATTTTTGAGTTATTGCCCTTTGAAATTTCTCTTACTTATTTTTTGTCCAGGGCATATCACACAAAGTATAAGAGTTATGACCTTGAAACTTCATAGGTAGAATGAATTCGTTGAGGAGCAGTGCAGCACACAAGAACCATAACTCTTGCTTTATTCATTATAGAGTTAATGCCCTTTGAAATTTACCATACTTACTTTTTGTCCGGGGCATATCTCACAAAGTATAAGAGTTAGGAAGTTGAAACTTCATAAGTAGATAGATCTCAATGAGGCGCAGTGCAGTGCACAAGAACCATAAATCTTGCTTTATTGATTTTTTATTTATTTCCCTTTGAAATTTCTCTTACTTAGTTTTATCTGGTGCATATCTCACAAAGTATAAAAGTTTCTGAACTTGAAACTTCATAAGTAGAATGATCTCAATGCGGAGCAGTGCAATGCACAAGAACCATAACTCTTGCTTTATTCATTTTTGAGTTAGTGCCCTTTGAAATTTCTCATTTTTTTGGTCTTATTTTTGTACAATATTGTAAAATGCTTTCTGTTTGAATCGTAAAGGAAACTTTCAAATACAATATCTTTCTTACAAATTCTTCCTGTTCTAACAAAAAAGTATTTGTGACAAAGCGGCGTTGGGGAGCATAACCTGTCTCTGACAGCTCTTGTCATCTCATCACATCACAATATCATTATACAAAATAAGCCATAAGAAGGTCACTATATCCTGTGAAAGAAAAATCTAGTTCATATAAAACAGAAACATTTTATCAAACTTTATATTAGTAATACTGTGAATGGTTTGTATTTATGGACACACAGTTTTGTCTTTTTTTAAAAAAAAACATTATTTTGTAGGTTCTTTTTTCTGTTTTCTAAACTCGTGTTTTCAAACAATTTTACATTTTATAGCTGGGGAATACTCACATAGGATCTGACAAAGAAATCTAAGTACATGTAAATTACTACCCATCAAAAATAATTGAATAATTATTGCTGCAGCAGCAGTATTCTTTTTTGAAATGCGGTCCCTAAGTGTATGTTATGTTTGCTCTGTAACAAGGTTTGAATGTAAAACTTAATTGTATAAATCACATATTGAGTGAAATTGTTGCGAATAGACCTAATAGTGGGTATATGTACATGTATGACCACCTTTCTGGAGTTTTATTAAAACCCCGCTTTGAAGAAGGAGGGTATACTGTTTTACCCTTGTCTTTGTCTGTACATTCATTTTCCATCTGTCCATAACAAAATTTCTGTCGCAGTTTTCTAAGTTACTATAACATCCAGCAGCCTGATATTTTGCATATTGTTTCATCCTATAGTCCCAGAGTGATTTTATGCTTCTTGTTCATCTTCTTCCTGGTAACCGAATATTTTAGATTTTTTTACTAGGTAGGTGTATTACATAAACCGAAGGCCATCTTTTAACTATATAGATGCATTACATAAACTATAGGGCATCTTTATTGAAAAATGCAAATTACAATTTGAAAGTTATATTTTTTAAAGCAGGGGTGTCACTTGTGATCATTAGCTCACAGATTGTGTTTTTGTCACTGTTCAAGGAAGGCTTTAGCTCACAAGATGTAGGAATGTTTTTGTCACTGTTTAAGGAAGGCTTTAGCTCACAAGATGTAGGATCTGAGACGATTTCCCAGCTTGCCATCAAGCTGCGACCTCGTTATCATTTCTGTGGTATGGAGGACATACACTACGAACGTAAGCCTTACAGAAACCACAAGGTTCTCGCTGAATCCGCCAGGCATGTCACAAGGTTCATTGGTCTCGCCAAAGTTGGAAACCCAGCAAAGAAAAAGGTAAACTGTTAAAGAGATAATAAAAATAATATAGAGAATATTTGTTTGTTTCAGTGTAATATCAGTTTTTGGTGTTCAATTGTTGTTGTTTTTTTAATTTTATGTTTGCTTGTCAAAGAAATATAAAAAGAGAGGTAATAATTTTTAACAATAAGTTCAGCAAAAACAGTGAAATTAAAATGGTATTCCACAGTATCAAAACAACGAAAATATTTATTTTATTTTATTTCAGCTGAGAAACTATTATTTATTTTAAAACATGAAATGAAATCTTGCCTTAATACTTTTTAAGAGACAGATTTTACCAAGATATTGTGTAACATGTTATTTCAAGCAGAAAGTGAAATGTGTTCATTACAATCCTACATGTAGGTTTGCTTTTACCTAGTGGTTGAGAATGACCTTTGGCACTGATGTTCAATTAAAATGATGTGCAAAAACTCAACACCAGGATAATAAAAGTAGATACAATGTTATGTAACAGTTAACCCTTTCCTCCATATAAACATCTTTATGGCATGGGCAAACAGTGTAGATCCAGATCAGCCAGCATGTCCGTGCCGTCTGATCGAGATCTGCACTGTTCGCTATTTGATTTATAAGGTTATTTATTAGTGCAGATACTGATCAGACCGCACGGATGTGCCACCTGATCTGGATCTACACTGGTTGCCATGCATAGAAATGCATATATATTGACGAAAGGGTTAAGGGTTAAAGGTCAAACAACCTATTTGTGCATCAGGTTTCAAAGGGCAAACAGTTCCCTCTTGCACCAGATACTGCAAGAAAAATTCTCCATATCCCTTGGGGTGTAGATCAAGATTAGCTGGCACATCCATGCCATCTGATCAGGATCTGCATTGGTTGCTTTTTTATCAGAAATAACCTAACAAATCATAAAGCAAACAGTGCAAATCACGATCACACGGCACGGATGTGCCGGCTGAC
Source organism: Corbicula japonica (assembly GCA_038501625.1). Classification (NCBI taxonomy): domain Eukaryota; kingdom Metazoa; phylum Mollusca; class Bivalvia; order Venerida; family Cyrenidae; genus Corbicula; species Corbicula japonica. The sequence continues at coordinate 1,316,858 of JAZAYU010000047.1, forward strand.
CTGGATCTACTCTGTTCACCCACGCAATAAAGGTGTGTCTAAGGAAGTAAGGGTTATTTGATAAACATGGGTGTTTCTTCATTGTCATCTTCATAAATAAATTTTAACTTCTAAGTTCAACTTACTTTTAACATTGTATTGCTATTCTATCAAAACTCAAGAACAAGATCTACATTGTTTGTTATTTTTTTCTGACCAAGAAGTAACGTGTATAAATCCAGATCAGATGGCACAAACTTGCCAGCAGATCTGTAGATACACTAATGTGCCAGCTGATCTAGATCTAGATCTACACAAGTGGCACACACAAAAAAACCTATATATATTGAGTAAAGGGTCTAAGCCACCAGTTTAGACTCGATTTTTACATAACTTTCCGTTCAGCAACAGACTTCTGCAAAACACCACTATTAGCAATGAATAGATAAATGAATAGCTTGAAGTTGAAAGGTGAATCCATACATTAGTTTTGTGACTTGACTGTTGCTATTTATTTCCAGTATCTGTATGCATTTAACCTCACTCCACTTTCTATGATGGAGTCGTCTGATCTGGTATCTCAGCCCGATGATGTCACAGAATGTCCATACAAACTCTTGTCATACACCAAACAGGAGGAAAAACAGGTAAGAAGTTTGTGTTTCCCAGTGACGCTTCTTGGAGAAAAAGCAATTCAGTAGAGATTTGATATACCACAATCTGATATTGAAAAATCCAGTATATTGTGGTTAGACTGTGAACCCCTTTTTTCCTTAAAAAGTAGTAAATGAGTCTAACTTTTATGAATAGAACTACCATTTGCACATATTTAAAAGGAATGTATTTAGTAAACTCCTTTGTAGACTGTTAAGAGACCATGACAGTCATTACGGAACTTACTCGGGTATCAGTCTAGGTTATGAGAACAAGGAAGGTTTTCCAATTTTAGGTAGAAATTGTGGGAATTTTCAGTTTTCTCCAGGAAACATAAGGAAAAAAATTCTCAAGTAACTGAGCAGAGGGAAAAGTTTATGACAATTAAGAGATTATTTCTTCCTAGAAGCCATTTTCTGTAAGTAAAGCATCATACATGTAGTACTTGTATGATTGAATTTTTATGGTTGCCAATATTTAACTGTTAAAAATATGTCCCAATATTTTTGGTATCATCAATTTGTATGCATTCACAGTATTACCTAAAATGTGACGGGACATGATCATGGAATGTATATGGAATGAACAACCAGAATGAAATTTACAGTAAATGAATGCAATACCAATTTTCCCAGAAATACCATTCTGAATGTCATGGGATGTAAAGTTGAAATTAGATTAAGTATATTTTCTTTTTAATTTAGTACAATACTTATTTTAGGAACAGTTTTTCTATGATATGAAAGCTGGAGATGGAAACAAGAAACGGCAGTCAGAGGGAGGAGGCGATCGCCAACAGAAAAAGCACAAACGTAATTACCTAACAATCTACAATTAGACAGATATTTTAACAGCAATGTTCACTATTAATGACTAAACTGTACACCATCTAAGTCAGTTACTGCATTCCATCATTTCATACCCACTTAGTGATTTTTGTAACTATTCTTTATTAAATAAGCTTTGCTATACCAATGTGTAATGTTTTCAATAGAGAGCTTTGCAGCCTTATTTCTTTAAATACAACCACAAGAATTATTTCATCTTTTTGTAAAAAAACTGTTAAACATACATTGAGGATATAGACTTAATTCTACTTTCACAGTTAAAACAGACTTTCAAAAAATAACTTTACAAGTCTTTAACATTTGAAAGTCATTGTTAAGGCTGTCTGATAAAATTCTTGAAACAATATCTTACATGACAAGCCATGTAATAACAAATGAACTTCACACTTTGTATTTATTTACTCTCCTGTTAATGATTGATCATTTATGATCTTATGCACAGGCTATTTACAATTACTACTAGTAGGCAGCAGAAACTTTTAAAGACATATTTTTATATACATGTATATGTTTATACATGTGTATATATAGTATTTAACCCTTTACTCCATATATTCAGTTTTAATGGATGTGCAACCAATGTAGATCAAAGTCAGCTGGCAGATCCATGCCATCTGATCTGGATCTGCACTGGTTGCATCTGGGTCAGAAATAACCTAATGAATCTAAAAGGAAACTGTGTAGATCCTGATCAGTTGGTACAGACATTCCATGTGATCTGGATGTCACTGATTGCCCCAGACTTCCCGAAAGTTGTAAAAAAGTGTCAGACATTTGGTCAGACAAGATATGAAAATCAGTCTGACCGAAACAAATTCTGTCTGACCGAAACATATTAAAAAGGTAAAAGTAAGTATAAGTGGTTCAAATTTTTGTCTGACATTCAGTCTGATAACATAAGAAATCATGTCTGACCGGCTCAAATTTTACCAGACAGGTCCTTCGGTCAGGCAACTTTCGGGATGTCTGTTGCCCATGCAATAAAGACATATTTAATTATGGAGTAAAGAGTTAATATTGAAGCTGAATCATTGACATCATTGTAAAAATCATTGCTAAAGGTCAGTTTTTTTCATGACATTTGTATATGTTTTCAGCTGTTCCTACTGGACCTTGCTGGTTTTGTCTGGGCAGTCCAGAAGTGGAGAAACATCTAGTTGTTAGTGTAGGATCTGAGGTATGGAAACTTTTTGAAGGTGGATATACTTTTGTGTACTTTGAAGAGAATTACTTTTGTGTTTTGCCTGTAATAACAGATAGACACATAGGGATATACTGCCTGTCGCCTGAGGCCAGTAGTCACACAACTTGAAAAGGGATTCCCATCTTTGAAAAACAGTCATTCCATTTTCAGGTTTTTTGATGTTATACTGTCAGATATAAATATTTTAAGATGTACTTCTGTATTGTAGACATACCTAGCCCTGGCTAAAGGAGGTCTGGTTGATGATCATATTCTCATATTGCCAATAGGACATTACCAGTCGAGTGTCACAGCTCCAGAAGATGTCACAGAGGAAATAGAAAAGTATTCCAATTTTCTATTATTTTTAGGGATGGGAACGAGTAGCAAAATGGGTACTCAGGTACTCGGATCTTGTTCCGATCGAGTACTTAAGTACTCGAAACCTTTCTCTAATGTAAGAAGAAATATCAGCTTCCATAAGTTTTAATGATTGTACCAGTTATGATCATGCCAGACTGCATGTCATTATTGATCATTCAAGAAGATACACAACACATTTAAAGAAAACAAAAACACCTTAATAATATTTAATCATATTTAATGCATTTCGATTATCAACGTTGAAAACATTTAACTACACAATCATTAATTAGCCCGTGTCACAAACTAGAACATCACCGTAAAATGTACACATCGTGAAAATAGTGTATGTTCTCCAATCAGATTTTATTTAAGTTTTGCAAACTTAAAATCAACAATCACATTTGAATATAATTACTCAATAAACAAAATCAAATTAAACTCCGACGAGAGAAGCTTTGAGCTTAAAATATTCAGATGCCAATTTTCATGATTGCAAATAGTCTGTGTTACGACATCAAACAATAACGTCAATAAGGCGCCAATTATCGGATATTTGTGACCCTAAGTGTCATCTTGTTTATTCAAAACCAGGTGCGAGGTGTTGACAATTACCAGTCTGTCGGCGATTTGTAAGATTCCATAATGCCAAGAGCTACAGAGAGAACCTATGTCTTCATTTAAGACTGTCCAATGTTTTAGCCTTGAACAATATAAAAGGGTTTGTTAACATGGTGGCGATGCCTTAGACTGTGATTGATATACCAACTATATAGTAATTTTTCTCAAGCTACTTTGCTCTTTCTGATTTAATAAAATGTTGAGCTACGTGATTTACAATGATTTAAATTGGAAACTAATTAGTTTTGATCATAAAGAAGTTTTGGCCTCTACAAGTTTCTTTCTAAGCCACTATGATCTATGGAATATCTGTCAAGCAGCTTCAACTCTGTGGATGTCAGCCACTACTATTGTGTTGGGACTATGATGTCCTAACCGTATGGAGTTCCCAACTCCTGTAGACTATAAAACTTGATAACAGATTGTTCAATCTCTGCTCTCTTCTCAGAGAAGCTGAGCTTCCTAAGAGACTACGACAGCAGTCAAAAAAAACGTACACTGCATATCTGATTCTGCCTTTGTGTTACAACACTATAATTGTACTACATACTAAATAACCTCTCTGAGGAGCAAGCTCATGGAAAGAACGCGGAAACCTTTCGGTAGCACAAATATTGGCCTCGCTAACTACTTTAAGCCAGCCAGTTGACCACGCTAACTATCTTAAGCCAACACAACTTCTTGGCTGCATATAAACAACTTTACCCGAGTACTCGATTACTCGTTCCCATCCATAATTATTTTTTTTATCTGTATTTATTTGTTAGATGCATTTATTCAAGCAACATTCATTTCTCTTGTATAGTACATAAATTAATGGAGAGAGAGAGAGAGAGAGAGAGAGAGAGAGAGAGAGAGAGAGAGAGAGAGAGATAGAGAGAGAGAGAGAGAGAGAGAGAGAGAGAGAGAGAGAGAGAGAGAGAGAGACATGGTATATATTCACCTGTTATTTTCTAGATACAAGAAAGCCTTGAAGAAGTGTATGAAGAAACAGGGGAAAGCCATGGTTTTCTTTGAAAGAAATTACAAAACACAACACTTGCAAATTCAGGTGATGATTATGTTAAAAAAACAACAATTTTTTAACTCTTTACTCCATATATAAAGGTATTATTGGATGTGCAACCAGGAAACCAGGAAAGAACCAACAGCAGGCACATCTACACTGGTTGCATATTGGTTGGTCAGAAAAAACCTAATGAATCTCAAACAAATCAAACAGTGTAGATCCTGATCAGATGTCAGGGATGTGCTGGCTGATCTGGATCTACAGTTAGTACATGGATAGTAGCGATATGTCATGAAGTAAATGGTGAATAGTAATCTTCAAACTGTTGTGTTTGTTCATCATTGAGTTATGTCTTGTTTCAAAACACTAACATCATGAAAAAAAAAACATTGGTGTTCTGAACATTGATCTGTTTCAGTTCAATGAATTGCATGTCCCAGATTAACCATTAACTCCATATATACATATTTTAATCTGTGTGACCGGTACAGATCCAGATCTGTAGGCACTTTTTTGCCATCTGATCTTGGTTTAACCTCATGAATTCAAAAGCGAACAATGTAAATCCTGATCAGATGGTATGGATGTGCTGGCTGATCTGTGCCCAAGATCATAAAATTAAATCTGGAGATCAGTCTCAAATCTAAAGCATCTGATTGGCTGAAATGGCGACCAGGCAACATTTCAGCCGATCAGATCCTTGAGATTTGAGACTGATCTCAAAACTTTGTTTTATGATCTTGGGCCCTGGATATGCAGTGTCTGGCTATGCAGTTAAGATGTATCTATAGAGTAAAGGGTTAAAAAGCTAAGTGCATGTTTCAGGCAGTTCCAATACCAGAGGACAGCATGCAGGAAGTGAAGGACGTGTTCTTAGAGTGTGCAGAGAGTGAGTCTATAGAGCTCAATGAGATTCCAGTACACTCCGATATCAAACAGGTAAATTCCTATAGGAAGTACTTATCGCCATAGTAGACTTGGGTTAAACCCAAAACTTCATAGAAACAAATTTATTGCATGGGTGAACAGTGTAGATCCTGATTAGAAGGCATGATTGTGTTCACTTCTTGTTAGAATGCTTAACAAATGAAAATTGAACAGTTTAGATCCTGTTGAGATGGAATGGATGTGCAAGTTGATCCAGATCTTCATTGATTGCTCATGTGATAAGATTGTTGCTCATGCCATTAGAGCCATATCCCAGTGAATGAACATGGTCTATGAGCTGAGGTGTGAATCCTGGCCCAAAGGTCTATGAGCTGAGGTGTGAATCCTGGCCCAAAGGTCTATGAGCTGAGGTGTGAATCCTGGCCCAAAGGTCTATGAGCTGAGGTGTGAATCCTGGCCCAAAGGTCTATGAGCTGAGGTGTGAATCCTGGCCCAAAGGTCTATGAGCTGAGGTGTGAATTCTGGCCCAAAGGTCTATGAGCTGAGGTGTGAATCCTGGCCCAAAGGTCTATGAGCTGAGGTGTGAATCCTGTCCCAAAGGTCTATGAGCTGAGGTGTGAATCCTGGCCCAAAGGTCTATGAGCTGAGGTGTGAATCCTGACCCAAAGGTCTATGAGCTGAGGTGTGAATCCTGTCCCAAAGGTCTATGAGCTGAGGTGTGAATCCTGGCCCAAAGCTTATAAAGTTTCTAGAGTATGTGTAGAAGATAGAAAATTTTAAGTTTCCACAAACAGTTTATCTCAAATGACAGATTTTTTTTCAGTTTGAATGAAACGTCTCATGTCTCATGAAAGGAATTTATCTTGAATACTTTCTCTTTGTATAAAACAAATTTTTCTCATATTTTTCATGTTTTGCTTTCATAAGCAAAAATTAAACAGTTTTTTTTTTATATAAAGTATGATATCATTACTTATGAAAGATGACATAATTATGCACAAAACATGACATTGATGTTCAGAAAAGAAGTTTTAAACTGACAAATCAAATGTAAGAGAATTAAGACTGGTCTCCAGTGCCCAAGGTTATAAAGCTGAGCATGGAAACCAGTCTCAAATCTCAAGCATCTGATTGGCTGAAATGGCGACTGGTCGCCATTTCAGCCAACCAGATGCTTGAGATTTGAGACTGGTTTCCAATCTCAGCTTTATAACCTGCAACCCAGTCCTTGTTTTATGATTTTGTGTTCTGATGTTCATTGGTTTGATAATTGAGAAATTTATGTGAAGGTTTAGACTTAACCCTTAACTCCTACATTTGTGACCAGTGTAGATCCAGTGCAACAGGCACATCCATGCCATCAGATCTGGATCTACACTGGTCACTTCTCAGTCAGAAATAACCAAATTAATCAAATTAAATTAATCATGGATGTACCAGCTGATCTGGATCTACACTGGTCGCTTCTTGGTCAGAAATAACCAAATTAATCAAATTAAATTAATCATGGATGTACCAGCTGATCTGGATCTACACTGGTCGCTTCTTGGTCAGAAATAACCAAATTAATCAAATTAAATTAATCATGGATGTACCAGCTGATCTGGATCTACACTGTTAGGCGATTTCGTAAAGGCTGATATATGGTGTACATAGTTTAAGCAGAAAAGGCGTATATACATGTAGTATATGGGTATAAGGAGTTAAGGTAACAGAGTAACATGCACTTGACCTGTTTGCAGATTGTACAGGTTGGAGTACCTTACTTCTATGCTGAGTTGCCGACAGGAGAGAAATTATACTGTAGAATTTCAGGATCTCAAAAGTTTCCTCTTCAGTTTGGAAGGTGAGTTAACTTTTGTTTTTTAAAATGTACATCAATATGTCCAGGCACTATTAAGCTTTACCTTTGTTGAATTCCCAGAGAAGCTTGAAAGTGTTTGATTTTAATGTTTTTATAATATAGAGACTAAGTGAACTAAGCATGATACTGTCCCCTTAGGCCTACTGATTATTTCTGACCTATATGTAGATCTGTAAACTGTAATGTTGGCATCTAATTTGATCTACACTGGTCGCACATTTGATAAAGTCCTTATATATGACCAGTTACATTTTGTTGTACAGTATTGAATTGTAATACCAATATTTGTCTACTCAAGAGATAAAGAAACACTGGCAGACTTCGAAGATGATTCTAGTTTTTCATGTTTCATGCTTTCCCCTGGAGACATCATTATACTATATGACATTCTGTACTGTACCATGTGCACTGTAACCTCGAGTGTTCTTTGGTAGATTTTTATTTTTTTTATTGGCATGTTTGGCAGATATTGCAAATAATAACACCCTGCACTTTTTCCCCTTGAGTATATTAGAATTAACAAGAAACTGTTAACATGCCTTTGTGATACTTGTAGGGAGGTGTTAGCCAGTCAGGGGATACTGGACATGCCAGAAAGAGTGGACTGGAAGGTCTGTAGTGTCTCCAAATCTCAGGAAACATCCATCGCCGAGGCTTTCAAGTCAAAATTCAAGAAATATGACTTTACCTTGGAGGACTGAAAATTTGTCTTGATCAGACAAGGAGCAACAAAGGCCACAGTGTTCGAAACTTTCATTCTGAAGGAATTAAATATTGTCAGTGAACAAGTGCAAAGTTATTTTAAAATTCAGGCGATTATTAGTTTTGTGTTAGATATAAATAAATGTTATCCCTGAAAAAAGTAAGAGCTACATGTACAAATGAGAGAAAAAACTTGGAGAATCTTATTGGAAAAATTCATGAATGTTATGCCTAACTACATGTAAACCGACATGCAGTTATTACATGCACTTCTTCCTTCAGTACCAACTAATGTACATGTAGGCTACAATATATCAAAGTTAAGAGAAATGGCAAATTAAGAAACTAATAGTTGTCGATTCTGAAACAATGTTTGTTCATTAGTAAAACAAATTGTTTACCATTAAGATATGAACTGTATTTTACATGAATAAATGCTTTATATTCTTATCAACTGTTATTTGTATTACCAACTATTTGGAGAATACTCTTACATGTATTTTGAAGTTTTTACTTACTACAGATAATTAACCTTTCCTCGATAATATACATTTTTACAAATGTGCAACCAGTGTACATCCAGATCAGCCGGCACATCCATGCCATCTGATCTAGATCTGCACTGGTTGCATTTTGGTCAGAAATAACCTGATGAATCAAAAAAGCGAACAGTTTAGATCCTGATCAGATGGCAGTATGTCAAAGATCTAAACTGTTCGCCCATGCAAAGATGTTACTATGGAGGAAAGGGTTAAAGAGACAGGGCTGAAGGTTATAAAGCTGAGTTTGGAAACCAGTCTCAAATCTCAAGCATCTGATTGGCTGAAATGGCGACCAGTCGCCATTTCAGCCAATCAGATGCTTGAGATTTGAGACTGGTTTCCATGCTCAGCTTTATAACCTTGGGACCAGGAGTGTGTTTTCTGTGATTCAGTTTATTTCAGGCATGAGTGAGTGAAGATTGACATACATGTATGTAACTGGGAGTTGTTTGCTAATTCATATACACACCTAGGATTTGGTGTATTATTTTCTTATGTATACTGACACAATTTAAAAACTGTGTATGTGGAACATAGATGGTTTAGAAAAATCATTCTGACATCCAACACAAGCAAGTACAATTGTACAACCTGTTATATCACAATAAGTACATGTACAGTGAAACCCCGCTATTAAGACCACCATTGGGACTGGGAAAAAGTGGTCTTATTAGTGGGGTGGTCTGTATATAGGGGTAGAAAATATAGCAAAACTGTAAAATGGGACATCCAAATAGTGGTCTTATTAGCGAGGTGGTCTTAATTCCGGGGTGGTCTTAATGAGGGGTTTTACTGTATAATATAATGCAAATGTTAACTATGTAACTTTAAATTGCATCAGTATAAAATGTTGTAATAATTCTGATAGGGAAAGGGGCTAATTAGCATACCTGAAATATACTCAACAAAAAATGTTTTGCAACTTTTGGCTGTAATTTTTTCACAAAGCAGATTTTTTCCCTATGGCACGCAGGCGCTGATCATTTGTTAGTCTTCGATATTGAGGCATTTTAGCTTGCTGCAACAGTACAGTTCTAATGCCAGTTCCCTACGAAACGTCAAAAGTTATCTCAAGCATAGGCATATCAATGGGGTGACACTTCTCACTCATTTGGGAAAAAATCTGCTGATTTGTGAACAAATTACAGCCTATATCCAATCATTTTTGATAAAAGCTTCAATTTGCATAAAGGATATTATGCTGGGACAATAGTTCTTTCATATTAGGATGGTTTTGTATCACTTGTTAATTTTCATTGTTTTTAACTGTTCAAAATGCAAAAGTTGCAAAACATTTTTGTCGAGTATATTTAATAGCCTGGACAGCTATAGAAAGCACACTGGTATCCATTATCATTTTTTATATTTGGCCAAGTTGATCTGAAGTTCTCACATTTTGAAGGAATTTAGCTCTACATGCAGATACTGTGAATACGAAATCAGTGCAATTTTACTTATGCTCACATGTGTATTTTGTGTTGACCTTTTCAAAGAAGGCAATACACAATGATTACTTGGTCTCATGAAAATCTCATTGCTGGTCAATAGTGGCATTTCCTGGTATTTTTTATTAAACTTAACTGATAAGACGGGATGGATACTAGCAGATCCTAATAAGATGGAATGTACATGCTGGCTGATCTGCAACTTTTAGATGCCAATGTGATATATGTATCTATGGAATAAGGTGTTAAATGCTGGACAAAACAAACACAGAACACTATTTTCTAACTAAAAGGTTTTATTTACATATATATGCACTTATATTTCAAAACCACATATAGTGGTACATGTATATCATGTCTGTAAATGACAACCTCTGAAAAATGGAGACAAACATTTTAAAGCCTACCATTTCAAGGGCAAAACAAGCTCATTTGAGACATTTATATCCCTCAATAAACATGATAAAGAGAGTTCACTTCAAGTAAAATAACTGAATAAGCTGTCTTCACTCCTGAAACAGCCAAGTTAATATGCAGTATAGATATCATAAGACATAGTAAAGTAATAATACCCCAAATAGAAAAATAATTATTTCATCTGGAGATCCGTCTTAAATTTCATAATATATCAAGTTTTAAAGCTATGCATACAGTATAATTCAAGATGTTAACTCTTATTATCCAAATTAAACTCCTAAAAGGAAACAATATTTTATCAAAATGAAAAGTATTGTGTTCATTGCTGTGACCATTCTACAATTATCTAAAATTCATATTGATTATTCAAACCCATATCGAGTTATGACAGCAAATGAATGCACAATGTAAATTCAAGACCAGTAAGACTTTGGCCAGGGACAGTTTAATGAACAATGTTTTTAAATCTAAGGTCACCTTGACCTCAAAATCAATTGGCTTCATTTAAATGTCCTGACCAACTAACCTACCAAGTTAAAGATACTAGGCCAAACCATCGTCTTGCCATGACCAACACATACCAAAATCAGGTTCCAAACAGAAACTTTTTTTACATGACTATTACTTAGCTAACAAGGGCCATAATCAGGCATGATTTTATGAATCACAGAAAAAAGCTGAAATACGGCCGGGGGTCTGGGGGCCGCTTAAGTACCCCAGAAGCTCTGGGGTAAATGGTGCAAAATCCTGCATTCTGGGCCTCTCCTGGGATCATTTTTACTCTTGAAAAACAACATTTTTAAAGCAGATTTTTTCTAGCTAATATCCATAACTAGATATTTATTGAACACTGTGACATTCCATTTCATTACAAATGTTCACCCCATGAGATATATGGGCTACTTTGATGTTCCATTAAACAGCTACACCCCTGCATGGATCCCCTCCCCCTATAATTGATATCTCATAACGTAACGCGCCAGTCCTCTTACGTTTAATTTTCGGATAAAACGTCTGACTGGCTAGTCGTTCACTTTCCGCTCTAGCCACTCCCATTTCCAAATCTTTTTCAAAACTTTGTTGATGTCCTTTTTATTAATATTTTCCAACATCTCTTTTAGGTTAATTACTTGTAAATAGTCCACCGGATGTTCCTACTCAGGCTAGTCAAGCAATGGCTGACACTAAATAGTCCCATTTTTTTTGCATTTTGGGGGCATTAATTGACAAGTATGGGCTGAAAGGGACATGTTTAGTAAATGGCATGCTTTTACTGACACAGTGATACCAAATTTATGTTTAGAAATGCAATCTATGAAAAAAGGCCCCGGTTTTAAGACGGCATATGAAAAACAGTTTTGAAGTTCACACCGTAGTGAAAAAAACAGAGCACCGGATTCAAGATGGCAAATCTCTGTTAATTGATACATGACCCCTACTTTTCTTGCTGGAAATGGATAATACAAACACTTAGCTTTAAAAGCATGTAAGTTAACCCCTTGGGAAATGGTACCAGCTATGATTGCCAGCATGTTGAAGCATGTCATGTTTACTATAGCTTATATAGGTAAATCTATTTACAGGTCTTACACCTATAAGAAGTACAAGTGGAGGGCAGAATTTGAATATTTATATGGTCTGCAATGTTATTTTCCACTAAAATTGTGTGCTGACCAATTTTAAGCAAACTTGAAAGTCAAAAATCAGTATAACTGTGTTACAGGAGGCAAAATTAGGTTTTAATTAGGTTTGGGGCCTTTTTAAACTGTTTTTGCCTTAAAAATGCCACAATTGATACCCTGTGTGGCCCATTTTGCATGTGTCAGCTCAAAAAGTGATTTGCTTTTATTAGTTAAGATGTTTTACTATTATTCATAACCATGTTTTTGAGAAATTTGATGCTTTTCAATTTTTATTAGAAAGAAATGAATTCTTAGGTTTAGGCGCTTGGCCGCAAACGCGTACCAGAATAGGTGGTGTTGGAAAATTCCTCATATTGAGTTCATTTTTGCTAACTGAATGCTGAAACTTGGTAGATATATTGCAAACATCATATTATTGAATAAAAACAGAAAATATAAGATATTGAAAAACACAAGTTTTCTTATAGGTTAATTACTTGTAAATAGTCCACCGGATGTTCCTACTCGGGCTAGTCAAGCAATGGCTGACACTAAATAGTCCCATTTTTTTTTTGCATTTTGGGGGCATTAATTGACAAGTATGGGCTGAAAGGGACATGTTTAGTAAATGGAATCTTTTTACTGACACAGTGATACCAAATTTATGTTTAGAAATGCAATCTATGAAAAAAGGCCCCGGTTTTAAGACGGCATATGAAAAACAGTTTTGAAGTTCACACCGTAGTGAAAAAAACAGAGCACCGGATTCAAGATGGCAAATCTCTGTTAATTGATACATGACCCCTACTTTTCTTGCTGGAAATGGATAATACAAACACTTAGCTTTAAAAGCATGTAAGTTAACCCCTTGGGAAATGGTACCAGCTATGATTGCCAGCATGTTGAAGCATGTCATGTTTACTATAGCTTATATAGGTAAATCTATTTACAGGTCTTAAACCTTTAACAACAACTTTCCCAGCCATGCAGGATTATTAGTACAACCATAGTTTGATTCGCGTTTTACAATTGGCCAATGCTCTAATTTAATCCAATCATATCGCTGATTACATTTCGGGAAACATTGGTAAATGTAAAAACCGGGTCCCGTAAAAAAACGTGTAGTGACGCTAGACTCTTGCACAGCAAAGCCCGGTTGGCAAATTAAATCCTAAGCGGAAAATAAAATTGAATATCGGAATCAGGCGCGGCGAAAAGCGGAATTCCGCTAAAAAGCGGAAGAAAATCATGCCTGCATAATTCTGCAATAAAATGGTGGAATGTGACAGCCTTTGATGTGCATCATTCCCCTATCGATATTTACATACTAGGTTTATACAACAAGAGACCATACAGTACCATAATAAGACTCCCCACACATGGACAACATCCAAACCCCGGATACATTTTGCGGGGAAGGGGTGGGGAGAAAAAACAGAGATTCCTATCCTCTTAAATTAAATTATAAGATCACTGATTGCCAGTGCTTGCACTTGTCTGGTAGTAAACAATGCGGAAAGTTCTCCACAATAAACAATGAATAATTAAAATTCTCAATGCCATAGAATTAACCATAATCGCTTCAGCGCTTTGATGAAGTGAAATTAACGGGTTGCATGTGTTTTTTTTTAACCTCTTACTGACGAAACACAAAAACAGAACATGATTGCAATAAAATGTTGTATCTGTCATTAACTGTCTAATAACTTTCAATTATATATCAATTGTCAGTTAACTGGATTTCTAACCTGCACACACCAGCTCTCTGCAAACCAACAACCTTTTCTTACTGGTATTAAACACAATAATTTTCTGTAACTGGACCTAGATTTGGGACTGTTTTTGTAAATATGAGTGACAAAAATAAACCTTCAACCCTTCTCCACAGTCACATTGAAATGTGTCACATTGAAAGGTCAGTACATCTAGGTTTACAATCAGAAAAAATGCATATTTAACATAACTAATGACATATATTGCATCACAGATCTATGGCAACTATAACTCTACTGTAAGTTACATAAATGTACAAAATATAAAAACTGTACAACATCTATCAAAAAATATACATAATCATTATGCTACGGTTTAAGCTACATTGAACTACATAATTATAACTGTACAAATACCATACACTATGGTGGTGTAAGAAAAAATTCTGAATTTGCACAAAAAGAAGATAGTTTTCTGTCAAAAAATAATGAAAATGTAAGTATGGAAGACATTATCTTTGGTAAATAGAATCCAGCAATAATCTAAAGTTCCTTATCTTATCCTGTGCTAATAAGACATCGGATCCATACAGTTTCCCATAAGATGTTCAACTAGAAAATTGTTTTGATTCGAGAGAAAAAAAAAAAGAAATCATTTACAAATAAAAATATGGTAACATTTGATGACATCCCAAATTTTATACCCGATTTCCCTCATCAGGATTATACAAATGTTCTGATATGATGTCCAATTATTGAATAATTACTCCCCGTGTACACTGCAGACTCTTTATAACGCGGTATTGCGGGTCCATCATCCCGACCGCGTTAATAAGTGAAACCGCGTTATATTTTCCCGCGCATAATACATGTCCCGATTTTCCCGCGAAAAATACATGACCCGATTTTCCCGCGCAAATATACTACCTAATACACAACTAACGAGACTATGCATAATTCCACGTAACGTCATGATTCCCGACACTGTACTCGACAAATAATATTTCTTACAAGACATACAATTACCAAATTTCAAATAAAAAAGCAAAACGGCAAGAGACTGACTAATAACACCCAAGATCAAAATCGGATCGGCCTTTTAAATTGTTGTAATGGAATTAAAGACCGTATATCTAGTTTGTTTAGATGCCTGCAGAAATATTTTATTTTTTTATGACACAAACTCTGACATTTACGAACGTAAATGTAAAATAAATATTAAAACACTAACCATCGTGAACATATTCCATAATTTATAAATTACATCCTAATTTTATCTCCAGTATAATATTTCAGTATTATTGCATCATCAACCAACTTAAACCAGCTAAAAAATGCCAAATGTCACGTACACAAATCTTGCAGATCAAACGATTTCATAGCAGAGCCGACAAAACATCACAGTCTCGATACGAGCCGACATTTTTCTTTGAAGTCGCATTTCATTGACAGATATTATCGCTGTTTACCTCCATAGTAAAAAAATGCAACATCCATGGAAGGCGGATCAAAGCAAAATGTACATCAATGAACTACCGACAGGTTTTAAAACATGATTGGGAATATTTTTTGTTTCTTTCTGAATTGTGCGGATTATGTGATAATTATAGAGACAGACCAATTTAGTAATGGATCAATGATAAACAGTAAGTAAGCATTCACAAGTTTGCCTCGGGCTGATATGTGTCACTGGGAAAGGTGTTAAAACAGGGTTGTTTTAGGGATAAAATGTGTGCGTCACTTATATACATGTTACAATTGTGACTTCCGGTTTCGATTTATTTGCCGTTTTACGATCAAAAATGACTTCCGGTTTCGATTTTTTGCCGTTTCATGGTAAAAAATGGACTTAGAAAAAAAAGGGGGATCCACGGGACGACCGCGTTATAATGGAGCGCGGATCTAAACGAAGCGCGTTATAAAGAGTCCGCAGTGTATTTTGTTTAGCCCTTTACTTCATAGATACACTTTTGATCACATGGGCAAACAGTGTAGATCAAGATCAGCAGGGACTTCTGTGCTGTCTGATCTGGTTATGCACTATTTTTACTAAGTCAGAAATAACCGAATCAATCAAAAAGCAACTGTGTATCAGATGGCATCCATGCGCTGACTGATTTGGATCTACACTGTTTGCAAAGCAATGAAGTCATATCTATGTAGTAATGAGCTAACTACCGTAACAACCTATACATAGCTTTGAACTCCCAATATTTCAATAACTGTCATAATATATGTATCGCAATTTCAACGAACTGCAGTATATAAATTATTATCATTAATTGCAGAAAAATAAAAATTTTATAAAAATGTCAAATATATTATCACTTAACTTGTAAAAAAAATAAGATCACACTTTTAGCACAACCAAAACATAAACTGAATTTTGAAATATAAAAATCTGTAAAATATGATCAGTTTCAGTAATATAATGATGTAAACATGAAAAAATCAGATCACAGTTAATAAATCACCCTGTAATATCCATCATTTGCATATGTTATAATCAACTGTGCCCAAGGTTATAAAACTGAGCATAGAAACCAGTCTCAAATCTCAAGCATCTGGGTTGAAGGTTATAAAGCTGAGATTGGCTGAAAAGGTGACCTGTCACTATTTCAGCCTATCAGATGCTTGAGATTTGAGACTTGTTTCCATTCTCACTTTTATAATCTTGGGACCTGATTGGCTGATATGGCAACCAGTCACCATTTCAGCCAATCAGATCCTTGAGATTTCAGACTGGTTTCTACTCTCAGCTTTATATCCTTGGAACCGATATGGTGATCTACTACATGTACAATTTTCAAAATAATCAATTTCCGAGCTCTAATGCAAAATAAATGTGTTTATTTTGGGTATCTTAATCAATAAACACTTGACTCCATTTCTACCAATTTTATTGCATGTGTGACCAGTGTAGATGAACGTCAATTACAGATGAATATTTACACAACCAAGTTAAATGCAGACATGGGGCGAATTAAATTTTAATGCTAATGCATTAATAATGCATTACTTTTTGTCAGTAATGCAAGGTAATGATTAATGCAACAGATTTAGCATTATTTTAATGCTAATTTAATGCATTACCTATGCCAAAATGCTGTAATGCTTAGCATTATTGAGCATTAATTGGATTTGTTTACTATTGGATTTTGTTGATTTGTTTTATTAAATAATATTTATATTAACAGTAACCTTTTTATGCAATGATACACGAAATATTTAATATGTTATAAACTATTACATATCTTATTTATAGCAAGAGAAAAACATTTATATGACAGTTTAAGTATTTTGATATGTGTTTACTATTAGTAAAACAAGATACAGACTATAAATGAAGTCTTTTCATCAGAATGTTGTAAAGTTTGAACACTTTTTATGGTTAAGCAATGAGATATTAAGCTTAGTTTTAAGAAAATGCTAAATTTAAAACAAATCAATAGCCAGTGGTCTATAAAGCTCTTTCAACAAATACAGCACTTTTATTTTATTTTAAATTGTTTTAGTGTACACATTCATTGGGACAAGATATTTCCCACCAATTGTCAAACACTGAAATATTCCTGAAAATGTTACTGATAGAAATTTGAAGTTCAGTGCAAATACCAAAAATGTTGTTCTGAAATAAAATAGCATGGAAATTAAATTAAACCTTCAGACTTGCAAATAACTCATACTTTCACAATCAAATGAAGTTATTTTTTCCAACCATTTATCCAAATTATACCTGAATCAGTGTCATTGTAAAATATTAGAGGCTATGTCAGATTTCAGGAAATCAGCATATAATGCAGATGCAGGTGACAAAATGATTTAATTTGATAAGTTGACAGTGTAGTCCTTTGTCAATACAACACTCTAAATGTGTGAAAACAGCAATAAGTCAAAGATAAAAAAGTGTGCAAAAAAGCTTAACCTGTATTAATCTATATGTACTGAGAATACTTTTGTTGTAAGTTCTTGAGGTGTCACTTTAGATCTTCACACTTTTAGACTGATACTTTGTATATTATACTTTGGGGTGATTTTTTTGGAAGATGATCCATTTTGTACATATACTGACAGTTTACTTCTTTTTTTTGTCAGTTCACAAGCAAAATAATGCTTAATTTATTGCATTACTTTTTGAAATAATGTTAATTTAATGCATTACTTTCTCAAAATAGAGTAATGCTAATTTAATTTAATGCACAAATTTTGCAAATAATGCTAATTTAATGCATTACTTTTAAAAGTAATTCAACCCATGTCTGGTTAAATGGTAAGTATTGGTAGAGAAACTTGACAATCATTCATGGACATACCCTCATCAGTGTTTTGAAAAAAGGAGAAAAAAAAAACGGGATCCAGTCCTATTTGGTGCTTAATTTATAAATTCTATACTCCATGACGTATGGCTATTATACCAGATTATTTCTGACAAAAAGTGTACTGAGTTTTTATCCTGACTGCATAGCTTCACACTGGATAAAAGTCCCATCCATGGAAATGATAAAAAAACCTATTAATCTAACTGCACAATTTTTCAAGCACAACAAATACTAATAGATACTGGCACCACTAATCAATACAACAATAATTGTTACCTTTCAGAAACTAAGATCCACTGAAATAGGAGGAAGTTGAACTATTCTTGCACAAATATTGCAATGTTTGCATCTTAATGCAAGTGTAAATATCTGCTTAAAATGCATCCATGTCTTATCATTGAAAAGTGGGGTCTAAAACATTAATTTAGTGGGTTAATGATAAAAAACATATAATATAGTATATCTTTTGGATTTCACCGATCTCTTTAACTGCTTAATTGCCAAAAACATTTCTTTAAAGTTAAGAAATGAAAATGTGTGCAGTTTCACTACAGTAACATAGGTATAATATAAAATTAATTCTATTTTTGTCACTAACAAATATATTCAAGGTGAAATTATATTTGAGTACCAGTAAATTGAAATTTTAAGAAGTGAAAATGTGTGTAGTTTCACTATAATAACATACATGTAGTTATAATTTAAATTCCATTTTTATCACTAAAAAATGTATTCAATGTGAAATCATATTTGTGTACCTGTAAATTGAAATTACAAGTAATTTTGGAAAAATTGCAGAGAATTTGAATAGTGAATAAGATTCATCATATGGTGTATCCAGCACCATCAAGGTTCACCATTACATTCAATCACAATGAAATTACCCTTTTTGTCTATTCAGAATTGGGCAAATCATAACAAAGCAGTTACAAAAGTACAAAAATGTACATTTATAGAAAAGAAAATCTTCCTAATATCTACAAAAATTTCAAAAGACTAACAGTGGTATAAAAACATTTTTGCACATATTTGCACCAATCTCTTTTTTCAGCAGACGACAGATTTTGATTCTTGTTCAGTGCCAAAGGTTATAAAACTGAGCATGGAAACCAGTCTCAAATCTCAAGCATCTGATTGGCTGAAATGGCGACTGGTCGCCATTTCAGCCAATCAGATGCTTGAGATTTGAGACTGGTTTCCAAACTCAGTTTTATAACCTTCAGCCCAGCACTACTTCAATTCCCAGTGTATTCACAGAGCAGAATAGGCAGGTTCTGTCCTATTTAACAAGGTTTAAAAATAATTTAATCGGTAGCTGCTTTAGCAACAAATGTCTGAAGTGTAGAGCCCTCCGATGTTGACGGCATATATGTCAGTTGGACCTCCTCTTCTTGGCTGTTGTCGCTGGCGGCTGAAAAATAAACATTTATTTAAAAAAAAACATTGCTCACAGAGATATGTCTGTAACTTATGGGCGATCAGTGAAGATACAGATCAGCTGACACATTTGTGCTATCCGAATCAGGATCTACATAGCTTACAAGAGGCAACCATTTTTTGATTCAGATCAATGACTGGGATGTACCAGCTGATTAGGATCTATATTGGTCACACATTCTATAAAACCCTTGTTTACGGAGTACTCCAAGTAGGGATAATCAGGATCCATTAATATTAACACTCTACCATGTTATTGGTCAACTTGGGGCAATTAACTTCATTTCAACCAATCAGGTTTTTGATATTTGACACGATATTACTGTATACTACAGTCACGAAATGTAGTTTCAAGCACACAAGACCAACATCCTTGTGAAGTTTCCTGACCATTATCATGTACACTTTAGGTCTGGCAACATTACTTTAACAACTTGGTCTTTAGTCAATAAAAGATGCTGTAAGTATAAACCGTTTGATGAAATTTGATGGGAACCATACATCTTAATATGGAGTGGTTTAGGCAGTTTGCATATTTTATTTTTATCAGTGACTTTTAAATGTGTTTTTATCATTTACTAAACAAATAAACTTTAAATACTGTAGAATCTCGAAAATACGTGCATAATTGAAAAGAAGTGCATACTGAAAATAAGCGCATATGTCTCTGACAGAAAACTAATAACTAAAAATAAGCGCATATCTGTCCCTTAAGTTAAAATCTATCCCAAAAATAAGCCTATACCCTTCCCTTACAGTTAAAACATATCCCAAAAATAAGGGCATATATGCAAACCTAAATTGCTTATTGATTTAATTTTCATTAAAATGGGGGCTAAGTCAGTGCATAATCATGGCCACAGCAATGCAAACAAGTAAATCTGTGAGCTAATGCTCACTAGTGATACCCCCGCTGTGAGAAATATGACTTTCAAAATGTAATTTGCATTTTTCAATGAAGATTAGGCAAATTTTTTCGCACAGCGAGCAGTTACGGCAACCGGATGTAAAAGGAAGATGGATACGCTTGATTCACTGGTATTATTTTTATTTTTTTTAATCGAACAAATAGACTGGTACTGTTAGACTGGTGCTTAGCAGACATTGGTTATGTGATAGATTTAAGTGGGATTATCGAATATAGGAATTCTGTATAATCCATATTATAGTGATAAAGATACCCTTTGGATTGTGTAGCGCACCTGTATAGCAACAAAATCTAAAAATAGTTCGTAAACAGTAAGTAGATGAGCAAGGAGCATTGAATATCACTATACACCATATGGGACTATAAGAAAAAGCAATATGCAAAACATCAGGCTGCTGCATGTTATAGTTGCTTAGAAAAATGCGACAGAAATCGTGCAAGTATGTCAATTATGTGTAAAAATTAAGTATTAGGTAAACAGGAAGTAGATGAGCAAGGAGCATAAAATCGCTTTACACCATATGGGACTATAAGATAAAACATTATGCAAAATATCAGGCTGCTGCATGATAGTTGCTTAGAAAACTGTGACGGCAATTGTGCAAATATGTGAATTATGTGTAAAAATGTAAGCATTCGGTAAACAGGAAGTAGATGAGCAAGGAGCATAAAATCGCTTTACACCATATGGGACTATAAGATAAAACATTATGCAAAATATCAGGCTGCTGCATGTTGTAGTTGCTTAGAAAACTGATGGAAATTGTGCAAATATGTCAATTATGTGTAAAAATGTAAGTATTCGGTAAACAGGAAGTAGATGAGCAAGGAGCATAAAATTGCTTTACACCATATGGGACTATAGGATAAAGCAATATGCAAAACATCAGGCTGCTGCATGTTATAGTTGCTTAGAAAACTGAGACGGAAATTGTGCATGTTTGTCATGTATGTGTAAAAATCTAAGTATTCGGTGAACAGGAAGTAGATGAGCAAGGAGCAAAAAATAGCTTTTAGATTTTTAAGTATTCGGTAAACAGGAAGTAGATGAGCAAGGAGCATAAAATAGCTTTACACCATATGGGACTATAGGATGAAGCAATATGCAAAATATCAAGCAGCTGCATGTTGTAGTTGCTTAGAAAACTGTGACGGAAATTGTGCAAATATGTCAATTATGTGTAAAAATGTAAGTATTCGGTTAACAGTAAGTAGATGAGCAAGGAGCATAAAATCACTTTACACCATATGGGACTATAGGATAAAGCAATATGCAAAAAATCAGGCTGCTGAATGTTATAGTTGCTTAGAAAACTGCAACGGAAAATAAAAATGCCCTTTGGTTAATGAAATGCACCTACATAGTAACAAAATCTAAAAATATGCGACAAACAGGAAGTAGATGAGCAAGGAGCATAAAATCGCTTTACACCACATGGGACTTTAGGATGAAGCAATATGCAAAGTATTAGGCTGCTGCATGTTATAGTTGCTGAGAAAACTGTGACGGAAATTTTGTTATGGACGGATGGACGGACAAGGGTAAAACAGTATACCCCCCTCTTCTTCGAAGCGGGGGTATAATGACAATGTGAGTAGTATAGCTCCAAATTTTCTTTGAACAGTCAAGCTAATAAAAACCCAACCACAATAAAAATTCACCATACACCTAAATTGCTTATTGATTTAATTTTCATTAAGATGGGGGCTAAGTCAGTGCATAATCATGGCCACAGCAATGCAAATGACAATGTGAGTAGTATAGCTCCAAATTTTCTTTGAACAGTCAAGCTAATAAAAACCCAACCACAATAAAAATTCACCATACACCTAAAAGTGTGATTAGATTGTTGCATTGTTAATCTAAATGCTTATGCCAGCTTACTTACCTTGTGGGGCTAACTGTTTACGAGACAGATCTTGAGCTTTAATATTTTATATCTTGCTATAGTATTATACAAGATATAATAATGTGGCATGCAAACTTTAAACAAAAGGCATAATGCCCACAGCAATGCAAATGATGATGCGAGTTGTATAGCTCCAAATACTCTTTGAACAGTCAAGTTAATAAAAACCCAACGACAATAAAAAAAAATTCACTGTACATCTAAAAGTGTAATAACATTGTTGCATTGTAAATCTAAATGCTTATGTCAGAATACTTACCTTGTGGGGCAAACTGTTTATGAGATGGGGCGTAGAGAGACAGCAGTCCGATCACATACACGTTCCACATACCATATACACCTGAAGCGTAGCATAATAACACGTGTTAACCCTGTACTCCATAGCTCCACCTTTATTGCATAGATGAACAGTGTATATCTGTGCCATCTAATCAGGATCTTAACTGTTTAGATTCATTTAATTATTTTTAACTAGTATGTGCAGATCCAGATCAGATAGCATGGATGTGCCATCTGATCATGATCTACACTGCGTTTAGATTCATTGGATTATTTCTAACCAATATGTGCAAATCCAGATCAGATAGCATGGATGTGCCAGCTGATCAGGATCTACACTGCGTTTAGATTCATTGGATTATTTCTAACCAATATGTGCAAATCCAGATCAGATAGCATGGATGTGCCAGCTGAACAGGCTCTACACTGTTAGCACACATGTTATTTAAGTATATATGGATTTAAAAGGTTAATTGAAACAGGTAAGGGGTTCCTGTATAAAGTATAATATAAAGAACTGTAGTTTTTTTCTTTTTAAATAGCTTAATGTAATAGATCAATTAAAATAAAGTTGATCATCTGGAATCGTTATCCGAGTAAAACTAAAACTCATGCAAATATATCCGGTTCCTTTTTGTGCACTGTTGACTACAGAAAAATCATACACTTAAGACAAGTACTTGTTAGTCAAGATGTCATGTGTATGTTGTAGAAAAAGAAGCAGTAAGAAAGATATTTGTGTATATATGACAATCATTTTCCACTGAAGAATGCACTTGTTTACAGTAAACAAAGACTTACTTTTGAAGAAGACACTTGAAAAGGGTAAAATGAAACTTACCAGTGAACCAAGAACTTAATACAGAAGGCACCTATGCAGTGCATGCAAGGACTTACCAGTGAAGAAGGCACTTGTGTACTGTAAGTTTGGATCTTCATCGCCCCACTTCCACTGTCCTTCACTCAACTGGCTCATAATGAAGAAGACCACAGTGAGGGCAGAGCACACCAATGTAGTTAGCATGAGGAACTTGAACCGATAGATCAAACCCTGTAACAAAAACAGGATTTAAATTACATCTATGATTTGTTATGTTTAACTTTGAATGATCTGAAGAAAGAATGATCTGTTTATAAAAAGATTAATTTTTTCCATAGTTCAGACATGCATGCAATTGAGTCCTTTACTCCATTGATATACTTTATTACTCTAGGGAACAGACCTGGGTTCAATTACTTTAAAAAGTAATTAATTAATTACAATTAAATCAGAAATGCTTCAATTAAATTACAATTATAATTATTTGCTTTTTCCATAAGTAATTAATTAATTACAATTATTTTAAGGAAAATAATTAATTATTTTTTTAAATATTTTTAATTATTTTCAATATATTTACAAACAGAACCATGTTGAAAACAGATTTCTGATACAGATCTACAAGTCCTTATTGCATTTCAAAAACATAATGCTTCAAAGTTACTGTCAGTCAGTGAACAACATTCAGTCTTAAACACTTTCCCATCTATTGAAAAGAGCCGTTTAACAGGAGCATATAATGCAGGTAGAGCCATGTAGATTTCAGCCATCTTTGACAACCTTGGTAGACTCTCAGCATGTACAGTTCAATATTGGAGAGGGTTTAAATCAGAACTTTTACAAACTCGAGACAAATATTGGTCAAGATCCGACTATTTCCTAATGTGTGTCTTTGACATTTTGATGTCCGAGGAATGAAACTGTATATTGTGCTTGTGTAGACAAAGTTTGAAGCAGCTTTCAGTCTGCCTTTGTACTCTGACAAACAGTATCAGCATTTTGCTCAAAAAATACCACTAGTATCCATTGTGTGATTTAATGTGCTTGAATTCATGTTGTGTGGATAACTGTTAAATGTGAAACGCCAAGTACATATTATATTCAGTAATGTTTACCTTAGATGGAGAATAGATTCTGAACACTTCTTAATTACCCACTAAGTACAATTTATGAACAGAAAAGAACATAACATTTCTTTTATTTCACCCAGGTATTTACATACAACATGGGGGAAAACAACATAAATAACTTATGAATAATTTCTTTGTGGTCTATAATAATTTTTCAATAGCAACAAAAATCAATAACAAAACATAGACAAAGAGGAATAATACTGCAGACAAAGAGGAATAATACTGCAGACAAAGAGGAATAATACCTGTACATAAAAGAAAAATGTAGCAACTTTCAATGAAATTGAATTCTCTTCATTGTAGGCTACTTATACTAGTTTTGTTAATTGCATGGCTTCATATTCATCAATTGTCTACCAACTATTCATATCCAGATTAGCACCTCTTTAAACATGTTAAATGACCAGCAAGTGTGAAATGTATAACCTCAGCTGACAATAGCTACTGCATAATAACATGTGTTTTGCCATATGTTACTGGTTGCTACATGTAATTGAAGAGTAATTGAATTTAATTGACAATTATATTGCATTTTTTGGATTTTAATTAATTAATTACAATTAAAATAATTGATTTTTGTTTCAATTATTAATTATTTTCAATTACTTGAAAAAGGGTAATTAATTATAATTAACTAAATTATAATTGTAATTGGACCCAGGTCTGCTAGGGAACAATGCAGATCCAGATCTGCTGGCACATCCATGCAATCTGACCAGGATCTTCACTGTTCACTTTTTGATTCATTATTTTTATTTTGACCAAGATGTGACCAGTGCAGATCCAGATCAAACGGCACAGAATTCTGGCTGATCTGGGTCGTAAAGGGTCAAGTCCTTTTTAATAAATTTGTGCATTATTTGGTGAAGTTAACATACAAACAAACCTA
Source organism: Corbicula japonica (assembly GCA_038501625.1). Taxonomy (NCBI): domain Eukaryota; kingdom Metazoa; phylum Mollusca; class Bivalvia; order Venerida; family Cyrenidae; genus Corbicula; species Corbicula japonica. The sequence continues at coordinate 1,342,422 of JAZAYU010000047.1, forward strand.
TAAATAATCACTACAATCCCCAGTTCCTCAGCCTGTTATCTTACCATGTAATAAAGTCTCCTGCCACTACTCATGGATGGCAGAGCTGTCTTCTTTGCGCTGATATTTCGGAACACGAGGAAGATCATGTAGCACAAGAAGAAGAAATATGACGCTGCAGCTATGGCTGCGATAATTATAAATGCAAGCTGTACAAGGGTCAAGGAAAGCTTTTAATTATAAAAATTAATCGCAGAACAAACTCCAAGACAGCCATGTACATTTACCCTTTCCTCCATATATTTGTTTTTACCTTTAAAGCCTCAATAAACTTGCCAAAACGTTTTTTTTTCATTGTGATAATTAATTAACCACGTTGACCCTTTTCAAAAGAAAGTATAAATGACCAAATATTTATGTCCTCAAATAATCCCCAATCATTGAGACCCGGTCCGAACAGTATTTTTGTAGCCCACAAAATTACTAACCAATGTTTACAATCACTCGGCGAAAAGTTATTGTTTTTTTCCGTAAGTGGTCCGTAAGAACGCGGTGAAGTCATTCTGTATAATGAGCGACCTTCGCCTGCCGAGAGTTGCCGAAAATCAGCTCAGAAAGATTCGCTGTTTTTTTTGTAAACAAAATAAACGATCCGAAAAACATCCAAAACATGCTGTAAATCAATACGATAATACCCTTTTCTTATTGTAAGGTTTATTTTTTGTGTTATTATGCATACAGGTGAAATCTAAAGTGTTTAGGTTAATAAAAAATATGCTGTTTGGCAAGTTTATTGTGGCTTTAAGGCATAGGCGATCAGTGTAGATCCAGACCAACTCACATTTAATGCCATATGATCAGGATCTGCAATGTTTGCTTTTAATTAGGTTACTTCTGACCAAAAAGCGACAATTACAGATCCTTATTATGCAGCATGAATGTGCCAGCTGATCAGGATTTACACTGGTCACTCAAGCTATATAATCTTATATATGAAGTAAAGGGCTAATTAAAAAGCAAACTACAGCTTGTGCAGCAATCCAAGGCAAAAAGTGCATGCTTTATTGTTTACCCAGTAACTCACTAGCTGCTGAATTTCAAGAGTAATTTTTATCATTTCTGGGGGTATTTTGCTAATTCATTGCCCAAAATACTTACAACTTAAGGAAAGAATGACCCTTTAAACTAAATCATATGGTCAAAACAAGGCATTTTGGAAGTTTGACAGTCAAAGGGTCATCTCTAGGGTTAAATGAAACCCACAATGATGAGTCTCATGTAAATCTGATATAGTTAACAAAACTTGGTGTATTCATTCTTTGAAACTGCCTAGGCTTACGCTTAGCAAGAAAGGATACAGCCAGCTTGGATCCTACACCTGTGACCCAGATGCTGAAGAAAGGGTTCACCAACTGCACACCCCTAAAAACAAAAATGTTACAGATACTGTGAAAAACAACAGCATAACACACTAAAGTAAATACAAATGAACTGCAAAGTGGTAAATATAACAATTAAGTTCACATCAAACTAGACAGTGTCCAAAGGACAATGATGCTCAATTCTGCAGATTGTAACAAGAATTTTCTATAATGTGTTACAGCCTTCATACTTAATGAGAAGTTTCACAACCATGGTTTCACTGTATGAAAGGAACTGAAAGCAAATGAGGAGTTGTTAACACAAGACAGTAAATGAGGAGTTCATATCGGGAAAGTTTATTACTGAAATTAACTAAAGGCAAAAATTCCAGTAAAAATTGTTGCAGAAAAAAAATTTTCTTTAACACCCTTTACAAGACCTACCTGATCATCTGTGCAAGTTCGAAAGAAATCTGCCGGATAGTAAATGAGAGTTGATGCCACAAGATTTGTAAGACATAGTTATGTACAGATAGACAACTGCTACTCTATATTTCTTGGGGGAATCCAGGGAGAAGGAAAGTAAATCTCCTACACTAGAAAAAAAATTGCAAACCACTGGAATTTTAGACCAGTTGGTTTCCCCCAAGGAGACTTTGTAATGGACTCTGAAAGTCAGTTTTCAATGTGTAGATTATCAGAATTCAATAAGAAATGCCCAAATCTTAATAACGTCCCATTCCCCACCAATTGTATAGTGTTTGCCTACCTCTCTGACAGCTCAAACAGCAGGAGACAGAAGCAGCCAACCACTACAGCCAGCAGGTGCTTCCAATATAGAACCAGTTTGTTACGCTCTGTGGTGTCCTGAAATGATGACAAAAATATCCTTCAGTAAATAATAATCATGGATTAAGTGCAAAACAGCTGTAACTGCCTTCTTTATCCATATATAGTGACAACTGTTTTGCACTAAAACCACAATATGACTTGTTGCATGATGACCAGTGCAGATCCAGCTTCTTTGCAAAAAAAAAAACAACAACAAACGAAACTTAAAGTAAACACTGTATATCCTGATCAGAGGGCATGTGCCAGTTGATCTGGATCTACACTGTCTGTCCATGTGATAAAAGGCATATCCATGGAATAAAGTGTAATTAAGTTTAAAGGCACTAAATGGTAAAAGCATTTTTCTTCAATGCTAGAAATAAAGAGAACTAACTGAATTCCTAGTAACATAGTAGACACATTCAATTGACAGTGGAAACTTGTTAAATCACAAAATGTACAGTTTTCTCTTATCCTATTTATCAAATCAAAATCCACCATCAAGGCTGTAGTTTTAGAGGTATTTACCATGATGTGTTCCCCAGTAAAGATGATCCAGAAACTGAGAAGCATGGCGTAGAAACCGCCCTGTCTGATATCCGTAATCAGCAGCATAAATGGCATGTCAATCGCTAGTGTTAGCCACTCTAGTGGACCTGAAACAAAGGTTGGTTTGATTTGTTGCCATACCAGGACTACAGTTATTAAACTGGAGATCTGGGCTGATGGTTATAAAACTGAGATTGGAAACCAGTCTCAAATCTCGAGCATCTGATTGGCTGAAATGGTGACTGGTTGCCATTTCAGCAAATCAGATGCTTGAGATTTAAGACTGGTTTCCATGCTCAGTTTTATAACCTTGGGCACAAACAAGCATCTCAGCAATTTTACTAGTTAAACTTGAGCACAGTCTCAGAACTGACCAATGAAAAGCAGGGCCCAGGATCATAAAAGGGAGAATGGAGACCAGTCAAAAAACCCTAGCATTTGGAAACTGGTCTTTTGTTTCAGTCTGAGATTTGAAGCCAGTCCAGTCTCAAATGTTACGCTTGCGACTGGGTCTGTTTTGAATAAGTGCATAATTCCAACATTATAAGATTGTTGAAATCTGAAGTTGGTCCTAAAATCTTAGTTCTAAGGCCTATGGCAGTCTTTCACATACCTGTAGATTTTTGCACAAATTTATTCACTGAATTATCAGCCCTTTACTCCATGGAATATGGCTTACTAGTGAAAAATACAGTCGCAGAGTGATCAGTGCCCAAGGTTATAAAACTGAGCATGGAAACCAGTCTCAAATCTCAAGCATCTGATTGGCTGAAATGGCGACTGGTCGCCATTTCAGCCAATCAGATGCTTGAGATTTGAGACTGGTTTCCAAACTCAGTTTTATAACCTTCAGACCTGGTTCTATAAGTGACTAGTGTAGATCCTGTTCAGTGAGTACATATGTGCAGGCTGATATATATCTACACTCTTCTAACATGATAAAAGTTATGGTGCAAAGGATTTACAGCTCCCTTACTAATGAATATCAAGACAATGAGTGATGCTAGCAATACAATGGTCACCTAACTGTTTTATGCTTTGATTTTGTTGACAGCACGCATAATTAACCATAAACAAGCTAAACGTTCAAGACTGGTCTTCAATCTTAGTTTTATGATGATGCTGGCTCCAAGGTTATAAAGCTGAGTTTGGAAACCAGTCTCAAATCTCAAGCATCTGATTGGCTGAAATGGCGACCAGTCGCCATTTCAGCCAATCAGATGCTTGAGATTTGAGACTGGTTTCCATGCTCAGTTTTATAACCTTGGGCACTGGACTATGTTTATTAAACTTTTATTACTTTTATTACTATTTTACATGAATATGCAAATGAAAGTCCACTTACAGTTCAACACAGACATTGCAATACCAAGGGCAAATAGAGTTCTGAAATAAAAATTCATGGAGTTTGAATAGAACCGGCATGTGTCTAACATTTTACCTACTGTGGTATCATTTAATTTTGCTAGGATGAAATTTCACGCATAAGTCATAAATGACATTTTCATGTGGTCATAAATTTGCTCAATTGTATTATTCTAATAAGACTAAATGTTCAAGTATTTGCTTTGGCTAGGGTTTGATTTCCCGCTATCGCCCTAGTGCAAAATACGCAAAAATTAAACCATCATGAAATATAATATTACCACAGTAGTATTCATTTAATTTGTTAATCCTGTTTAAAAAACAGAATGATCAAGTTATTGCCCCCTGTCTGACAGCTTTAATCATTAAAATGAATATTTATGACCTGACTGAGATAAAATAATCAGAAAAGCTTAATACACTCAAGGAAAGAAAATCACTTAAATTTAACTTACACATTTATTTCTGAAATACACATTTATATCATAAAAACACATTTAAAAATCAACTTGATTCTCAAAAATCTCTCAAGATCTGTTCTTTCAAATGTTTCTGTTAACAACCACTAAAGAAGATTTATTGTTATAGCCACCTTACAGGACAAATATGAAAATATTGCAGACTGGGTTTAATTGAGCCTGTTTATGGACAAAAATGGAAATGCATATAACTGTCCACACTCCATAGTCCCGGGTTGAGCGAAACTCAATATTTACACAATTAAACAGTACCAATTTTGATCCATCCCAAACAATGGTATGCATATATTAGTGAACATGGAACCTTCAATGCGGTATTTTAGAGTAATACCATTCCATGTTCAGCGAATCTGAGAATATAGATCCTGAAGCTAACAATACCTCTCTAGCAGATTGGCAGGTCTGGATAGCAGCAGGATCCTCCTCCAGTACCAGATCAGCACAGCCAGGATCAGAGGGAACATGACCGTCTTGATGGACCACCACACCTTCGTGAAACCACCATTCTGATGTATAGCCTGTCACAAACCAACATACAAAACATTTAAATAAAGATGGGGCAGCTCCAAAATCATATTTGTAGAGCATTTGTCAACTCCTAAGTTTAATCCTTTCCTCCATAGATACACCTTCATTGTGTGGACAAACAGTTTAGATTCAGATCAGCCAGCACATCCGTGCCATCTGATTAGGATCTAAACTGTTCGCTTTTTGATTCATTAGGTTATTTCTGACCAAAATGCGACCACTGCAAGATCCTGATCAGAGGGCACAGATGTGCCGGCTGATCTTCTTCTACACTGGTCGCACATGCGTAAAAATGTGTATTTATGGAGCAAAGGTTTAATTCGCAAAATCAAAAAATAAACTGTATTTCTGGTTTGCATCACACTGAATATACAGACAATTTATCAGTTTCAGCATTCGATCAGTCCCAGAACTTGTTCAGAATCTTGGTTTAAAAATAAAAAATTTGTAAAAAAATCAGTGTGTTTTCTAGCAACATTACTCTTAAATAGAGTAGTGCTGCCAGAACAAAATGTTTTTTTTTAAATGTTTGATAATGTAACTCCAATGTGCCAGAACTGATTAAATGAAATTTTCCAGATTATGTAAAAGTATTGTAAATGAGTCATCAGTTTGAAATATTGTTATATTTTTAAACATATCTTTAATATGGTTTGAATGCATTTGGTACTCAGTACTTGGTTACAAAATTAGGAGTACTCAGTTTACACAGGGGTATGGGGTTTCATCAGTACTTATGTTTTAACACTTTATCTCTCCCAAGGATATTTCTACCAGTAAACCAATTATCTGTACAGTTATAAATACAGTATATGTGTACATACCACCAGAGTGATATCTCTCAGTTTTCCAATACCCATGTTAACACCCTTGTACGGCTCCACCGGTACTTTGATATTGACAAGGTAGTAATCATGATGTATACTCCCCAGCTCAAAGAATGACAACAAATCACAATCATAGGCGTAGCCATTCACTTTCTGAAATAAATAAAATGTAATGTTGTTATGTCTTTACTGTATCTTTCCACAGGAAGGTTGATTTGGAGACTTGATATTTCATTTTTCATTTTATTTTTTTAGTTTCATTAAAAATTATCTGACAATTTTTTTTTAAATGCTAACAATACAAGTTTGATCTCTCTAAAATAATTAAGAGAGGTATTTTGTGTTTCTATGGGAACTAGTATTCAAGTACTCGGGTTCCAATTAATATTCGAGTACCCAACTATTTCAACAAGTATTTGAGTACTAGATTACAAAATGTAAAACAATTCAACAAATTTCAATAACAGTAATCTATGAAATCTTACAAATCGCCGACTGACAGTTGCTTGTACAAACCTCACACCTGGTTTCCAATAAACAAGATAATAGTTGGGGGCACAAATAACCGATAATCGGCGCCTAATTAACACTTTTGTTTAATGCAGTAGAAACATCAGTAACACATACAATTTGCAATGAAAATTAGCATCTGAATGTTTCAAGTATGGCTTGACTAACAGTGGTTTGCTACCTTATCCCATTCCTATTAAAAACCTAAACCGAAGGGTTTTATGTTAAGAAATGGTGTTAACATTCTGACAGTTCATACATCAATGAAAATCATGAAAACAAAATGAAATTCTATTACAATCTTTAACAAACTTTTTCTGTATTAACCACTGAATGATTTGTGCCCCCTCATCAGGATCTGTGCACTATTAGCTTTTTGGTCAGAAATAACCTAATAAGTAGTAAAGCGAACAGTGCAGATCCTGATCAGATGGCATGGATTATGCCAGCTGATCTTTATACAGTCCACTTAGAGCAATCAATGAAATAGTTATGTATTGTAGTTATTGAGTTTTAGCACTAAGCGGACGATATACATTGATGACTCACACCATACAGAGGAAAGTGTTCAACTGAAATTTGAAAACTGAGCAATGAGTACCTTTTCTAATTTACAGCTTAGTTGTCTCTGTTCAAGTGAACTCGCAATTTCTTTCCAATCATTGACATCACTATCTTTGTTTCGGTATCCGACCCTTGAATCCAGCTGTATCACAGCATCTTCATCTGTAATATTACATAAAATAACAGTAGGAGTTCCACTAGCTGCTGAATCTCAAGGGACATTATGATCATTTTAAGGGGATTATGCCATATAATGGCCAAAACACCTGTTATTTAAGCAAAAAAGACCCTTCAAATAAAATCACAGGCACCAAATTGAGGCTTTTTGAAAATTTCAAGAGTTAAAGTGTCATCTCCTGGGTCAAACAGAACCTCTGATGTTACAGTATTAAATTACAGTAGTACTTTTACAATTTGTGCAGGTTAAAATTAAGCATATTTCATGCTTATGTAACTTTATGCACAAATTTATTACTTAAAACCCAGCAAAATTTAACCAACTGATAATATAATTTATTCTGAGGGTTTGTGTAGGTCTCAATCTCTGCAGCTAAAATAAGCATACAGTTTCCTCACTAATTTCAGAATTTTAACCAAATAATAACATTTTATAAAAACACCAGTTTTTGAAAATATTTGTATTTTAATCATGTTAGAGTGTATACTGATGTCATTTATCAAATAACTTAGTAATAAACCTCAATTTTCCATGACATCCATGCATTTTATGCAACATTACTTTTAATATGTTATTGCGCCTTACAAATTTTCTGTTATGTTGGGCATATAAATTTACTAGGTAATCAGAAAACATGATTTTTACTACTCAGAAGCATGTTAAATAAAATCTATTTGACCAAGTATACAAACAAACATACCAATAGGATTTGTTTCGTCGTAAATAATTTCCAGCTGTAATACTGTGATCATTGTTTGCTGCCATCGGCTGAAGTCCAGCTGCTTGCCCTCTCTTACATGTGGCAACCAAAACGCAAACACAATCTGTAAGTTCAAAATTGAATAATTTTAAATAAAATGTAAACCCCATTTACCATTTACTCCATGGAAAATGCTAACACAGATAATTCACTGTAAATCATGATCAGCTTGCACTTCTGTTCATTATTGTCCAGAGGCTATAAAACTTGACTTTGAACACCATGCTCAAAAATGAAAATTATTTTTGTTTTTATTTTTAAAAGAAAAAGAAACTACTGTTGTTGATTGGAAGCTTCAGAACAACATTGTTACAGATTAAACAAATTAAAATAAAGCTATAAAACAATTAAAATCAGTAATTTCACTTCCAGGCTTTGAGAATGTAACTTAGTGTTGAGCATGGAGTTCAATCACAGACTGTCCAGGCTCCAAGGTTATAAAGCTGAGATTGGAAACCAGTCTCAAATCTCAAGCATCTGATTGGCTGAAATGGCGACCAGTCGCCATTTCAGCCAATCAGATGCTTGAGATTTGAGACTGGTTTCCTTGCTCAGTTTTATAACCTTGGGACCAGGAATTGTGCCCATGATCATGAAACTGAAACAGAAGACCAGTCTCTAATCTCAATCGACGTAAGCGGGTTGCCCGACGCCCGGGACAAGTAAATTACGGTCCGGACAACAGTAGTGTGCCTGGTCGGTTGCCCGAACGGGCAAGTCCGTCCGGGACGGTTTTTATGCTAACAAACGGTCAGGATCGTGACAGACGGACTTTATCACTTGTAAACCGTGACGGGTTATTTTTAAACTAATCACGTACACTAAACGCTTATTGCAAATAACGTAATAATTATCTGTAAGACGCTTGTAATTTCGATAACCGATCTATTTAAATTTGTCATTAGTTATGGCGATGCAATTAAAATTTTAAGAAGGTGCACAGCCGGGTAGTCGTGTGAAAAAAGAGAAGATCTGCGATTCGAAAAAGGTAAAAAAAAGCATACGAAGATAAACAAGACAGGAAGTTTCAGGATTCCTAAAGGGACAAAAGACCGTGGTTGGTTTATGACCGTGAAAAATCCTTTATATCATCTTGCATTTTCGGACAACTAAAGTCTGGGTCGGGCAAGTAAAAATCCTATCCTACTTGCCCGAACGGACAAGTGGTTTTGAAACCTAAAGGCGAAGACTGTTGATGACAGTATCAAATCCAACAACTACAAGATTCTACTTCAATTCTAGAATTCTCAAGCTAGTTCCACACAGTTCTGGTTTCAAGCCAGAAAGCAGCCATATATGGTGATTAATAATAATACAAAGTTAAAGAACATCTTACACGAATAATATAAAGTTAAACCTCAACCCCAAAACAATGTACATGGTGCATGAAATAATCTTTAAAAATAACCACTTATTTGGTTAAACAAGCGTTAAATGGTCTGACCTGATTTGCTGAAGTTCTATCATCTTCAACCTGTGGGTCATCCAGGTTGTCATACTGCACACATTTCTCAGCATCACCCCTTGGAATAAACCACTCCTTGTTTCCCAGGCCCTTCAAATTCACACACTTTGTACCCAGAACATTGATCACATTAGAAGGATTTGGAGCTGAAATAACATAAATTTGTTTTGAGGTCAACAAATTCATACAAACTATTCTTATGTATTGAAATACAGCGCTTAAGCATTTAATGGGGTTCAGTAAATTGCTTATAACAAATACACATTTTCAGATCCTCAAGCAAAAAGGAAAGTGATGAAAAGTTAAAAATATTAGCAGTAATAGAATAAATTAATCAGTTACCCCATTTGTATGAATTAACGAATGTCATGGCTTCTGAGCGGTTTGATGAAATAGCATAAATGTATTAGTAGTCCTAGGTGATTTACATACCATAAAATTCCTTATAATGACCCTCCACTAATATTAATAAATGCTTCTTTGGGGTGGGGCGGTACAAACGGAATTTTATGGTTTATTACTGTTATACCGTATAATGGGTTAATTTTCAAGGTTTTGCCATATTTTAAATTTGTCGCGGTTGTAATTTTCGCAAATTTGTGCCCTCAAAAATTAATTTTTGCTGTTCCAGTGCATTCATATTGCTATATTTCTTTTAATCCTGTACCAGCAAATGTACAAGTGTAAAAATTAAGTATTATTAAAAGAAGTGTTTGCTATAGTGTAAAAGCTGTGCCTTTAACAGTGGTATTTTATCAAACTGTGATAAATGGAATAGCCCGTAGCATAATTCACATCCGTTTTAATAAGAAAGGTGATAACGTTTTTATCGACGGAATAATGACAGAGACCAACGCAGATATAGACTTTATGTAGTGATAATTAACCTTTAGCCCGCTGGGACAATTATAAAGCCTGTTGAAACAACTTATTTAGTAATGCTCATCTGCAGTGTTTGTTAAGCATAGAATATGCAGCAAATTTTGAAAGTATGAAATAATCTATACCAACAATTTGACGTTTGTCATCAATACCGCGATATACCTATTACCGCGAGTGCCTTGGTAAGAACAAATTCACATGCATACATGATGATGTCACTTCTTTTTCTGTTCGGATTTGTTTACATTATCTCCCAACATCTCTCAAACAAATTGAACAGCAAAACATATCAAGTTTCTAAATATCTACTTTTTAATAAAAAAAATTAACTTCATACAGAACTGGATAACCACTGTTTATCAAAAAGCATAACTTCAACAGGTTTTTATATATAAATTATAAATGAAGTTAATATTTTTTAGTTACTAACAATTTGTTCCAGCAGAATTTAAGTCAAGTAAACTGTAAGCTACATTTTATCACCAGATTTCTGTTCCTGTATCCTTATTGGCTTAATCGCGGTAAAATATGTATACAACAAAAACCAATGGCTGACACAGTGGTTCATTGCAAAATCGATTTTTATTATAAAGGATTTCAGAATTTTCAAAAACATACTGTACATTCATAACAGCTGATTGTTGTTGTTGGAAATTTATTTTAAAATACCCTGGCAAACTTAAGACTCGTGGTAATAGGTATGACCAGGATACTTAATTTGTGCACTGTGGGATGTACTCGATTATCCCCAGTCCAACACCATAGACAGAGGCTCTTTTTTGGCATGTAGGGGTTTGTGCTTAAATCCCTGTATATATGGAGTTAGAATAAAATTAAAAACTGAGTTCGCAAAAGTATTTTAACTAATCTGTAAATCTTCACAAAGTAGGGGCTATGATAGTCTCCATTTAAGGATTGAAGTGATAGTTGATGGTTTCCATTTGGGTATGGAAAACAGTTGGGTTGTTTAAAGTGTGTGAAGCCCGAAGGGCTTCACGCGTACTTTAAACAATCCAACTGTTTTTCATACCCAAATGGAAACTATCAAATATCGATTCAATCCTTATATTTACACTCATTAATAATCTCTTTAATACAGAAATAACTAGAAGAATTCGTGATATTACGGCTTTTTCGAATGGCTGTTGGAACAGCTAGATTGACGACAAAGTGAATGACGGCACGCTTTTTCGCAGCAACTCGTGCAAAAAGTTGCGTGCACGGCGACGTCACATGTATCCCGGCACAACCCGTATACGACAGCTTCCTGTTTTCGACCGGCCCCGGAAAATAAGTAAAACACGGATACTATCGCGTAATTTCCGGTGACGTCATGCGTTATTTGTTTAAATAAGCGGTATAAATGTCATTCAACATGAATTGAAGAAAAATGGATATTCGAAAGGTAAAAATTTGAACCTTTTGACGGAAACAATGCAATTTAGTCCATTTTTATTAGCCCCAAAAGTTCCCATGGAAATAGATCAAATTCACGCAAAAAACACCTGTCAAAATTGTTGTTGTTGTCGTCTGTCAGATTTTAGATATTTACCAGGGCCTAAAACTCATGACCTTATTTGGTAAAGTATACTGAACTACGAAAGTGGCGCATTCAATATTGGTCATAGTCCTTACAGAATTTTTTATTTAATCCAACCATATGCTTTTAAGATTCAAATAGGTTTTGTGATTTAAAACATCCATTTAATCTAATTACAGGCCAGAGTGACCACCAGAGGGTCATATAGACCCTATGATAGTGACAGCCTGACAGAAGCATCTGTTACGGGAAAAGACTCTATAAGGAAAACAGCCTTAATATATGGTATCCCCAAGACAACCCTGATAGATAGACTTAGTGGCAGAGTGAATATTGATGTTGTTAAATCTGGTACTGCCCCTTTGTTCTCTCTGGAGCTGGAGACACTTCTTGCCAGACATTTAGAAACCATGGCTGAAATTGGTTATGGGTACAGTAGACAAGAGACTATCAATCTTGCATCTGACTATGCTTTTAGACTGGGTCTTCCGTGGAGATGAAAAGGCCTAGGACAGTTATGGTCAGAGAAGATGATTTTGATAGCTCTGATGGGGAGGTCATTGCTGAGTCTGAGAAGTGTGTGGTGTGCAAACATTTCAGTCCAGATATGAGCAAGAGGCCTTACATAGTTATTGTTTCTTGGGGTCAGTGTGACAAGTGCTCAGGTTGGGTTCATTTGTCTTTATGTACCCCAGTGAAGGTCATAAGGAGAGGTGATACATTTTTGTGTCCCTCTTGTAGTGCACAGTAACTGAATCTCAAGAGTCTGCAAACTTGTAAATATGTTTAATCAGTTAAAAATTGTTTTTAACAGTTTTTCAAGTTATCAGAGTTGACAATCTGACATAATATTTGTGTTGCCAAACTTTTTTTGGGAACTATACTTGTGTGACGTAGGTGGTCGAATAGAGGTTAAAAAAGTCGGAGAGCGCATGTGCGACACCCGCCATTTTGGAGGCAAAATGTAAACAACTGACACAAGGTTTGACATTTATTTCATTGTTATTGCACAATTATATGATTGTTTTAAAAGTTGCAACAGTTTATATAAAGACAAATTGTCCATGCATAAAATGCGTACGAAAATAATCCTTATGCGGTCGAATATGGGTTGCTCCGGGATAAAAACATCGTGCAACGTCCAATAAATTGTGAACGGCTCTATAATAGCCACGCCTTTTAAACTATTACGTCACACTGTTTACCATTGGAAATTATGATTCGTTAGGTGGATAAGACTTTATCGTAGAGAATGAAGTTGAAGTGTAAATATTACTTTTTGAACAGATGACTAATTAATGTTTAAGGATTGGATATGACAGCTGATCATCAATCAGTAATGAGGACAGCACTTTAATATACATCCATAATATATAGACTTATACACATTATCGATAAGCATTCGAGTTGCCATGATAATTAAAAAAGTAAAAAAAATGGGAAAAGAATTGTACCCCACCAACAAAAATTAACACTTGTCTATAATTATTTGTCAAACATTTTAGATTCCTGTATGTTGTCTCTTACCTACTAAGCCACCAATCAGGAAGAATGATATCAGTAGAAGCAATAAAATAACTGCAAGAAAAATCAATTTCTTCCAACTTAGAGTTTCCAAAACTACGCCTGCCATTGTTTCAACTTCACGCAAATTAACTTTTATTATCCGGAAATTAGTCTAGTTATGATCTTATGGCTGGTTCCTGTGCGGGAACCAGTAATACGGGTACCGCTAGATACCGAAAATAGCCTCTTTTCGCGAAAATAACCCAAAGTGATCGAAAAGAGCCTCTATTTTTTTTTTGTTAAATATTATTAAAAGATGCCAAGTTTATTTGCTTAAACATATAATTTCTCGATTATTTCTCATATTTTTTATTCTAATTGACTTTGGTTTTGATTAATGGCTAAATTCAAGAATAACCTATGCTGTGGAAAAGAGGTTCGGCATCGAAAAGAGCTTGTAATATGTATAAATAATTAATTTAAATAGTGTTTCCTTCTTAATTATTTGCAAAATGTATGCTAAAAATAATCAATCATGAAGTTAAAGAGAAAAATTTAATAATAATGGTGATCTTAGGCAATTCGTATCAGTTTGAGACAGGAGCATAACATGGTGTGATAATCCAATCACATAACATGGTGTGATCATCCAATTAGTGTTAATCAGGGATGTGCGGTGACAGATTAAAGATGGTGAGATTAACAGGAATGCGTAATGGATGTCATTTTCAATCATCAATTTGCAGTAATCTTAAATTGGATGTTAACTGTTAATTAATATAATTTGTAATTTGATTTCATTCATTAGATTGATCAATCTGTTAAATTGAAACATTTCCAAACATTACAGGTTTGATAAATGATTGTGGTTCTTACTTTCTAAGCAATATATAGACAAATAAGATAAACTCCTATTTTAGCATTAAATATCTATGCATGACATTAAATCACTCAATATTTATCACAATGTAACTTATAGGTTTTATTATACTGTTTCTATGAATTTCTACAAAATATGATAAAATACGAGAATAAGAGAACACAAAGAGAATATTTTGATTATATTTTAGAGCTCTTTTCGTGAACAAAATAGCATTTGCGCTGAACGAAAAGAGCTTTATAAACTATGTAAACACAAAGGTTCCGAATTTTTAGCATGCCGACACATTATTAATTTATTATTTTATTTAACCACCAAAACACGAGAGAAAACATGAATTGTATTTTAACCGGGTATGTTTTTATTGTATTAAGTATCTATTTGCGTACACGAAAATAGCAATTCGCTGCTGTACGAAAAGAGCCTTAATAACCTTACAAAAGTAAAGATTCTTCCTTTTTAAATATTTACACATTATTAATCGTATTTATTTATTAAACTGTTACTTTAATGACCACTAAAAATGAACAAAGAAAACATATAGAACTTAAACTGAAAAAGAAAACGTAGAGAACATTTTGATTATATTTTATAGCTCTTTTCGTTAACAACTAAAACAATACTGCATACTACCGATATAATGATATGGTTAGACTGATTCACAGTCCCGATACCAAAATATCTACATCTCCATCTATCGTACGTTAAACTGTCAAAACTTGACATTTCTTTAACGGTGCACAAGAGAAACAGACAAAGAGAAATAAAAATAGAATAGTCAGAATAAAGACTCAGAGTGAGTTAATGCAAATAAGTTACAAAAGAAAGAAATAACAGTAGATATTTGTGTACAGTAGTTACTTTTTAGCTAGCACAACTATTTGTGCGCAACAAGGACTTTTCTATATATGCGATGGTCGTCCTTCGCGCACAACCCAGTTACTATTCAAATCAATGCGGAAAATTTTTCTTCTGTGTCTATATGCCAGCGATCCGAATTTGAGTCGCAACTTTGGCGGCTCCGTAAAGCATCTGAAACCATGTGTATCTTTAAAACATTTACATACCTGAAAAGCCACATTCAAGTAGAATCAATATATGTAATCCTTTATGCATAACGGTTTCGGTTTTTATGCAAAACCCTTTTAAACCTCCACCCATGTCAACAAATATTGATTACGGCACTTAAAGTTTACCTGACTCACGTTTATCGATAAACTTCACCTTACCAGCTTGAATTATGTACTGCGGAAATTCTTGCTAAGGTCAATACAAAGCAACTTATGGATAAAGGTTTTGATGAATAAAGGAAAGTATAACTATCTACAAGGTAATATACACAACATTAATAAAGATGCGAATGAAACTTAATATAGCGGGGCGGGTATCTAAACAGATGAAAAAAACTTTGACAACCATCGAACATAACAAATAAGAAAATAAGAGTACGTTATGAGTTTTTCTCCGCGTACAGCCTCCCGCATTGTAAACATATGTTTGAATAAAAAGAAACGTTTTCATTGGTTATCTGGTTTTCGTATCAACATATAAACGGCATATAAAGTAGTAGGTTTAACTAGTTATTTTGTGGAATTTTCGTCATTTTATTGTTACTTTTATCGTTATTTATGTTTTATAACAACATTTGAACATATCAGTGTTAAATTTTTCATGTGGGAGTTTAAAGTAACAGAATTTAAATCGGGTCGATTTCCACCACAGTTTTTTTTCGTAACTGCTGGCGACGTAAAGGGCAGACATCGAAAAAAGTCAGTATAATAATGGGTCTGTGCTTGCCGTCGAATTATTGAGACTACTTTTTGGCCATCAAGGCAAGACCAATCAAGGTTCCGTGGCCGTACTCGGGTTCGAGACCCTGCTGGCATAGCTCGAGCCTGTCACTTGGCGGTACTCCGTAACTGTGCGTGAAAGTCCCCATTACAAGGTCAGGTATGACAGCTCATTCTTGAAGGATGCCAAAGAATGAGCCTCAGCAACAGATGCTGGCATGTTATTCAACAGCGGGATACATCGAGGAAAGAAGCTGAACTTTATGACGTCAGTAGATGTTGAAAATGGCAGGAAACGGATTGGTCTGGCTTTAATTGGTGTTAAGTATCTCAAGAGTAAATCTCTATGAGGTGGTTAACAATCTTGTATAGCATGGTAAGCTGGAGCTTTTGACGACGAGCTTCCAGAGTTTCCCAATTCAGATCATGTAGCATATCTGTGACGCTGCTGATGTTATGGTACCTGTTTGTGGTAAAACGTGCTGCATTTCGCTGTATCATTTCCATTTGGTATACAAGGTTTTTGAGATGGAGGTTCCAAACTGTGCAGCAGTATTCTAAGTTTGCCTGAACAAGAGATATGTAGGTGTTGGTTTTAGTTTCGTTGCTTGTGCTTCTCAAATTACGCTTTAGGAAGCCTAGCATGATGTTTAGTTTTTTGGTTATTTTGTCAATGTGTTATTTCTATCCAAGTTCTGATTGTAAGTCCGCACCCAGGTAT
Source organism: Corbicula japonica (assembly GCA_038501625.1). Taxonomy (NCBI): domain Eukaryota; kingdom Metazoa; phylum Mollusca; class Bivalvia; order Venerida; family Cyrenidae; genus Corbicula; species Corbicula japonica. Next base: position 1,359,137 of record JAZAYU010000047.1, read on the forward strand.
TTCGATGTTTGCTCTTCAACTAGAGTTAAACATTTAAGGATAGTAGTTGGTCCGGAGAGCAGTTTTCGCCCTAGTTACCCGCAACACGCTGCAGGGTGGAATTCAATGCCCCACAAGTGTTCCCACCTAGCTAGTGAGTCTAGGTCATGCTGTAGCAGCTGCTGATCACGGATGGACTTGATCTGTCTATATAGTATGCAGTCGTCTACAAATAGCCGGGTCTTGAAGAGTAGTCCCTCAAAGAGGTCATTAATGAACATTGGGAACAAGAGCGGCCCCAATACTGAGCCTTGGGGGACACCGCTCACAACTAGGGCTTCATCGGATGACTGGCCTTGGACAAGCGCTCTCTGGGTGCGACATTTCAGGAATGAAGAGATCCACTGGAGTGTCATGCCTCGAATACCATAATGTGGGTCTTCTTGAGAAGTCTTTGATGTGGTACACGATCGAGAGCCTAGCTGAAATCCAGTATGATCATGTCTGTCTGGATCCTCTTGTCGAGTGATTCCGCCAGTTCATAAACGAAGGTGAGGAGTTGAGTTTCAAAGCTCCTTCTTGCTCTGAAACCATGTTGGCAGTCATGAAGGATGTTATGTCTTTCCAGATGTTTCATGGTTTGGTTGACGATGACATTTCAAGGAGTTTGCAGCATAAGGTTGTGAGGGAGACCGGCCGTTAGTTTGCGAGAACCTGTCTTGTCTTTCTTGTATATGGCCGTGACGTTGGCATGAGTCCAGTCGTCCGGTACCCTACCTTCCTACATGGAGGTTTGGAAGGTTGAGGACTGAGACCAGATCAGTTGCACATTCTTTTAGTATGCGTGCTGGGATGTTGTCAGGACCTGAAGCCTTCATTGGGTTGATGTTGCGTATCAATATCAAAATGTCCTCTTCATTGATCTGTATGATGTCCATATCCGGGAAAGGTGTTCCTGCTTGTGTTGGAATGTTACTGTCTGATTCATGGGTAAATACTGACGTGTATTGCTTGTTTAGGATGTTAGCCTTGTCACGTGCAGTGTTGAAGAGTCTTCCTTTATCTTTGAGTGGTGAAACATTTTTTTACATTTGTAACAAAATCAGATTCAAACGGGTGCTATTAAAATTTTATTTATGCTCTAAAATGCCATACGCAAATAAACTCTACATACGTGCTTCAGCTGTCAAAACTCATCGTGTTAGTGGCGTCCTTTTTGAAACTGATTATTTTATTAACCATGCTCTCTCCCCCTCTCTTCTTCTTGACTGTGTGGGGAGGCTGTTGTTTTCTGAATGTGGCAATTCCTGATATGCATATTTCACCTTTTTATCTGAAAGATAAGAAAAAAATAGTTTGCTATATTGAAATATCAAACCATATAATGGTTTTCTATATTCTGGCTTTTAAATAAGACTATCATATTAGATTAAGCTATTAATTAACTTTAATTAACGTTTTACTTGCATGCCTATAAATACATGACCTGCCATTAAGATACTCGTAGAGGTTTCTCTGGCATCTCCGCGCTTCGAACAAACTAAAGAGAGCTTGGAAGTGATTCTGCGCCGATCTGCCTGTCCCTGCATGTCGACCCATGTCACAAATGTATCTGGGTTAATTCCATTTTCATATACAAATGTGGATATTAAAATTCTGTCGGTCTGATATTCGGAGTCCAGTGCCCAAGTATATAAAACTGAGCATGGAAACCAGTCTCAAATCTCAATCTGGTCGCCATTTCAGCCAATCAGATGCTTGAGATTTGAGACTGGTTTCCATACTCAGTTTTATAACATTCAGACCAGAACAGACGTCTTAATGTCTTGAATCAGCTTACAACCACTGCTTGAAGACGGCTCGATTATTTTAAGCCATTTAAACACGTAGAACATTGATCTAAACTGCTTCCATCACTCACAATGCAAAGTCTGATTTTCATGTTACTGGGGACATTTTGGATAGTAGAAGTAATATAATTTTAAATAAAAGGGTTTTACAAATCACACCATTTTAAAAATGTGAATGTTTTTTTTTGTATTCTACATTCTCTAAGAGAACAAAATGATTTATGATTTCTCCTATTGTTTGTTACTCTTCAGCTTGTTCAGGGCTCTAGAGAAGTCAAACATATCAAGCTTAGGACAATCCTCTGATATTCTCATCAAATCATCTAAGGGTTCTGTTTTCAGGGTGTTTTGATTTGATCCGATTCTGTGCGTAAAACCCCCTCTCACATTGAACGCTTGTTGTTGGTAGAGCGGCACGTATCTTTTTAGAAAACCAACACAATGGGCTGAGTGTCAGTATAGGTGTTCACCATTATGCAATCGCTTCAACTGGGCTTAATTATGTAACTTCAATTTCTTCTTGCCAGTTGTTTACTGACGCTCAGAAACACCAGAATCTATATCACTTAGCAAATGTCCACGAAAGTGTTCAACAGCGGTGTGAACTTATCTCTCCCATTCTTTGCAACATTGTTAGAACTTTATATAGACAATAACCATTTTCCATTACTGGTTAATAAGATTTATCCTAAAGAACTACAACTTAATAAAGCGAACACTTCAGAAAAGCAAGCAAACTTTCTCGATCTAAATCTGTCCATTGAAAATGGTTATGTCACTACTAAAATTTATGATAAAAGAGATGATTTTAATTTTAATATAGTAAATTTTCCGTTTTTAGACGGCGATGTTCCTCGTGCAACATCTTATGGGGTTTATATCTCACAGCTTGTTCGCTTTTCAAGAGCTTGCAACAATGTTAACGATTTCAATGAACGTAATCTTTGCATTACAGATAAACTTTTAAAACAAGGTTATCGGTATCACAAATTAAGGAAAACCTTTTGCAAGTTTTATCGCCGATACCCAGATTTAATTCATAAATATAAATGCAGTTTAAAATCACTTTTGCAACAAGGTATTTCACAGCCAGTTTTTTATGGAGATTTAATTTATAAACTTAAAAAGATAAAAGGCAGTGTTAATTTCTCCCGGTTATTCGTAAAAACCATCTGTAAATTTAAAAAGAAAGGTTACCAACATGATATTTTACAGCGCTCTGCATGCCTGGTTATTAACCCTTCTACAGTTGATCATTATGCTTACCTCTTTGGTTGCACGACGGTGGCAGGGGTTTAAGAGTTTATGAAGGTTAATGGGGAAATCTTTTCTTAAAAGAACCTAGAAGCTCGATTTGTTTCTTTTATCCCTGTCATCGTGTTCTTGCTGATTTTACTCCAGGAGCTCTGGTCTCGGTAAGATCATTGAGTACCCGCCCCATTCGGCTTTGCAATGCTCTTAGCTTCTTATGATTTATATGTTTGTGTGCTTTTGCATGCAGCATTGTTAAGCCGATAAGTGTGTTGGAGTCTTTTCACCAAGACAACTTGTACTTGTTTTGTGATATGAGAACCTGTTGGGGCAAGTGTGAGGTTGGTGCACCCTAGAACCTGGTTTAAACCCCCAGTGGCAATTTGATTTTCCACTGACCGTTCCAAGGCGGTAACCCCTCGGGTTCTCTTTTTTGTTAATTGTTATTGGTATCTCTTTTGAAACTGATTTTATTAACCATGCTCTTTCCCTCTCTTCTTCTTGACTGTGTGGGGAGGCTGTTTTTTTTCTGAATGTGGCGATTCCTGATATGCATGTTTCACCTTTTTGCTAGTTCACTGATTTGGTTCGGTATATCTTTGATAATAGACATACAATCATCATGAGATGAGGAATAGCCACGACTTATACTGACTCACTTTTTTGTAGATACATTTCGCTAAAATAGCCCAGTGCATCGCGTTTCAAGCACATGCACAGAGTAGGCTATGAGACGTAGATGGAACGCACAGCTTTTGCTATACTAAGCCAGCTCGCTGAGTGCACTTCGGTGATTTTTTATTGTGGTAAATTAACAACTTAAGAACTGACGGGATTTTCTAGGGCGATCGAAGCGTAATGATGAGTTTGCCACGTATTTAAATGCAGTTGTCACCGTCGTGAAATAATCATTAATTCCACTCTCAGACTTGACTGCCTGTGATGTTGCTAGAGAAGTCCTATGGACATCACAGTGGACACCAATCAGATATGGGAAACACTCGCTGAGTTCCACAATTTCAGCCTTTCTACCACTTGCACCATTTGTGCTAAGCCAACCATCTTGGATATATCAAATACTTTCTCTTTCAACCAATCGTGTCAACAATCTTTTCTGCGTTTACCAAGTCGATGAATGGTTGAATATCGTAAGTTGCTTGTTTGAAAATAGTAAATAGTCAAGTCCACTGGGAAAACATAAGCAATTTCTTGTGGTTTGCAATCTCTGTGCCTTCATTAATAACAATCGAAAAAACACCCGAACGTTTCAGTTGTTCCATTTTTCATTCAATATAACCTCTGCTAAAGTGCTCTGGATTTCTGTGACACTGCGGTTGCTTGTGTATGTCAGGTTGGTTGATTCAGAGTCCAAGAAGTCTTTAACAATGGCCGAAGATAAGGCAACCTGGTGTTTCATTTCTTCTTCCATCATTTCTCTTTTCGCAATATGGTAGGCACACCTTAAATGCCGTGTAACTTTTTCACCATCCTTTGTAAGTTAAACACTAGCCTTTTGAGTGGTACCTGGCCCCAATTGTTTTTATTCAAATTTAACTAACTAATTACTATCTTGAAACTTTTTTTTATTTTATACATGCTATACAAAAGGGGGTGTAATTAAAACGATTATTTGATGTAGAAGAAGCTGTTCGCATCTTTTATAATTCAAACTAAAAAACAACAACACTTACAAGGATGTTAGAAAACATAATTATTGTTCAAAACCCAAGGAAGTGTTTAAGATTTTGATAATTATAAACAGACGAAATCGGACATTATAATATGTGCGATAGCAATATGTACACTCGTCAAAAGTTCTAAGTGCACACTTTTCTTTTTTGAATATCTCAAAGTAAACTTATTCTAATTGAATGAACGTTTGATATAATGTTAATTATGATCAAACAATTTTTTTTTGAAAACCGTGCATATGTTTTATGTATTACGTCATCCACGTTGGCATACGCTATATATGCGTAATCCCCGTGAGGCTATCGAAATTAATTTTTTATAATCGTTTTTGTTTTTCACATGTTCACCGACTCCAGACAAACACGAAAAACACACTAAATAATTGTAACCATTGAACGGTTGACGTCAGCAGACAACGAAATTCCCGTCAAAATTCGTTTCACTGGCACAACTTCAAATTTGTTGTAAAAAATCTTGACGATTTTCGTAAATGCAAAAGAAATACCTTATTTTTGCATATTTTATTAATTTAAGAAGAAAATCAAACGATATTTGTTCTAGATTGATTACACTGCTTACGTTGAACGCTGACGTTACTTAATAACGTCATCAAATATTTACGTAAAACAACGTAAACTCGAAAAATATTAGTAACATGTGTTGGATAAGTGTCCAATAAATAAAAATTGAAAACTAAAATTTATAGAAATTCAAAAAAACTTTATAATCGAATTATTCGAAAATGACGTTTATTTGTTCAAAAAGCGTGTCCGAAAACTGGTCAATTTTATCGAAATGAATACATTTTTTTTCGTTCGGAAAGGCTGTTACACATCTATCATAGAAAATTGCATCATCCCCAACAGCTAGACAATTCAAAAACTTTTGACACAAAGAATTGTGAAAAAATGGGATTTTCTCCTTAAAATCCTGTAAAAACGTTATGGATAAAATAAAGAAGAGTGCGTTGGCTCATCGTGCCCAGCAGACCATTACAAAGCTACAGGAAGCCATTTCAGTGCAATGGCATAGCAAACTACAATATTTTCTTTAAATGTACATGGACTTTAAATGATACAGAGATTAGAAAACGATCACAAATGATAGCCGATGCAATGATAATTAACTTGAGAATTGCTCTCTGATTACAAGTGAGCTAAAATGTTATTATTTTTTAATCTGGTTAAACAGACTTAAATTTTTTGGTGTAGTTTAATAGAATATTGATTCTTCTTCATTGTAATTTTCACTATTTTGAAAGATTCAATCAAATAATTTGAAAAATCTACATTTATCAAGTGTACACTTAGAACTTTTGACTAGTGTAAATAAATGATAAGCTGATTTCTGCTCTCTAACCACTAACAGCTTTTTATCATAATTCGTAAACAAAATCAACCTGACACTTACAGACTGCTTCGTGCTGATGGTTAGACGTCTTTTCTTTCTTATCATGACCTATGTCTTATGCATTGTACCGCTTGTTTTCTCTACAAACGGCGCAATCCCTTGTTTTCTCCTCAGCTCGTAGATCACGTTCCTTGTCGGAAGTAGATTTCACAGAAGTGTTGTTTGTGCCGTGTGGCGGCTGTAAAAAGTCTCCCCTTACATTCAATCAGTGCTGTTATCAGTTACGTCCTTTGAAGGTCATTGAGCACGATATTTACGTACTATGTTAATAGTTCTTTTAAAATTATTTTTGTTTTGATATTTCGGCCAGTTTATAGATGGGTGGTTTCAATATCCCAGCCAATATGGATTTGAATAATGTTCAATCACCCCACGGATATATCTCCTGCTTTTAAAATTTTGCCTTTGGCGTTGCCTGTGATATTAATGAGTTATATTCTCCGATCCCCTGTCAAAATTCTATTCGGTTTAGTTCCGCCCATTGTTTTCTTGTTTAGGGCAAACCCATTCTTTTTTTCTGGGGACCATACGCCGCTGAACATGGAATAGTATTGATCTGAAAATACCGCGTTGAAGGTTCCATGTTCACCGCCATATGCATACCATCGTTTGGGATGGATCAAAATTGTACTGTTTATTGAGTTGTGCTCATCCCGGGGCTAGACGGCGCGGGCAGTAATATGCTTTTTCATTACTGCCCATGAACAGGCTTAATCAAACCGAGCCTGCAATATTTTCATATTTGTCGTTTTCGATGGCTTTAAAAGTTCCCTTTTTATCTATCAAAATATATTCTAATCGGAATTAAGTGTAAGCATGGAGAAAGCTGAAGATGAGAGTAGGCGGCGGTTGTACGCCGGATTCAGAATCTTTATATTATCTGATTCAACGTCAATGCAGACTGGTTTAATATCGTAACCTTCAAAAGATTCAAGGCTACGCCATAGTTGGTAAATCGGGGTGTTGTATGTACAGGCCGGCGGGATTTGTAGCCAAGATCCTTATTGTTTAATCCATAATTTGAGGCTACACTGGAATTTAAAATTTGTTAACACAACACAAATATAACCAATTTCTTCACTTTAATTCCCAAACAAATCATACATCATCCAATTTATTTACTTTAATTTAGTTTTTAAACAGTATTCACTCTATTTTTTTAATTAAATGTTAATTTTCACCACTAAAGAAGCTAACCAAATGTCAAACTACACCCTATATATACCAATAATTCCCGCCAAAAGTAATAAATCACATAATTTTCGTGCATAATGGAAAAAAACTCCGAAGAAGCAAGAACTCTAAAGGAGCAAGAACTCCGAAGGAAACAGTCACAGTTTTTATAATAATAACAACATCGCGAACTTCGCGACACTTCCGACAAAAAAAGAAATGGTTTGTACACAATTATTACATTACTTTTTGAAATCCTTTTTATACTTGTCAGTTGACGTTAAACACAATTATCGATTAATTTTCAGTTTCTATAATGTTTTTCGTGATTTTAACTTTGTAAAAAACATGTATAATACTGCAGTTCAATAGCCCGGGTATGACCAATAGTCAACATAATGTTCAATGCTGTCCACTATTTCCTCACATTTAAGTATCTAACTTTTTAAAGAAAAGTTAACGGTACACACTTGGTTTGTTTACTATCATCATTAATCGCCAAACTGGCATCACAAACTAATGACTCATCATCGACATCTGCACTGACGTAATCCCTATTCGTTGTACTGTCGTCATCTGTAAGTAAATTATTTCCTGCATTTTGTGGCGAATTGCTCTCTGAAACAGCGCCGTGATCCACGGAATAACTGTCAGCATCACTGATATCACCATAATCGATTATGTTAGTGTTAGAAATTTAACGATCTGATTCACCACTCTTAATTTCTTTTTTCATATATGTCATTTTCATCAAATGACATCATCACCTCTTTTAGCTATAACAGCTAATTTATTCGCTTCTGCAGTACTTTTGTCATGAAAAATCCTGAGGTGAGTGAACATGTAACTCCGCCGAATACATTTCGAATGACATCCTCTTACAGGACAAATCCAGTGCGCATAATTGTTATGTGATTCCTTAACATGCCTTGTCAAGTTACGTTTATATTTATATTCTCTGTGGCACTTGTAACACGAATACATTGTAGCCTACTATAACGACTGATAACGTACGAACAGTATTAAGTCTGACTTAACGATGACTCGTTTAATAGAGCACGAAATCCTCGAGCATCACATTGTATACTATTTTTAAGTACACATAACTCCAATGGAGCAAATTTAATTTTATGTACACATAACTCCAATGGAGCAAATTTAATTATCATGCTGGGTAAACTGTACCACGAAAAAAATAAAAGGAAGTTTAAGCACAGTGGTCAGCTGAACACGTGACTGTTGTGACTATAACATTTACAAATATTTCACAGATTTTTACTGTTTTAACTGAAACTTAATTGCTTCTCTGGTTTTCACGGCAGCTAATCTTTCCAGCCGTTGAGAACAGAACCCGATGGCAGTTCAACACTGCAAGAACGAATATTACCGTCCCTAATGACAGTCAATTGTTTAATTTTTTCTAACTTCCTAAGTCCGCATGAAACGTCTTCTTTGATGAGTACCATGCCACCAATTTTTGGCGTTTCGTGAGATTGAACTCTGTGCTTTTAGTCGCGATTGCGTTATCTCTCGAAGGCTTTATAAATAATCTTCTCTCCAAACTTTCCTAAATTTATTTAGAAGTTTTTGTCCCTCCTTCCATATGTTAAATAGTCTATCCACTGAACTTTCATATGGCGAGTAATTCGAATCATTTTCTTCTGAACATTCCGGAATTCCTATGTTGGGATTTAATGTTAAGAAATGACTAGTTATCAGCGAAATTATTGATTGTAGGTCATCGCCAACGTACACCAGTGGTCTCGAGTTAATCACAGCTTCTATTTCCTTAACCAGAGTTTGTAACTGAATAAGCGTCAACAGGTTTCTTCATATTGTCTTTCTCAATGATCGTTCACTAAACCAATTAATCTTTCGTAGAACCCTCCCATCCAGGGAGCGAGTTCAACGATAAAGCACCTTATTCCGGCATTTGACACGTAACTTTGAACTTTGTTGCTATGTAGTACTCTAAGCCAAATTCGATCTACAAGTGAGCTTGCTGCTTTAAACTGTTTCGCATTGTCGCTGAGTATTTCGACCGGAGTACCTCTTTGAGCAACAAATCTCCCGAAGTCAAGCAAAAATTGCTCCGTTGACATATCGGAAACAATTTCAAGATGAATGGCCCGAGTTATCAAGCACGTGAACAAACAGATCCAAAATTTTGTATTATCTTCCTTTGTTTTAATATAAAGTGGACCTAAATAATCTAAACCCATTCTAGAGAAGGGCTTAGATTCCACGATGCGCGATTTTGGTAATGGAGAAAATGGAGGCATCTTGTATGCTCCACCTTCGTGTCGGCGACAGATTACACATTTATTAAGCACATATTTCACTTTTGCATGTCCATGGGGAATCCAGAACTTGAATCTTGTTTTCGCCAGCGTTTGAGATATACCGTTACGCAACATTTCTTATTGTGTCTTCATAATTATCAACTCTGTGAATCTATCATGTCTTGGTAGAAGAATGGGATAACGTCCACTCTCACTCAATGCTGCTTTCTCAAGTCTACTTTTACAACATAAATTAAAGTCCTTGATTGTCAGTAAATAGACCCAACTGATTTGTAATATGGTGACCTTTCCTTTTTGAATAGAAGATATTTCAGTGTTGAAGTGTTTCTTTTGAATAGATTTCAGCCATAACTCCTCCGATTCTTGTAATTCAGAATAAGTTAGGTGTCTTGAGGTGGATTTACTCCTTCTTAATTTTCGAATAAATCGAAGAACTAGAGCGGTAACACGCAATAATCGGGCCAGAAAACGATTAATATCGATACCGCATGGAGAAAAGTCATTATTATCAGTCTTAGATATTCTCTCATCATGTTCACACACCCGTAACGTGGTTTTTACACAAATTTTCTCTTTTTTTTCACTTCATCTTTGTATTTCTGGTTAGAATTCTCGTCCAAAATGAAATTAAACGATGGCCACTCTTTGTTTGGTTGACATAACCACTCCGGTCCATGCCACCACAATCAGCTACATTCTCCGTTTTTGGTATATGCTTATACTTAATTTCTGAGTTTTCTTTAATCTCGGATACCCTGTTTTTTACACGGATAGATATCTATCCAGCTCAAAACACCTTTGGAGTCTGACCACAAGTACATATCCGCTATAGGTACTCTTAATTGATTCTTAACAAATTTGAGGCACAGAAGCCTATAACTACAGATAATAGCTCTAAACGTGGAATGGACATTTTCTTTACTGGAGCGAGGCGTGTCTTTGTAAATGCTAAATTTACCGTTATCACTTCATCTTGGTTTATACGTAGGTATATTACTGTAAATAAGCCAAGGCCGATGCATCACAGAAACAATAATGTATAGGTTTTAGGCACTGCCTTTGAAGTTGGCACGAAGAAATATCTTGATAGGGCTACTTTACTGATTTCATTGAAGTCAGCCACCATACTTGACCACTTCTCTCTATCTTCATTTTCTGATTGATCTTCCCAATCAAGACGTTTCATCCACAACGACTATAGAAGAACTTTGCCCCAAACAAGCACTGGTGACATAAGAGACCAAGCGGATCGAAGACAGAAGCTAGTGTTTTCAACACATCACGTTTTGTCATCTCAGGTTTATTAAGGATAGGCTTTGGTGCTTTAGGTCTGATAGTGTCTTCATTTACATCCCAATGATGACCAAGAACCTTTACAACCTTATGATTAGCTCTGTCGTCGGAAGGAATAAATTCGTTTACGGCTTTGTCATTGGTTATCCACTCCCGAAGATTCATTGAGGCCTCTTGAAACATTGATTTTGACTTTGTGTATAGCTCCATGGCTTCCGCGATATTTGAAGCACCTGTTATAAGGTTATAAATGTAGATGTCCTTTCTTATTTTGGTTGCAACATCACTATTGTACATACTCAAATGGTGGTCTATTGTGGCACCTAGAAGAAACGGGCTCGAGATAAACCCTAAGGGTACACGGCAAAAACGATATTTCTCTACATTACCCTCGTCTACAGAAGGATTAGTACAGTCTTTCAACCACACGAATCGTGTCACATCCCGTTGATCAGGTTGAAGGCCGATTTGTAGAAATGCCTTCTCTATATCAGCTACCATTGCTATCGGGCTCATTCTGAATTTTAGCAACATGCCCAAAAGATCTGGACAGTTCCTCTATACAGACATTGGTTTAAACTTTTATTTTTTGTCCTTGTCTTTGCAGAAGCATCATAGACAACACGTAATTTAGTTGTTGTCTTCTGTGGTGTTACCACGGCATGATGAGGTAGATAATGCACTAATCCGTCTGTTTTTGATCTTTCTGTCTTTTCGATTATGCCTTCTCTTAACTGCTCTTTTATGACAGAATCATATTTTTCCATTAGACTTGGTTTAATTTTTTAATTTTGATACACAACTTTTTAAACGCCCTAGTGCCAACATTCTGTTTTCAGGTAAATCGGGTGATTCATTGGTCCATGGCCAAGTCACCAGATACTGACCATTTTCGAATTTCACAGTCTCCCGGACTTGGCTCATCGCGATGTCATCACCACTGTTGCTGAACTTATCCAAGATTCCAATTGACTTTAATTGCCGGACGTCTTCTGAATTCGGCTTGGTTGACAAAACACTATCAATAATTGAAATCATTGATGTGTTCTTTACTTGTGTGAAAATTAACATACACGGCTCATTGTGGGTTTCACAATCACTTGTACGGCCTGAAAGAATTCAACCAAATTTCGAGCCAAGCAACAATAGACCTGGTTGTACTCTAGTTTCTGGCAGAGAATAAAATCGAGGTAATAATCATTACCTATCAACATTTGATGATGACCATTTATCTGTCGGTTGTGTATTCGCTAAATCAACACTCTCTAGAATGTGTTTCACTTGTTCTTTTTTCAATGCTTTCACTGGGCGTCGATGGAGTGCACCACTTCTTGTTGGAACGATGTTGACAGTAATGGTAGTAAACTGTCTATTCTTTAACATAACGTTAAGTTTTGCATATTTTGTTTTTATTGTTTGCGAACTATTACTTCCAAAAGTAACCAGTTTAATTTATTGTTCACCAATGGCTGTCAACTCGAGCTCATTTGCCAGCTATTCCGTTATGTATGTTCGGCGTGAACCTGACTCCAATAGAATTCTAACTTGTTTGTTGTTTTTCTTATCAGGATTTTTTATTTTTGTTAAAACAGTTTGCATTAACACCGTTTCACTCGAAGCACAATTTTTTCTGGAGTGTCTTTTTTCTGTCTCTATATCACTGACCAGGTGTGCAATTTTTCCTTTCAGCTGAAATTTCGAAGGACATAAACTGCGATGATGCTTGTTTATTTCACCACAATACACACATGTTTTGCTTCTTTTGCAGTCACGAGATCGGTGTCCTACTTTCAAACGCTTATAACAACTATCCTTTAGTTGTTCTTTCCGTTCAGTTATAGATCTGTACTTGCAACACTGACCACTCCAGTGTTTCTATTTACAATAAAGGCATTTATTTGCATAATCTTCAGACTGTGCCTGATGTCAGAAAACTTTCTAAGCATTCCTTGAAATCATCAAAATATTATGGTATTACACGTCCGAAGACGGATCAGTTTCATATGATAGTATATGCGTACCCTTATAAGGTGTATCCTTATCTAAAGGTGTATACATATCACGTTATAATCCAGGGGTATCCATAGATGAATGTGTACGACTTCGTGAAGTTTATTATTATCCGAAATGTCTTCGTATATAAAGAGTTCATGTTATGTTTTCAGAGTTCATATAATAATAAGTACTAAGTCACTGACTAATTTTGATGATTCCTTTTTATCGAAGTGTTTCTTTAAATAGCTTCGACGAATGAATTTTCCGTAACATCCCGTTAAATGAAAAACATAAGTAAAATGCAAAAAAACCATCGTAATGCTTTTCTTTTTTCTTTAATATGTCGATTAAGATTTTTTTATTTGAATATTATTTCCACAGTGGGGGTTATATCGCTTCCTACATATACCAATGACCTTGAGTTCATATCCGACTCCACTTCCTTAATCACTGTTTGTATTTGTTTTTCCGTCAGTAGATTTCTACTTAAGGACTTATTTTAGAAGTTGTTTGACAAGACCCACCAACCTGTACCCGCCCCTTTGGCTTTGCAATGCTATTCGATTCTTATGTTTAAAATATTTGTGTGCTTTTGCATGCAACGTTGTTGAAAAAAAGCAATATATGCATATCAGGAATCGCCACACTAAAAAAACACAGCCTCCCCACGCAGCGAAAAAGAAGAGAGGAAGAGAGAGAGAGCGCATGTTTTATATAAGTATGTCAATTAAAAAAGGACGCCACAAACAATTAACGAAGAAGAGAACCTTTGGGGATACCGCCTTGGAACGGTCAGTGGCAAAACAAATTGCCACTGGGGGTTTAAACCAGGTTCTAGGGTGCACCAACCTCACACTTGCCCCAACAGGTTCTCGTATCACAAAACAAGTACAAATTGTCTTGGTGAAATAACTCCAATCCAACCATCAGCTCAACAATGTTGCATGCAAAAGCATACAAACATATAAACATAAGAATTTAATAGCATTGCAAAGCCAAAGGGCGGGTACTCAATGATCTTACCGAGACCAGAGCACCTGGAGTAAAATCAGCAAGAACACGATGACAGGTATAAAAGAAACAAATCGAGCTTCTAGGTTCTTTTAAGAAAAGATTTCCCCATAAACCTTCATAAACTCTTACACCCCTGCCACCGTCGTGCAACCAAAGAGGGAAGCATAATGATCAACTGTAGATGGGTTAATCACCAGGCCTGCAGAGCGCTGTAAAATATCATGTTGGTAACCTTTCTTTTTAAATTTACAGATGGTTTTTATGAATAACCGGAAGAAATTAACACCGTCTTTTATCTTCTTAAGTTTATAAATTAAATCTCCATAAAAAACTGGCTGTGAAATTCCTTGTTGCAATAGTGATTTTAAACTGCAGCTGTATTTATGAATTTATGGATATCGGCGATAAAACTTGCAAAAGGTTTTCCTTAATTTGTGATACCGATAACCTTGTTTTAAAAGTGTTTCTGTAATGCAAAGATTACGTTCATTGAAATCATTCACATCGTTGCAAGCTCTTGAAAAGCGAACAAGCTGTGAGATATAAACCACGTAAGAAGTTGCACGAGGAACATCGCCGTCTAGAAACGGAAAATTTACTATATTAAAATTAAAATCATCTCTTTTATCATAAATTTTAGTAGTGACGTAACCATTTTCGATGGATAGATTTTAATCAAGGAAGTTTGCTTGCTTTTCTGAAGTGTTCGCTTTATTAAGCTGTAGTTCTTTAGGATAAATCTTATTAACCAGTGATGGAAAATGGTTATTATCTATATTTAATAAATCATCAAGGTACCTCGAGGTGTTGTTAAAAGCTGTAATAATATCATCTTGATGTTCGGTAGAAAGAGATAACATAAAATCTCTTTCATAACAGTATAAAAACAGATCAGCAACAAGGGGTGCACAATTAGTGCCCATTGGAATGCCTATTACTTGTTTATAAATAGAGGTACCAAATCTCAAATAAATATTATCCAATAAAAATGTGAGCGCCTGGATAAGGTCTTGACAGGTCCATGAAGTATAATTATCATAAGAACCATCTGTAAAGAATGCCCTATGTTCATTACAAGCAATACATGTTTTATTTTCTCTAGCAACAGTTATTTCAATGAGACTGGTTAGCTTGTCTCTTATTAAATTATGAGGGAGAGAAGTATACAAGGTAGAAAAATCATATGTAGACAAACCGAACGCCTGAAAATTATTTGATTTAAGTTTCTTCAAAACGTCATTTGAATTTTTTATAGACCAAAATAAATTTTTGCCAGTAGTTTCAAAACATTTTCGCAATACCTAATTACATGTTTTTTTTTAAACCCCCAGTGGCAATTTGTTTTGCCACTGACCGTTCCAAGGCGGTATCCCCAAAGGTTCTCTTGTTTATTAATTGTTTGTGGCGTCCTATTTGAATTGACATACATATATAAAACATGCGCTCTCTCTATCTTCCTCTCTTCTTTTTCGCTGCGTGGGGAGGCTGTGTTTTTTGAGTGTGGCGATTCCTGATATGCGTATGTTGCTTTTTTATAGCTGTAAGACAAGATGTTAAGAGCACGGATAACTTTGTTGTTGTACAAGAACTAGAGTTCGCGATAAATCTTGCTTTGTACGGTGTTTTGTGAATTTTAGGCAACCAATACATAGTAGGTACTTTGTCTTGTTTAGGCTCAACACTGATTCTAAATTTTGTAATTTGTAGAGTGTGTGCAGTAACAATATCACTCTCAGATGAAGAAGTCAGTGTATAAGCATTAGAGCTATTAAGCTCTTCAGTTTGAACATTTATATAGTGTATACGTCACACTATAATAACATTATTTGAAGCCTTATCAGCAGGTGTTAAAACAAAATTGTTGTGAAAATCTTGAATACCCTTTTTCAAATGACGAAAGTTAAAACGAGGTCGAGGTGGTAGTAAAGCTATGTTTCATTTATAGAAGGATATACGAGTGTCAATTATTTTGAATATTAGTTTTTTCCAGTTTGAAAGAGCATTAAGCTCAGCATGTTCTCGTTTACACCATTTATTGCAAAAAGAGTTTAAAGACTCTGCAATTTCCGCACGACAGGTATTAAAGTCGATGTCCGATGGAATTCTGTATTTTGGACCTTTTGAAATTAAACTGCGGATTCTAAAGTCTTTGATAACATTTAGATCCCCTTTAACGATATGACCGGCAGGTTGATAGCAAAATTTTGAATTAGAACAGTCTCAAGATAATGGTGTGTTTTCAACAATCTGTAAATCCGAGGTAATTTTGTTGTAATTGAAAATTGTGTTTCTAATAGGCTTGTTATATTTATAACAAACGATGGGTGTTTCAGTATTCTTGAAATAATTAGGTATAGCCGATTCAACAGTTTGATCTTTAAATATACTTGGAAGGTCAATAAAATATATGCCATTATTTAAAAATGAAATTTTAAGGAATTGTCTTTGGTGATCAGATTCAGAGTTGATATAATTTGAAGTTGGAAATATTTCACCAAGACAACTTGTACTTGTTTGTTAATATGAAAGCCTGTTGGGGCAAGTGTGAGTTTGGCAAATTGTTTTTCTACTGACAATTCCAATGCGTTAACCCAAATGTTCTCATGTTCGTGAAAAGTTTGTGGTGTCTTATTTGAATACTGGGGAGGCTGTGTTTTGTGAATGTGGCGATTCCTGATAAGTATATTTCACTATTTGTACTTATTTGTTTATACGTGAACCAGTTGGGGCAAGTTAGAGGTTAGAGTGCACCCTAGAACCTGGTTTAAACCCCAGTGGCAAATTGTTTTTCTACTGACCGTTCCAAGGTAGTAATCCAAAGGGCTCTCTTTTTCGTTTATTGTTTGTGTTGTCTTATTTGAATTTGACATTCTTATGAGGTCTTTTTGTCAGTCATTTGGCACGAGAGCCTGGACATTCAAATTGGGAATTTTTGGCGCTATATTTATTTATTTCAGGATAACAAAATTCATTGAAAAATAAAATATTGAAAATCGGTACTAGTTTATTTTGAATTGTCATAAGTATTTTCAACCTAAACTTGATTTTTAAAACTTTAATATTAAACACCCACCCCCAACAAGATTTTGATCTTTGTTTGGACATTTTGTCTAGCACTTTGGGAAATGACTTTGTCGCAGTTGGGGAAAAATACGATATTGTTGAATTGGAAAGTAGCCTTTTACATGACACTGTTATACTGAAAAGCCCTGCTTATTAACACATGCTCTCTTTTTCTCTCTCTTCTTTGTTGCTGCGTGGGGATGCTGTTTTTTTTTTGTGTGACGATATGCACATTTAACTTTTTCACAAACTAACCCCACTTCCAAGGGACTAGTTCTATTATACATTTCCACTCGAATATAAGATAAATATATGTTTTGGTGTTCTCTACAGTAGTACAGATGATACTTCGGCCATCGATTCAGTTTCACTGTCATTTATATTTGATGAATCCAGGTTGTTAAATTTTGTAGAAGATGTAATTTATTACATAAAATTGTTCAATATTCAATCATGCACAAATAAAAAAAAGGCATCTTATGAGATCGATACCTCATAAAGCGTGTTTGTCGGAAAGGCTATCCATTTCCCCGTACCCCTTTATTGAAAGTGCAGAGATTCTATATACGTATGCTTATCAAGCAAAACAAAGATATCTAAAACATTATTACTCTTATTAATGTTGAATTTTTAATTTATAATACGTTGACGATACAACTTTGATATGAGACTTGGATCGGACAAAAAACATAAAAGTCATTTTATTAATTACATATAATGTTACTGACCAATAATACGTACAAATCAGCCTTATATGAACCACACCAAATCCATATGAAGCATTAACTGGGCCAGTATAAAAATGGTTGGGATAATGCGAGAAATGCTTGGCCAATATGAGATTTATAGTGTTCTTGCCAATTTGACACCATTGGCTCTGGTCTCTGTAAGGTAAATGTAGTGTCATCCTCTCTTTTTTTAATTATCTTCATATGTTTAATATGTTTGTGTGCTTTTGCGTGCAAAATTGCCGAGTTGATAGCAGGGTTGGACTAATTTCACCAAGCCAACTTATACATTGTCGAGTTGGAATCAATTTATCAAGACAATTTGTACTTGTTTGTTACATTAGAATCAGAATCATAATTATCATAATGTGATTTTACAAAATAGTCAAACTCATATATATATTTTGTTTTCTATTCACTTATTCTTGAAAACCCTTGTCCGTATAAACTTCTTCAAACTTATTCAAGCGCATATGACTGTCGCTCAAATGGGATCTACTGTCTTCATATGTTGAGGTGACGGATCCTTGGGTAAACAACAAAGGCCTATGTTCTCTGTGTTCATATATCACATCTTTGAAGGTAACTCTAGATGAATTTTTCTTAATTCCATGTTCTGGCTGTCGATGATACCTCACAGAGAGCCGGTCCACTGCGCTACCGTTTTCTTGTCTTTCCACTAATGGATGGTCGTCTGCAAGGTAGTACAAATCACTTTCTGCTGCACTCTGCACGCGGGACAATGCTGAACTCTGCACGCGGGTCAAACGTGCTGTTACGTCATTACTTGTGTCATGTTTCTCCTTATCCTCGCGTTCAGAAATGGAACCAAGGCCGGTTGTTTGGTTATCATTGATAACATTGGCAAGGGAACTCATATAAAGAGATCTTTCAAAACGGATCTTGTCTGCAGGAGTAAACATCAATCCCTTGAGAAACCCATTCAGGGCAAGTGAAGCCAGTGTAGTAACTGTCGACTGTTTTCTTCCCATTGCTGCAATAATGACGGACAATTTCTTATTTCTTAACACAGGCAACTCCAGTTAATGGGGTTGTTGAATGAATCGATAATCGCAACAAAATAACCATGCTTTTATAATATAACAGATATTTCATAATGTTATTATTAATGTATGTTTTACGAAAACGTATTCCTGAGAAAGTATGCAAAATATAAAGATATACAGTTATAATTTGGATTAGAACTATTTTAATATAAAATAATTAGATTGAAAGCTATAATTTAGTAATAAGTGGGAGGAGAGAAATCAGCCTTGCTCACTGGCGCTTGACCAGCCGCTCCTCCCCGCTGCCAGCTCATACTAATACACCCTTGTTTCCTTGTAAAAATGGTCACTGAAACAAGGGTGTATTAGTAAGGGCTGGTAGGGGTGGGGGCGGCTGGTCATGTGCCAGTGACCTTGCTGTATACCTGTGTGTTGTCTGATCTTCCACTTCGGAATACCTTCGCTCACACAAAATCTCTCAATCTTTTGCAAGTGTGACTGTAAATAATTGAAGTAACTGGTGTTGCAACCGTTAGAATACTTGTTTATTTAAAAAATAATTGCAATGAAGCAATAATTTTAATTAATACGAGTATACAGTTAGGTTTACTTTTTACTTATTGATATATTCTTGAATCTGGTTCAAAATTGTATTAACTTTTTTCTTTTGATCAATCTTCTCTTTATTTTGTTTGCTTCGATGAAATGAATTGTTACTTTTGTCATTTTTTTTCAAAACGGATTAAAAAATAATTTGTTTTTATTTTCTTTTAGCTATGTCAATGAATATGTGTAATTTAAGGTAACTAAGGGGGTTCGCTTGTAACCTATGTGCAGTTTACTTACTTCAGTACTGTTATCAGTAAAAATAACCCGTTACCGATGTCATGTAGTGATTGTTACGTTTATCAGGGCTATCCGATCAACCTTTTTTGGCGTTGTCCCGGTTAGCTCAATTGGTTGCGTCGCAGGAATTGCAGGGCTAGGCGCTGTCGCCGTGACGGTGCGGGTTCGCTCCCAGCTAGAGGCACTATCATTTGCAATTCACAGTAGCGCTATTTGTGCAGTGTGGCGGCCGTAAAAAGTCTCCCCGTACATATAGTCAGTACTGTTATCAGTAAAAATAACCCGTTACCGATGTCATGTAGTGATTGTTACGTTTATCAGAGCTATCCGATCAACCTTTTTGGGGTTGTCCCGGTTAGCTCAATTGGTTGCGTCGCAGGAATTGCAGGGCTAGGCGCTGTCGCCGTGACGGTGCGGGTTCGCTCCCAGCTAGAGGCACTATCATTTTAGATTATAGCCCTTTGCTTATAACCATGTGCAGTGTACTTACATCCCAGCCCCTCTCTTGTAGCTTGAGATCGTTAAGTTCAGCGGAGATCCTTTTCTTCTCCTGGTACAACATCTTCAAGTGGAAATGTTCGTGGTCCAAAACGGCCACTATTAGACCTGGAGCGAAAACAAGTTGTTGTTAGCTAAACAATTTTCCCGCTTCTTTATTACAGCGATTAGGCGAAAAATAGTGCAATATGTTGTTTTAGGCGAAACAACATTCATTCGGTACAACTTGCAATATTCTCGAATTGATGTTATATTGAGGAAACATTGATACATTCCTAGATCTGCTGAATGGCAATAAACGATTTTGATCGTTGACAAATACTTATTAAAATTTTGGGTAAATTTTAGATATTAGTTATTTTGAAAGACATTGTGAAAGCCAAAAGTCCATCCCTCCCTGCTTGAAATATAAGAATGTTAGGAGCTGGTGGCTTGTTTTGTGACATATGAGTTTGCTCGAAATCAAAGGAAAGATGCATTTTTTTTATTTACAACGAGAGTTTAGTAAAAATTAGAAACTATCATTAATCAATGAGAAATACGATTGTAAATAAATAAAGTATAACTGGTGTTACAACCCTTAAAATATATGTTTGGCAATAGAACAAAATATTTTTGATTCTCATCCCTGCCCGCTCCTGTCCAGAACCACCCGTCCCCCAAAAATGTACTGGTAAAAAAAAGGAACATATTCTGTTCCGGACAGAACGGGTTTTGGAAAAAAGCTAGTAACTATAAATGTTCTCAAAATTATAAGTAAGTTTTTACTTCTGTTCTCGGGTATTTCGTTAATAAAAAATAAAAATTAAAAAGTGTCCGCCCGCCCTTTTTTTTCTCAAAATTCGGATGAGAATCTAAATTTTTTTCTCTGGCCTTAATTGAAATAAATAATTTCAAATAGTTATATGGTGAACTTACTGTTGACAACGCGGATCACTCTCCACGGCAGCAGGAATGTAAGGATTAACACAACATCTTGGATCTTGTATTCCATGAGCCCTTTGAGCAGCTTGATATCCACAATAAAGGATATTATCACAACCACCGCATCAAACACCTGTAAGAATCGAAGTCGTTATATAGGTGTTCAATCTCAATAAAGTCAGATCTAACAAAATGTTTGATCTGATGACGGCCCGCAGCTCGGACACCGTGCATAAGTAATAGCGGTTTTCCCCGATTACTGTTTTTACAAACTGTCATCAAAGGAAGCATGTTTTATAACACTCGCAAAATGATCTGAAGATGTCGTTACATTAGAAACGCATGCAATACTACTTAAACACATATATTTCCAGTAAAATATGTCTTACACAGGCTGTAAACACTTTCCATGGTTTAAAATACTATTTCTACTTTCACATTTGCAATTTTGTAGGCGACTCTGATTGGTTTAAAGGGTTAGTGATAAAAGCACGGTTTTGTTACTCGTCAGATCCTGATAGCGTATCGGTTTTCAGGAAATGATTTTAATCAGATTGATAGTAGTTTCACTTACATTACATTTTCGACATTTCGGTTTATCTCTGAATATTTTACAAAACATCGGAAAGAGGCGAACGGTTAACGTTTATTCACTTCTAATATTTTTTATGATTTAAAAATGTATTTCTGGTGATAACTTTATGGCAAGTTTTGTTTGACTGAACACGCGGCTTCGTGCGAATATGAGCATTATAAACTCGTTAACAGTGGGATATTCCATACACGATTTGTTTCACCATTAAGCATTAGTAACTTACTTCCAGTTTCTTCACAAGAAAGTTTTTCCCCATGCAGACAACCTTTGCGATATTCTGAAAACAAATCAACGATAATCTTGATAAAAATAGTAATTTATTAGTGAGTTTATTTAACTTTTATCTAGAAGTGCTATTTAAATCTTAAGTTACTTCCTACTGGTGTGATCGCGTCTGAGATAATGCGCCCCATACACAATTCTTCTATCTTTGAAAAAGATCGGGGAAAAGTAAGGAATAACATATGGGGTGGTGATTGCTATACACATCTGACACATAGACAGATCCACGTGGCTAAATATCTTTTGGAAACATATCTCAAAAACACTACGGATTTTTTTTGTGTTTCGTCGAGCATTACACTTAAAATAAACAAACTGTAGTTTAACAGCTCTATTGTGTTCATTTGAAAAGAAAAAGCAACGTGTTAGGAAACGAAAAGGCGATGGCTTGAAAGTCTTTGCACTTGTAGCCAAATTACATCGCAAAGAGCATGCTAACAAGAACTAAATCTGTTTGGCAATTGTATTGTTGAAGTGTTATGCCAATGTATACTTATTTAACATTGTTTTTAAATTAAATCAATTCTATCGCTATTACATGCGTACTTCATGCAGAACTCATGATGTCAGTTTCAAGTCGATATCTATTATTTTTTGTAGGGAAGCATTATTTAACAAAATCATATTGTAAAATAGTGATCCTCAAAAAAAAATAGACTGATCCAGAAAGAAAACAATTAATGGTCTTGCACATGTACAATTCATGCCGAATATATGTTAAAGTTTTCAAGTCGTGAATATTTTGAAAACAGGAGAAGTAGTTTGCGTCATATGATTTTGTTAAATAATGCTACCCAACAAAAAATAATAGACTGATCCACAAAAAACTAATAGACTGATCCACAAAAAATATGTCAATTACATGTGTACTTCATGCAGAACTCACGATGTCAGTTTCAAGTCGATATCTTGAAAACTGTAGAAGTTTGCATAAAACAATTTTGTTAAGTCATGTCCCCTGCAAAAAATAATGGACTGATCCACACGAAAAATATGTAAAGCACATCTACACTTTATGCTGAAAATATGTTTAAAGTTTCAAGTCAATATCTAAAAAACTGTAGAAGTAGTTGGGGTCACAAGATTGTGTTGAATCGTGCTCCCCTTTAAATATAATGGACTGATCCACATGAAAAAAAATATGTCATGCAAATCTACTCACGAACGTATGTTTAGTGTTTGAAAACTGGAGAAGTAATTTGAGTCATAAGATATTGTTAAAAATGAAAGATTTTGTTAAATAATGCCCCCTTCCAAAAATAATGGAATGATCCACACAAAAAATACGTCGTTTACATGCCCACTTCATGCAGAACATAAGATTTCAGTTTCAAGTTGATATCTTGAAAACTGTAGAAGTTTGCATAAAACGGTTTTGTTTATTCATGTCCCCAACGAAAAATAATGGACTGATCCACATGAAAAATATGTCACGCACATCTACACTTCATGCCGAACATTATGTGTAAAGTTTCAAGTCAATATCTTGAAAACTGTAGAAGAAGTTTGCGTTACGGGATTTTGTTGAATCGTGCTCCCCTCCAAAAAATAATGGACCGATCCACATGAGAAAAAAAATTGTTAGCGCAAATCTACTTGCAAACATTATGTTTAAAGTTTCAAATCGATATCTTGAAAACTGTTGACGTAGTAAGTGCCAAAGACCAACCACAAAAGTTTGCATAAAACGGTTTTGTTTAATCATGTCCCCTATAAAAATAATGGACTGATCCACATGAAAAATACGTCAGGCACTCTTCACGCTGAACATATGTGCAAAGTTTCAAGTCAATATCTTGAAAACTGTTGACTGAGTAAGTGCCACAGACCAACCACCTAACCGCATGATGACTCCTATATACCCCCATACTTCGTATGCGGGGGTATAATAACAATAAACAGTGCCTACGAAGCTTGGAATTAAACAAAGACAAGGACATTATACCTCAACAAAAAGTATCCCGAGAATGGTGATGCTTGCTTTATGCATGCCATGAGCAACATTTTCCAGGACACTGTGCTCGCGATGGTGAGTGTCAGGGTCTCCGTCTCCATAGTCAACGCCATGGTCGTTTCCATGACTACCGGTGTTATTGAGCTCCATGGTATTATTAAGACGATTTTCAACCACTGGTGTTTCTACATCAGAATTTCGCCTTGATCGGTCCGTTTCATTATGAAATCTAGAAATATATATGTTTGTTGCTGTTGTTGTTATAACGTCACCTCGCGCATGCGTGTCATTCGGCCAGTAACATTCAGCAAGATAAAGCTGTTCGTAGAGCAGATTCATGTTGTCTATATTGTGTCTCTTCAGGTTGTTCGGATATCTTGCTTGCATCTTGTCAACAAACTGTTGAGAAAATGCTTCTCGTTCGTCTCGAAGTTCTAGTTAAATATAAAGTGTTAAGCTACATTTAATACATTCTCCTCGAATATAATTAATTATAAACAGAATAGAATCAACCTTTTTTTTGGAGTGGCTTAACGTTTGTACTGTTTACTTGACATGTTTAGATATTGAATTGCTCATAACACAGGCCTAGAAGGCATGGGCAATAACATATATTTCCATTACTGACCATGAACTTGCTCAATGAAACCGAGCTATTATGCTATTATCAGTATTAATGTGAAATTTTCTCTATTTTCATTGCCACACCAGCCACATTTTTCGTCCGCCAGAAGAAGTAAAATGGCATGCATAATCACGTTATTGCCTTCTAACGGAACACACTGTAAACGAAACGTATTATACACACTTTGGAAATATTGCATAATCAAGTATTTTCCCGAAGGACAGAGGGTTAATTTTCGGCCCCGGTAGGGACGTAATTAAATGATATGCATAATTTCGTCAGCGCCCTCTTAACGAAACTATATTGGCAAGATCCTTTTTATTTGTATATTTTATTTGAAGAATAAACTAGGTAACATAGTTAAAAGATGTTGCTCTCCTATTTAATTAATAATTAAATTGATAAAAATATTACCTATGATAAAATGGATATCGAGAATAAGTTCCCCTAGCACGAGCGCACAGTCAACCAAGTTTAGAATCACCACGGCAAGTAGCACGTGCTTGCTGTGTAACACATGTTCTCCCTTCAGACGCAATCTGAAAGATAACAGAGTTGAATTATCATTCGATATATCGATAAATCTAAAATCTTTCACAGATAATACTGAACCAATCTCAATTGGCATCAGAGTAAGCAACGGGTTTCTAACCTGCTAAATACATAAAATATATTACGTAAATACAGAGATACATTTTGAAAAAAAACCCAATGGTATCACTATATTTCGCGGTGGTTAGATTTAGCATATTTCGCTATGAAAAAGCGCAAAATCAAACCCTAGCGAAATCGAAACCTTTGAATATCGAGTATTTTGGGTATAATTGAAGAGAGCGAACTTATGCCCACGCGAAAATGCCATTTATGTCATTCGCGCAAAATTTGATCCCCGCGAAATTTAATCATACCAAAGTAGTGTGCTCGATTTGAGTGAGTGTGTTCGTGAGCTTTTCTTAGCATTTTTAAATTTCTCCAACAAATTTTAGCGGAATTTTTATTTTTAGCCTAAATGGCCTCGTGAAAACAAGCGACATAGCTTTATGGTTACCGGTATACAATATTCCAAAATCTTTAGGTTCTCAATGTTAGCTCTGAAACTGTGACAGATTTCACCAATCAGATTGCTGAGATTTGAGACTGATCTTTAATATCACTTTTACAAACTTCAGTGCACAAGGTTATAAAACTGAGCATGGAAACCAGTCTAAAATCTCAAGCATCTGATTGGCTGAAATGGCGAGCAGTCTCAATTTCAGCCAACCTTATACTTGAGATTTGAGACTGGTTTCAAACTCAGTTTTATAACCTTCAGCCCAGACCAATCCTGTTTATATACTATTTAAAATTAGGAGTAACATACTAGTAAAATTGTTTACAAATATCTTAATTTGCAGATATTTGTTAGACTAAAGGACACAACATATTGTTGTCAGTATCAGTTTACGCGTGTTAAAAATGATGTTTTGTGTTGTTTAGTCTTTGTTGTTTGATGTAAATATAATTTTACGGATTTCTTTTTTTTTAAAGTTTAGGGTAGTTTTAAATCTAGCTATTGTTTAACTGTTCTAACTTTTCTTAACATACATAATAAAGATACAAATTATTAACATTATTTGTTAAAAGTTGTATTGCATTGCAAGAAGTTTTGATAATTGTCTTTTTTATCGGTGAAAATGCAATGATCACTTAGACTCTTAAAGATAGAATATAGAATTGTAAATATTTAGTAACAATGTATTACTGGTACAGAGGAACATGTTTAATGTATAACCTTTTGCGTTAATTATTTGTTTTCGATACATCACAAATAACTGCATGAGTTTTACAGGTATGTTTCAGTTAACATATCTTTATCTAATCTGCATGTAACAGGTATATCGTAAAAACAGACCCCAAGGTTATAAAACTAAGCATGGAAACCAGTCTCAAATTGCAGGCACCTGATTGGCTGAAATGGCGACCAGTCAGGTTCTAAACTCAGATTTATCATCTCCGGCACAGCTTTTGCAGTTACATTCATAACACGGGGTTGATGTGAAAAGTAAAATATGATTCTCAAAGGCGGCCTTCGTGGCCGACTGGTTGAGGTCATCGGTTGACACCCACACGCCCCTCCCTGCTTTGGGTTCGAGTCCTCCCGGAGTCGAAATCTTTCGTGTGAGGAAGCTGTCCAGCTAGCTGACGGAAGGTCGGTGGCCTACCGAGATTCCCGCCCGTGCCTGAAACAATGCCCGGAGGGGCACCTCGGCTGTTCCTCCACCAGAAAGAAGCTGGAATGTCAATGTCCAGAAAATAGCTGGAATGTCTAGGTCCCCGTCAGGGGTTTGCTAGTAATGGCAGATAAATGGCAGATAGATATGTGGTCCGTTACTCAAAACACTACCTCGTAATTGGTCAGTTATTCCTTTTCAGATATTGTAGACCTTCAAGTTCTATAACTTAATGACAAACATGACATGTGTATAACTATAACAGTTATTTTTATACCGAGCCAAAAAATGGAAAACTTCTATTATTTTGACAATGCCAATGGATGGCATAATATCTGTGGTAATTTGAACATCAATTTGTTTTTCTTGGAGGTTGTCTGTTAGTAGCTATAGGATAAAAAGTAAAACAAACACGTCGCTGTGGAAAATTAAGCGCTGGATTTCGTTCTTTCTTAAATTAAAAGGGAGGTGATTCGCTAAAACGGGTATTTAAGTATCTGTATCTTATTTCTTTGCATCAGTGGACTTTAACGATTGTGTTTTTCATTCTGCACATGCCATAAACTTCTAAATTTGACAGTCAAATAATCTGTTTGAGACTTTTTTGTTAAATTATCGATCTCATTAATATTTAGGAAAGAGGAGATGACCTTGACCTCTGTGAACAAATAAAAATAATCCCGTTTATCAAATGCACAGTTATGTGCAAAAAGCCAAACTAAAATAAAAGATAAAATGTATTGTCGCTGAAAAAATATTTTGAATTTAAAAATTGGTAATGAATGATATATAAGACTTGTCCCGGATTTAAGTGTTATTCATCACTACCAAAGCCTTTTGACATACCGGAAGTGAACTTTCTATTGTAGGAATATGCCTTTACCGATCAAGATTCCTACTCATAACTGTGCTCGTGTTTAACCTACCTGGTGAAATTCCCGTTTCTGGCGGACAAAAACCCCTCTTTACATATTTCACTTTCAATGTCTGGCTCTGTCCGATCCAGCTCAATAGCTCAATCGTCCCTTGTCTCTTCAAATCAACTGGCAAATGATTTTTGACAATCCAATACGGCTAAAGTGACATAATATGTTTGATCTAAAGTACTTGTGCCGATTAAATTAAGCTCACATTCTGCAGGAACTTACAAACTATATTTTCGCCTTTTCGTCTTAATATGCCAAACTACTGTCATCCAGTGAAATTCCAATTTTCGACATCACTTATTATGCATTTCAAAATATTAAAGCCACAATAAACTTGCCAAAACGTTTTTTTTTTCATTGTGAAAATTAATTAACCACGTTGACCCTTTTCAAAAGAAAGTATAAATGACCAACTATTTATGTCCTCAAATAATCCCCAATCATTGAGACCCGGTCCGAATAGTATTTTTGTAGCCCACAAAATTACTAACCAATGTTTACAATCACTCGGCGAAAAGTTATCGGTTTTTTCCGTAAGTGGGCCGTAAGAACGAAGTGACGTCATTCTGTATAATTAGCAACCTTCGCCTGCCGAGAGTTGCCGAAAATCAGCTCGGAAAGATTCGCTGTTTGTTTTGTAAACAAAATAAACGATCCGAAAAACGCCCAAAACATGCTGTAAATCAAAAAGATAATACCCTTTTCTTATTGTAAGGTTTATTTTTTGTGTTATTATTCATACAGATGAAATCTAAAATGTTTTGGTTAATAAAAATATGCTGTTTGGCAAGTTTATTGTTGCTTTAAACTATTTTGACACGAACGTCACTCATATCCCTGTTTTTTTGTTAATTCATTAATGTCAAAATACCTTGCCATTTCTTAGGGAAACGCCAGCAAAATCCTTGTTTACATCGTTAGTTCAAATGCATGTCAAAATACCTTTCCATTTCTAAGAGTAACACCAGTAAAATCCTTGTTTACTTCGTTAGTTCACATGCTTGTCAAAATACCTTGCCATTTCTAAGGGAAACACCAGTAAAATCCTTGTTTACTTCCATATCCATAGGTTTTTATAGAATGCCTTATCATAGGAGTACATTTCAGTTGTCTGAAATCGTTACCAAGGCTGCAACCTCGTCTGTGGTATATCTCTACTGGTGAAAACCAATGATTTGCCAAGATATACCAGTGCGTATACGCTGACTTACCTAGCAAGTTTCTTGTCTTTCGGAGGAATACTGCTCTCCCTACGGATCTCTCGCTCAAGGCTACGCTCTGTCCGATCCAGATCCACTTCCGACCAGGCCCGAGAGAAACTCGGACTCGACATGATACCCTATATTAAAACAGTTAAAAATTTTACCGGTTTTTAATAGCAAATGAAACCGTTTTTTTTTTCAATTGTTTAAGCAAATCTTACCTGTTTTTAAAAGCAAAGCCGTAAATGTAGACATTTCGAATCATAACATTTAAAATATACAGATATATTCTCTCATAGTTCTTCATCACAACACGTGTGAAAATTTTAAATGCACGAAAGTGGCACTGTTTTGAAATACATACTGCAATAAAAAGACTTGAAACTTGGAACATACATTTTCTCCTGACTCAGACGTGAGATATGTTTGCTAATCTATCGCAGAAATGTTCCTCTTGATAATAGCATAAGTCATCGTATTGGTCGTTAAATCATCATTAGATCCCAACGGCGATCAGTATGCCAAACATTTCCTTAACTTAGCATTTATAGATTGTCGTAAGAAATGCAAGTGATACATTTACACTGGCCTGTCTCATATCCAGTATGTGTTACGTGCTAGCTCTTTTGAATCGCAAAAAATTATTACACTCACATTGCTGTTTTAGATACTTAACAAAATAATAATCTTTTTAAGGGCCGTTTTTAGATTTAGATACTTAACGAAATAAATACCTTTTCAAGGACCGTGTTCAGTCGTCATTCCAATGCCACCAGTAAACAATAAAAGTATCAAAATCTCTACGGGTAAAATGCAGATCAATAAAACTTTGCACAAATTATCGTTTGTGTATGTATCATCATTTTATAAACGTTAAGGAAAGTTAGAACAGAGAAGAACAAAAGCTAGATTTAAAAAATCCATAAAATTATAAATACATAATTTCACAAAAAAACCCAACAATTCAGAACATTTTTGGTAAAATGATCATGACAATAAAATGAATTGTCCTTTTTTCAAGAACTTTCAATTTTGAAGAGAGAAATCAACGTGTGTCGCCCATTTATGCGACCAGGAAAAGCGACCGGGAAATTCAAGGTCAAACACACTTTTTACAAAAATTTGATATAGTTAACATTTCTCATTCAAAAAGACACAGCATATTTTTGTCAGTATTATATTACTCGTGTGTTCATTAAAATGATGTTTTGTGTTTTTAGTTTATGTGAATTTGTGTAATAAAGATTTGTAGGGAATTTGTAGAACTAGTTATTTTGTTTTACTAATATAAGCAAAACAATGAGACATTTAAAACGCGCTGTGGTGAATTCGGGAAATAAACCCCCATCAAATACCATGTAATACAATATCTTACTAGAAAAATATTATTTATGCGCTCGCGAATATGTCATTTTCTTTTTCCTTGCGCGAAAATTTGTCCACGCGAATTTCAAAAAAAAATCACACATACATTTCTTCACTAACATCTAGATGACAATTAGTATTTTCCCAAAAATTCATTTTTAAAATTTTAGCAAGTTTTCGCCATTTTCAATGTAAGTGACCCCTTAAATTACCACAATTTGGTTTCGAAGGACAATGGTCTTGCTTTAAGATTCTCATTTTCTCATAGCATCCGAAAGTTTCGATAGTTTGCTAATCAAGCTTCTCGAACTGCATGAGCGAAATGTCATTTTTGAAATTTAAGCCAGTTTTCGCCATTTGCAATATCAGTGATTAGGTTAGCGGAGGGATTTTGGAAGTCTCTCCTCCCACCAACATGTCCATGTTCCACTGTTACATGGAGGAAACAAATGCTCTACAGTGTAGTGTACAACATGAAAGTGTTGTGAGGGAATTTGTACAGTTTGATTCAACCCTTTCCGGTGTTTGTTTTTAACATAAATTAAAGTAGACGAAATAAAACATGTTTATTATGCTAAAAAAGAAACACTAGATTCCGTTTTGCCGATACTGTAAATGTCCAAATACTGTATAATAATAATAATAATAATAATAATAATAATAATAATAATAATAATAATAATAGCAAACGTCAAAAAAGTAAACAAAATAGGTTTAAAATAAATTAAAACTCACAAATTATTTTGACAAAATTTTATTAGACTTGGAAAAAATTAAATTTTTGACGTCGAAATTGGGTGAGCAAGTTTAACGCTGGCTTCATTCGAACTGCGGCAAGATTCCGGCACACGGTATGTTCAATGTCTCTGTCAATTATTATTATATATGTGCATCGTATTGTCTTGAAATCAGGTTTACAAAGAGATCCAATCCAAATGTTTAACCTGCTACTTGAGAATTGTTTTATTGCATACGGAAGTTATTGGAAAATTCCACAAACTTAGTGCAAAGCGTAGGTACAACGTTAACAACTGAAATATGAAACCAGCACTGATTAGTTAATTGCATTGAAATTACAAAAGACGGAACTGCTCTAAAAGATAAAAACATCTGCCATTAGTGCTTAATATGACTGTTAAAATGTATCCCCTGACAATTTGAAATGGAAAACTCAGACAAAATGATCATTAATTACTTTATTGAGCTGTATATTTCATTAAAATTCTTTGTCTGTTAATTTAACAAAATGATTTATTATATGAATCATCAAACATTTTTTCGATAATGAGTCGCAAAACTTCACTTAGATCAAATCTAAAATCATATTTCCGACAATTGTAGAGCTAAACTTGCAGCCAGTGCATCCATCCAGCTAGTCCATCGCGTCTGGCCGCTAACAGTGACATAGTCTATCGACTTGCAGCTGCTGGAGAATGGGGATACGGAACGGTATGCGGTACTGTTCCTAAAACTTTTAACCAGGTTTTCAACGAAAACTGGCTATTGTAATGCCACTCTCTTACACTATCGGCTCATTAAATTTACCTCTGTAATAGGCTGTGACTACTTTCAACTACTTTTAATTTAACTCAAAGAAATAGTTCACCAATTACATTAAGAATAGCTTTGTTTTTTTCGGCTTTAATGAAAGATAGTGAAGATTTCTGTCATTTTTTTTTTATCTAAAGCTTTCAAATTAATACATTATAACAGTATAAAATAAGGCTGTCGAGTTTGGTAAAAAATCTTGACATTGAGCCTTTTGCAGAGATGTAAAGTTAGTGTAAGGAACGACAACTCTCTTAAGGAGATTGTTGTAATCCTAAAGTCGGCAAGCGGGCGGGCGGCTGTCAACTTTTTCTTTCCGCCCTTAACTCGAGTTTGCTTTGACCTATTAACACCAAACTAAGTAAGTGGGTAGCTAATATCAAGAAGCAGCTTGAGATCGCTACATATGTGTCTGTGATCAAGGTCAAGGTCACTGTTGCTAAAAATATAAATTTTTTAAATTCAGTTTTC
This sequence comes from Corbicula japonica, assembly GCA_038501625.1. NCBI lineage: Eukaryota > Metazoa > Mollusca > Bivalvia > Venerida > Cyrenidae > Corbicula > Corbicula japonica. Next base: position 1,391,341 of record JAZAYU010000047.1, read on the forward strand.
GTGTAATAACTTGGGTTTGCTTGACTTAATGACACCAAACTTAGTATGTGGGTAGCTTATAAAAAGACGTTACTCGGGATTGCTACTCAAGGGTCTGACTAAAGTCAAGATCAATGTTGCTTTGCTGTGACTTATTGACACCAAATTTTGCGTTGCGTAGCTTTTATCATTATGCAACACTGGATCATACTCAGATGTCAATACTCGGTATATGAAAACCTGGTTTCGTCGCATTGCAGGCCGTAAAAAGTCAGTACTGTTAACAGTAAAATTACTCGTTACCGATGTCATGCAGTGATGGTTACGTATATCAGGGCAAACCGATCAAATTTTTTGGGGTTTTCCCGGCTGGCTTAGTTGGTTGCGTCGCCGGAATTGCAGGGCTAGGCGCTGTCGCCGTGACGGTGCGGGTTCGCTCCCAGCTAGAGGCACTATCATTTTAATGAAACAAAAATTATTAGTGCCGGAAACTTAATAATTTAGTACATGTATAACATCGTTGATTACTCACATTTACATTTTCATACGATTTACGTCAAACTCTCTGTAAATCAAATGCAATCATTTACATCAAATATGAGAACATATATTTCTCAAAACATTACTATTATTCCGTTCCCGATATGTTTCATAAGTTCATTTTATAAGAGGACAATCCGAAATAAAGCATATTTTGTTTCATGTATGACCGAGCATATTAGCGTTACAGAAATAAACCAGATGTATTGTATATAATTTATTCAAAACAGAAATTGAACCCTCTAGATTGAGTCGTTGACCAAGCTTGGGGTCTTCTTCTCACACTCCCTGATATGTATCAGGTTAACAAACAATTAATCAAAATTCAGTAGTCAGAGACTTTGTAAACTGAGATTTTGTTATGTTAATATCATAAAGCGGTAAATGTTTATGTACCGGTAGTAGAAATGCGCATAATTTTTAATAGGTTTTAATATTCTCAATGAAATTTGACTCACACAAACTCCAACATTATTCGTTACAAACAAGTGTTCGAATTTTCTTTTTGCGAGAGCCCATTCCTATAAAATATATAAAGATGACTATAAATAGCTCGAAAACGAAACAATTTGACAGTTTTATTAAAGTTTTTCTCATACACCCTGGCTGACCTGGTACGCTACGCGAACGGCACTACAGAAAATTTACAACAATTGCAGCACAGACGGGTCCATTTTCACGAATGATTGAGCCAACTACTATATTCTGGACACAGAGAAGTCAAGAATCATAATTTGTCATGACTTGACAGCCGTATAGGCGTATTGGTTTATGTATCATTTAAAAAGTCAAAAAAAAAAACTCTGCGATTTTCTTACCTTACCCCACAAAATCTCATACATTGACACCGGTTATGCCGTTAAAAGCGTTGCATATGCCGTGATCGAGGCGTTGTGGCGTTCGCGAAGCGTACCAAGTTAGCCAGGGTGATATAGTTACGGACTTTACTTTTATGATGAATCAGATAGTTGAGGTATGGAAATAACTGATTCCTTAAGTATTAAATAATACAAAACATCTACATTATTAACAGAATAGATTCGACGATTTGTCAGGAAAACAGAGCGATCTCAAGCTATTCTTTTCCTCGTCGCCAAAGCACTCGTGTTTGAGTATCTAAAGTTGACATTTTAATTTTTGAAATACAGAATGATATGTACGAAAATAGAGAAAATAGGCAAAACTGTACCAGAAAACACACAAGACTGGAACTTTATGCTACAAAGAGATTTTGCAAAATTTAATCGGACGATTGCCAGGCAGGCCAGAGACAGTTACACTCTTTAAAAAGAAATCTATTGCTGCAGTACAGTATAACAATCACACTGATACTCATACATTTAAAATAAAAAAATCATAATCTTATTCTTTTTGAACAGATATTTTTAGACTGCGTTAAAAGCCATGTCAATCACAATTGTCGATGGTTCAATGATAGAATGCTCGCCTGTCACGCAGTTGCCTCGCCATCACACATTTTTACTCCTTTCTTTTATGCTGTAATCTTGGATCATTTCCTCTTTAACTTGGACCTACAGGTGTCTTAATTAAATTTTGATATTGGAACTGAAAATAATGTCTCAATTTGATCTTGAAAATAAAAGTAATGTAAACTTCATCAAAATGCATAGTATAATTCTCACATCCTCTTCTAACATAAATGAAATACAATCACGACTTCAAAATGACATTGATAAAATAGACAAGTGGTGTAAAAATAACAATATGACACTAAACCCATTCAAGTCAACTTGCATAGTACTGGGAACGAAAAACATGTTAAAGAGGTCAGACTCTCTAGTAATTACTTTAAATCAAACTCAGCTTGAGAATGGACATTATCAAAATATTTTAGGCATTATTGTTGATGATTCAATAAAATGGCAAGTGCAAATAGATAAAATTTGCAGTAAATTAAATTCAAAGCTATATCTGTTTAATAGAATATCAAAGTACCTCACATTTGAAACAAAGGAAATTGACTATAATGCGTATGTACTACCGATTCTTGATTATGAAGATATCTCGTGAGGACAATGTTCAAAGACCAACAAAGATCGGATTAATAACTTCCATAGACGTTTTGCCAAATCAGTGCTAGGTAAATCATATTCATCAACTAATACAGAACTTTTTAGTGAACTGAAGTGGTTATCATTTAATGACCGTATCAAATATTACACAGCCTCTCTTGTTTATAAAACCCTCCACGACTAAGCCCCTCAATATTTACACGATTTGATAGAAATTACACAAAATACGTCTTACAATCTTCGGTCTAACTCAATGCAATGTCTTGTCCATCCAAAGCTAAACACAGAATTTATGAAAAAGACATTTAGTTACTCTGGTATGATTATCTGGAATGAAATTCCTTTTTCTATTAAAACATCATATACCCTGAATTTATTCAAAAATCATACAAACATCATTTATTGACGATAAATTCTTGCAATCTTCTTCTTGAGTATGTGTATTATAATGTATTACATTATAATATTTTGGCTTCTCAAAATATTGCCCAATTAACATATGTGATTTTGTATTGTTCATCTTTTTTATTTCATTTTAATTTATTTGTGTGTAGTTATAAATTTCACGATGGCCTCTTGAAAATAAGATTTGTATTATTGTTGTTTTACTTTGTACAGAACTTAAGAGTTACCATCTATAAATAAAGAATTTATTATTATTATTATTATTATTATTATTATTATTATCAATGGAGGGCCTTCTGAACCTAATTATGCTTTGTTACGTTCTGATTATCATTATACAACAATACGGTAAAACCTCGTTATAGGACTGGCAAAAGTGTTTTTTGGGAGGGTGGTCTATTACGGACTTTTTAAACCACAAACATACACTATCTGGTTCTTTAAAACATGTAAACAATTCACAAAGCTTTTCAAATTTCTCCCAAGCATTAATTCGTGGAAACAGCAAAGACATGGGTGTGCGATCTATGCGATGCTTTTATGAATATACTAAAACACATTTTGCCGCGCGGATTTTGTTTCACATGTTGAAATTTCAAGCGACAAGATAACGAAGGCCTGCGACCGTGAGATATTGAGAGCTTTCGATACATTTTATGTCGCAGCACAGAGTGACATGCGTTTGAGCAACAACTGACCCATAGATTCCAAATTTTAATGTACGATTTTATATAACTCTTTTAGTCTTATATCTTCGGTTCTAAATTTTGCATATTACTGTTCCTTATTGCAAAAAGTTTTGGTCTCCGATGCAAAATACAATTTTTAATGTTTTTGACTCACCTTCTTTGCAGTTTTCATGATAAATTCCTATCGTATATGCGAAAAACAGCACTCGGTAAGATACTTAGTACGTTAGTCTTGTCATCTTATACTCGGCAAAAAATCGTGAAATATGATTTCAGACCTACATATGAACCACGAAATCAGGAAATGGGATACTGTGTCAAATAGCATCACATTTTCGATGTCAACAAAACAGTACGAATAAGCATATGCTTCCCGTTAGTTTTAATGTTCACCTGTGAAAGATAACAGTTGATAGTCTCATTTTCTTTCCAAATATACAATTTCGTTAATTTGATATAGGACAGCAGTGATTTATGTTATTTATATTTGAATATTGAACAAAGGAGTCAATATTTCGTTATTTTCCGTGTTCGGTGGCTCTTAATGGACCATTTTATAAAAAACATTTTTATATTAAATTTGGGAATATAAAATGTTCATCGTTTGAAACAAAACTGTATTTATGTAAGATTACCAGCACCAAAAGTTTCAGTACCCAATAACAATGCTGTTTTGCGAAAAAAAACACGAAAATTTCATTAATATTAACGAATATTAATGCAATATTTAAGATGCTTGCTTAATTGTATTAATTATGTTATTTCTGACTTGATCTCCAAAAAAGTCACGAAAAAATTTAGTGGTTGGGTATTTTTAGTTGGAAATACATGTAGATAGAACATAACATTTGTTTTTTCCCGCGAGGATTGAAACTATCAAATTCAACATTATCGCTTGATCGATGTTATCTGTTTAATGCTGTAATTTTATGACTCTATTATATTTGATTAGACCAATTCTATCTTAGAAAATTTAATTAAATTTTTAAAACACTTGAGTTAATTATTTTTAATAATTACTAATTGGAAATAGTAAAATGATACACAGAATCTATGGAGAAGTTTTACAGTAAAATATTACAAAAGCTCTATTATTAAACATGATTTTAACATTTTAATTTTAAAAACATTTTAATCAATTCATATCTTCTACAATAGTCATATAGAAAAGCAAAAAGTTTGCATCCAAAAGTCTTGTGAGTCAAGTTCAATCATGAAAAGAAACCATCAAAATCTCAAAATCAGTAAGTTGTTTTTTAATTCAAGGGCAATTTGTCTGAAATTCCCCAAAAACAAAACGCATCGATGTCAACTTAAATGTTACAGATAAAGGAATATTGTTTTACAATTCTTATGGTAAATATGAATACACTTGTATGTAATATGACCTATATTCAAAATAAGACACCACAAACAATTTAAAGAAAAAAAAACGAGCCCTCTGTCCTAAAATGGTTCTTCGGGTTACAAAATTATTCAATTATTTTTATGAATGAATTTAAGGCCTTGTTAGTCATCAGTAAAACATTAAATTTGAATCCAGGTTACGCAAGGTTAGAAGTCATGGTTAGTCAGTTAATTAATTTAAATTTTCAACACTTTTTTTTATTCTAAGAGAAAGAACATTTTACTTCTTATGTCACTCCTGAAAATAGTATAAAATTACAAGAGGCCATAAGAACCATTTCTAAATAAACGGTATGCTCTCTGTTGACGGAGATAGCCGTCTCCTTATTGAAATAAAGATTCTACAGTTTTGTATTATATTTTTGCTATTTAAAAACACAAATAATTATGTTTTAGTCCTGATACTTGACAACTTTAAATGCTTTCGTTTTAAAGAGAACGAGTTTAGCATTACACTTATACCTGTTCAGCATGTAAAGGTTGGTCCTTTTGCAAGAACTTTACATGTTTTAATTCTATACAAAGCTCTGTATTCCTCACTCGCAATTTTAAAACTTTTCTCCATAAATACGCATTTTTTACGCATGTGCGACCAGTGTAGATCCAGATCAGCCATCTGATCAGGATCTGCACTGGTCGCATTTTGGTCAGAAATAACCTAATGAATCAAAAGGCGAACAGTTTAGATCCTGATCATACGGCACGGATGTGCCGGCTGATCTGGTTCTACACTGTTCGCACATGCGTAAAAATGCGTATTTATGGAGGAAAGGGTTAAAAACCATATCAGCTTGAGTACCAGTGAAACATTCCAATTTCAGCAGTTTAGCCCATATGTTTTCAAGCACATTTTGTGACTATAATATGATTGCTCAAGCATTCACTACTTCGACGATCTGGTGTTAGCATCCATAAAAATAATCCCATCGTCACTACTATCTGTCGACACCTGTTTCAGCAGCAACGGCTTTTGTTCCTTGGCCACAAATGACACATTTTTCCCAAATGTTCCCTTTGATGCGGTCTTCAAAATTCCGTGTTCATGGTGGTTGTCTTGGTGATTTACATCTAACAAATGGTCTTCTGCTCCCGGGTTATCCGAAGTGTCTTCTTTTGTGGAATAGTCGGTGACATAATACAGCTTGCTTTCTGGCGAGCTTGTATTGCGAGGGAAGCTTACATCAGTTAGGTCTTCAGTGGGTGTCTCTGCCTCAGCAATGACGCTGAGACTTTTCTCCTCAGTAGGCGTGTTAGAGTGCGAACTCATCGTCAGGGTTCTTTCCAGCTGCTCTTGGTCGGAGGGGCTCATCAACATCATCCCTCTGAGGAACCCATTCAGGGCCAGAGACGCCATTGTGGTGATTGTTGACTGCTTTCTTCCCATAGCTAGTAGAGAAAGTTGACTGCAGTTAGTTTTTCTTCATTTGTTCAACTATACAAAATTAAAATCAAACTTGGCAAATATGTCATTAAACGTTTGACTTTTAAAATGAAAATGAATTTATATACGTGCATCGGTGTGAGTCTTGTGATGTGTTTTTGTTGTGTGCACATTGTTTCGAAAGTTAGAAATTTTTTAAATAATAGTTGAAACAACGGGGTCTAGATGTAGGATTTCGGATTTGGAGATTGCGGGTTCGAATACCACCAGGGTCAATATCATCAATTATATAAGCGAGAACTGTGTAACACAGCAACAAGTAATGAGGCGTGATAACTGTAAGACAAAGAACTTGTTTGTAATATTAATCCTGAACTGAGAGTGTGATATTGAAAGTCTACATTCAATTTTTAAATCATCGGCTCAGTTTTACAGGCTTTTATTTTATCAGGCGTTAGCTGTCAAAGCTAGATAACATACAGAGATTAAACCAATTTACTATTGTAAAAATGCTTACGTATTTAAAATAATTATGGAAAAATGAAATAATTTTGATTGGTGCCTAATTTTACTAGAGATGCATCAAGCGGGATGTTGTTAATGATTAACGAAACATTTTATTCGTAGAAAAAGCCGTTCAAAATGAATACTCCTGACAGTGGTTACTTCCCTTTAGAGGCATGACAATGACGAGATTACATGTATGTTTAGTTTTAGGCAAATTTGGAATCTTCTAAATCGTGTTGTAATTTGATGATCCTTACAAGTACATGCGAAATCCCCGGCTTCAGATCTCAAGGGAAGAGTAGTTTTTGAAAGAAGGAAAGCATGATTATTAGTTGCACCAACTTGCAACTTCGGATAATATAAAATCTTATTAGGGTATTTCTGCTGTCAAATAGTTTAAATTAATACGTGATAGAAGAAATTCAATGATATAGATAACATGCATTAATTCCACTAAAACATTTGCAATTGGGTCTTTCTGTTCTTCAAATGATGGAAGTTTGAATTTAACTGGAGAAAATAAAAGGTTAATACAACTTCTTAATAAAAGTCGCTACTGCTTTGTTGGTCAAAATTTTAAGTTATTGCAGCAGGCGGCAGTGGCTGATAGGCGGGTATAAGCTTAAGGGAGACAACTCCGAAAGCGTGTATTTGATCTTGACCATCGTGCTTATTTCAGATCGGTATTGCCATTGATGGAAAACATTATGTTGCATGTTCGTAAAGCTGGCGATTACCTGTGTGTTGCCTGATCTTCCATTTAGGAATTCCTTCGCTCTCGCAAAATTTCTCTATCTTTTGTAAATGGAACTGCAAAAAAGGATTTTAATTCTATTTTGTAAAATTAAATTTGAAGCATCTAAGCGACAATTCGTCCCCGCTAAATTAAATGATACCACAGTGTACAAGTCAAATGAATGGAAAGTTTGAATAATTCGATTCATGTCTTTGCCTTGGTCAAAACGATTTTACTTAATCACAGATTAACAAACTATGAATATTGTTTAGAAAAAGGACCTTTACATTTTGGTATTCGAATTTGTGCGTTCGGTATAGTTAATACATGCTTAAATCTCAGAAAAAAATCCTATACTGAAGTATAAACCCATTATGGTATGAACTTACATCCCATCCCTTTTCTTGTTTCTTGAGAACTTTGAGTTCAGCCGAGATCCGTTTCTTTTCTTGATACAACAGCTTGAGCCGGAAATGCTCGTGATCCAACACGGCCACTATAAGACCTATACCACAAGATTTATGTTTGTTAATATATGTTGTGCATCAACTTTTAGTAATTTAAACTTTTACTCCATTAATCAGATTTTTATCGCATATGCGAGCAGTGTAGAGAAAGATCAGATGTCATCTGGAGCTAGATTGTTCGCCCATGGGATAACAACCATCATTCTTTGCATTTCGAAATTTGACAACAACACTGACGTATGAAAACGAAATGATTGCTATAATTGAGAATAAAATGGACATAACAAAATGGGATGTCGAGAGAGAATCTTTGATATACATCCTTCGTATAGAGAGCAAAATTTAAAAGCTGGAAGCATTTCCTAGTACAAGGTAGACATTGAAACTGTCAAATATATAAACAATTCTAATAAACATGTAACTTATAGTTTCATGCTCAAATACTTGTACCTCTATAAATGTCGACAAAAACAACAGCTGCGCATATAGGCGAAGTGATACGCCCTGTTCACAACAAGGCTAGTGCAGGAGAGAAGGAAGTTAATGATACAGTCTATAGTCTATACTCACTGTTTACAACAATGGTAGTGCAGGAGTGAAGGTAGTTAATGATACAGTCTATAGTCTATATACACTGTTCACAACAAGGGTAGTGCAGAGAAGAAGGAAGTTAATGATACAGTCTGTAGTCTATACCCACTGTTCACAACAAGGTTGTGCAGGAGAGAAGGAAGTTAATGATACAGTCTATAGTCTATTCTCACTGTTCACAACAAGGGTAATGCAGGAGAGAAGGAAGTTAATGATACAGTCTGTAGTCTATACTCACTGTTTACAACAATGGTAGTGCAGGAGAGAAGGAAGTTAATGATACAGTCTGTAGTCTATACTCACTGTTTACAACAATGGTAGTGCAGGTGAGAAGGAAGTTAATGATACAGTCTATAGTCTATACTCACTGTTCACAACAAGGGTAGTGCAGAGAAGAAGGAAGTTAATGATATAGTCTGTAGTCTATACCCACTGTTCACAACAAGGGTAATGCAGGATAGAAGGAAGTTAATGATACAGTCTATAGTCTATACTCACTGTTCACAACAAGGGTAATGCAGGAGAGAAGGAAGTTAATGATACAATCTATAGTCTATACTCACTGTTCACAACAAGGGTTATGCAGGAGAGTAGGAAGTTAATCAATACAGTCTGTAGTCTATACTCACTGTTCACAACAAGGGTAATGCAGGAGAGAAGGAAGTTAATGATATAGTCTGTAGTCTATACTCACTTTTCACAAATAGGGTAATGCAGGAGAGAAGGAAGTTAATGATACAGTCTGTAGTCTATACTCACTGTTCACAACAAGGGTAGTGCAGAAGAGAAGGAAGTTAATGATACAGTATATAGCCTATACTCACTGTTCACAACAAGAGTAGTGCAGAGAAGAAGGAAGTTAATGATACAGTCTATAGTCTATACTCACTGTTCACAACAAGAGTTATGCAGGTGAAAAGGAAGTTAATGATATAGTCAGTAGTCTATACTCACTGTTTACAACAAGGGTAATGCAGGAGAGAAGGAAGTTAATTATATAGTCTGTAGTCTATACTCACTGTTCACAACAAGGGTAATGCAGGAGAGAAGGAAGTTAATGATACAGTCTGTAGTCTATACTCACTGTTCACAACAAGGGTAGTGCAGGAGAGAAGGAAGTTAATGATACAGTCTATAGTCTATACTCACTGTTTACAACAAGGGTAGTGCAGGAGAGAAGGAAGTAAATGATACAGTCTAAAGTCTATACTCACTGTTCACAACAAAGGTAATGCAGGAGAGAAGGAAGTTAATGATTCAGTCTGTAGTCTATACTCACTGTTCACAACAAGGGTTGTGCAGGAGAGAAGGAAGTTAATGATAAAGTCTATAGTCTATACTCACTGTTTACAACAAGGGTAGTGCAGGAGAGAAGGAAGTTAATGATACAGTCTAAAGTCTATACTCACTGTTCACAACAAGGGTTGTGCAGGAGAGAAGGAAGTTAATGATACAGTCTATAGTCTATACTCACTGTTTACAACAAGGGTAGTGCAGGAGAGAAGGAAGTTAATGATACAGTCTATAGTCTATACTCACTGTTCACAACAAGGGTAATGCAGCAGAGATGGAAGTAAATGATACAGTCTATAGTCTATACTCACTGTTCACAATAAGGGTAATGCAGGGGAGATGGAAGTTAATGATACAGTCTATAGTCTATACTCAATGTTCACAACAAGGGTAATGCATAAGAGAATAAAGTTAATGATATAGTTAGCAGTCTATACTCACTGTTTACAACACGGGTAATGCAGTGAAGAAGGAAGTTAATGATATAGTCTATAGTCTGTACTCACTGTTCACAACAAGGGTAATGCAGTGAAGAAGGAATTTAATGATATAGTCAGTAGTCTATACTCACTGTTCACAACAAGGGTAATGCAGTGAATAAGGAAGTTAATGATATAGTCTATAGTCTGTACTCACTGTTCACAACAAGGGTAATGCAGGGGAGAAGGAAGTTAATGATATAGTTTATAGTCTATACTCACTGTTTACAACACGGATAACTCTCCATGGAAGAAGGAAGGTTAGGATGAAGACCACATCCTGAATCTTGAACTCCATAAGTCCTTTCAATAGTACAAGGTCTACCACAAACGATATAATCACCACTATAGCATCAAAAACCTACAAATCGAATGTAAAAAAAAAACAGTAATAAACTGGCTGCATAAATAACCTAAATGTAATTAAAAAAATCAACAACAACAAGTAAATCAGTGAACACTAGGCAAACACGTCTTGCAATAGTATTCCTTTCTGAGAAGGCAATAATTTAATGGAAAATAGATATACATATGTGAAATAAATGATAAAAATTAATACCCTTTACCAAGCAAGGCGCATACTAAGTTATCTTTAACTTGATCAGCAATTTTAATATCGCAATGTTTTCCTGAAGAGTATTAAATCTATTGATCGCTTGAAAGAAATCATTCTGCAAAAAGACGTTATATACAAAGCGTTTCAATTGACTGTCTACTTATCCTTGATCAGTTTTAGCACGGCTTTTCCAGTAGTTCATACGTGGTAATATTTCGGCTTTTTTCCACATATCCGAGTATTTCGAACAGCAACAGTGACAGAATCCAAAATGTTAATAAAAATCTAGACTACACCTTGCTTCAATATAAATATTGTTTTTTTACAATTAGTAATTTACCTACTACTACATACCTCTAATTTCTTTATTAGAAAATCTTTTCCCATGCAGATAGCTTTTGCAAGATTCTGAAAAAAAGATGAGACAAAAGTACATAATAAATATAGGACTAATAATATTTTACATTACTTGTTCACATGCAAATACCCTCCCTCTTACAATACATGTAATTTAGTGAACAATATTTTCGTTTGTTTATTCTTCTGATAACATCTCTTTAACGTGTACAGTTTTATTTCTTAATATGAAATGACAAGGTCGGTAATATACTATTCGCCAGCTTCATTGGGTGTTCCATATAACTGTGACAAATTTGCTGTTTACTTTTCTTGACAAGTGTGTCCGTTCTCAAATTTTATAGAGCTATTTACAAAACCTTTCTTTCATTTCTAACCCTTCACACAATGTTGTGTTTTCTTTGTTTATTAAGATAGTCTAACTGTAATGATTTTCCGCGCTTTTTTCTCGAAAGTCGAAAATACTCGGTTTACCGTCACTAACAGTCGACAATAATCGATGTCGCTTCGGTTACTATCGGCTCTGACGAGTAGCGTCGGAAGTCACCGAAAGCGAGCCGATGTTTGACGACGTCGCAAATTTATGCGCGGGAAAGCATTACAGTTAGACTACCTTAATATATTCTATTCCAAAAGAAAGTGTGAACTTTGTTTTCGGTGACTTTTTCATGACTGTTTTTCTTAATCTAAATTGAGATTAAATTTAATAGAGAAACTATCTATAATCTGATCTCAATTTTGATAGGGTCCTTAGGCATGAAGAAACGTATTTGATGAAAAATAGCCAGAAAGAAGGTACACATTTTCGTTTGGAATAGAGTATTGTTTAAAATTGCGTTTTACATTATAGGCACACTCACATATTCATGAAAAACAGACATGGTATTTCTTGTACCTCAACAAACAGGATTCCTAGAATTGTGATACTGGCTTTATGCATGCCATGAGCAACGTTTTCCCACACACTGTGTTCACGATGGTGGCTGCCATGATGACCGTTACCATGCTCACTAGAGTTACTATTTCCATGGTCACCCGGATCACCGTGATCGGATTCTACGGTATAACTCGGTCCATGCTGATCAGTCTTAGTTTCTGTGTTTACGTTTCGTGTTTTTCGTACTGCTTTACTTGGCGGTTCATGCTGCCTTTGCATTTTGCCTTTATTTGTTCCGCGCAATTTTTTAATTGTCGCATTGTGAAATCCATGTCCTCCTTTTGTTGTTTCATTGTGAATTCCTTGTAAAGTGTCTTTGTGATGTCCATGTCCTGCCTTTGTTGTTTCATTGTGAGTTCCTTGTAAAGTGTCATTGTGATGTCCATGTCCTGCCTTTGTTGTTTTGTTGTTGAGTCCTAGTACAGTGTCGTTGTGAAAAACATCAAATCCGTTTAGTGAGGCATTGTGGAATCCATGCAAACCATCGGTTGCTATGATAGTAACGTTCGAATCAGCATCACTTGGCCAGTAACACTCGGCGAGGTAGAGTTCCTCGTACAGAGCATTCAGATTCTCGATATGATGCCCCCTCAAGTGCACAGAATACTTGGCTTCCATTGTGTCCACAAAACGCTGAGATAATGCTTCTCTCTCATCGCGAAGTTCTAATAACACACAACGAAATTATTTTATTAAGATGTAGAAAATTTAAAATGCCACAAAAGAATAAAACATATCAGATATTAGGATTTTTACTTCTTTTCTAAACATTAACACATGCGTGGTGTTTTGTTTCAAATGTTCTTAATTTGAGAATGACTAAGACGTAAACTACGATTGAAAGTTGTAAAGGCCAAGATTTCTTCCATTGCCTTTTGTAACCATTTTTTGAAACACGACTAGTAATTATCAACAATAATCAATCTATTAATCATTATTACACTTTTAAACATAATCGAAGAGAAACCCGGTTGCTGCTTCGGAAATGTCATCAGCAACATTTTCTCCAGTTGGAAATTTTTAAGAGGTAACTGGGAGATTTGAACAAGGGAAACCAAAATCCTTCTGAAAGGTCTTCTGAAAAACAAGCTACTGTATATCAATGTACCTTTGTATTTGTTCCAACCTATCCATAAAACCGTACCGACAGTTTTCAGTGCGAGTTTTCAATATTGTGTTTGTAATAGTAATGTCTACTTTTGAGTTAGCGACATTTTATAAACATGTACTTTTTGTGTAATAAATGGGGGAAGTGAAGAGGGTTCACTTAGTATGTAGAGCGATGTTTATTACTTTTAGTAAGCACATTAAAACGTTACACAGACAAGGTTGTCAATTTCGTCATTCACGCTTTAAGTCGCTCGATTCGATAACATACTTTACAAAACCAACTTGTCGTGAAATGTTATTTATATTTTGAAATGAACGACTGGAATAGCAGATGCTATATCATTCTTGGTGTGACATGTTGTCAGCTCAATATTTCACTTTTTTGTCAACTCGCGGGATGCAGAAACTGCGCTAAATCCCCAGCAATCCATCAGTATTAAAGTATGTTTGGAAATTTGGTCAAAATCCTGGTACATTTCCAAATGACGAGCTATTGCGAATTTATTATTATACCATTTACATAATTATGTTTATGCTGACTAGGTCCCTGCTACTTATTATAAACAGTGTGTAATAATGCCTTATCAATCAACCATCACCATGAGGTAGTTGCAAAGAACACTGAAGAAAAATCAAGAAATCAACTACTTAAATTGTGATTGTTTTACCTTTGATATAATGGATGTCTAGGATGAGTTCTCCCAGCACGAGAGCACAGTCTACCAAGTTGAGCACAACCACGGCTAGTAGCACGTACTTACTGTGTAATACATGCTCGCCTTTCAAGCGCAATCTGAAAGATTTTAGTTGTTTAGAAATAAGACGAAGGCCTTTACCAAGGAATGTTGGATTGTCGAACACTTGTTAAAAACTAATTAAAAACTAAAGGGAACATTTTCTGAAGATGCATTCTACCGCCTGGCTTCCGCTTCCTTAAAATCTGGACCAGGGCCTACTAAAATGGATCAGAGACCGATGTTAATAGTATAGTACCGTTTGTGTAAAGCACTATTAGAAATGAAAAATTAGTATCTTATTAACAATTCATTTAAATTTTGAAAAACGAAAATAAGTATTATAGCAGGACTTGAAATGGTATTAATATTAAAATTACACATTGAATGTTCAGTAAGCATGTCAGTGAAATCCATTGTTATGGGATGAAGAAAATAAGCAGATGGCTACTTTTTTTGACTCGACAGCGATTTGAAAGCTCACCGGAACAGTCGTGTCTGCAATCTTCGGCCGTTTTTCAGTTATTTTCAAATCAGGATATTCAGCAATATAAATCTTATTTAATTATTCATAATGTCGTAAACAAAATAATTCTGTATTTATCTGGATTTATAACGAACGATTTTTACACGATATGAAGAAAATATCTGAATTTGATTCTCATCATTGAACAATTTACTGCTCACAAATTTACCTCGATAAGACGACCGAAGGAATGTTATTTCGCCGGCGTCTTACGCGAAAATTCAATGAATCATGAATATAAAACTCAACAAATAAACATTGAAGATAGTGTATTAAAACTTTGGAGATATCACCAGCATTAAGTAAACTTAGACCATAATGTGTAGGAAGGTTACTGACCTGGCAACGGGTTTGTCTCTCGGAGGAATACAACTTTCTCGGCGGATTTCCCTCTCGAGGCTACGTTCTGTTTGTTCTAAGTCTACATCAGAGAAAGACCGGACAAATCCTAGCGTCCTGCTCATCAGACCCTAAATATATTATCTCTTTTATTAATCAGTTATATTATATTCCCTCATACAGACGGGCCCGAGGTCATAAAACTAAGACTAAAGACCAATCTCATATCTCAAGCATCTAATTTGGCTGAAATCGCGATCAGTTGAGGTTTTAACCAATCAGATGCTTGAGCTTTGAGACTAGTCTTCTAATTTAGATTAATGATATTGTGCAAAGATTGAAACATTATACAAGCCGATTTCGTAAAGGTCAGTTGGTTTAGTCATTTAAAATACGATTCGGTTCAACTGAAAAGAAATATTTTTGTTTGGTTGTAAAATTTAAAATGCCAATCGTGCCTTTGTCCTAATTCCAACACGAAAATGGACGAAGACTAAGACGTGAAGGTTCAGTCTCAGTTTTCGCTATCGTCCATTTGCTTATAACCGCCTTTTTTTGTTCCCACCACCGTACATTCGCTGCAGCATCGTCTTCACATGTTCACGCCTATGGCAAAGGAACGTGTGATGATTCTAACTAAACACCGTAGAAATCTTTTTTGAATTTTAATACGACGACTTCATGCAAAAATGAAGGCGGGACATGCCGCGTTGGAAAATGTATTGTTTAAAAAACCCTTAATTTACTCTTTACTAGATTGTTAAAACTATGTGATTGTTTTGACTGACACTAGATTTTGAAAAAAAATAATTTAAAACAGATGAATTGTGTTGTGCTTCCGCAATAATAACAAATTATAAACTATGTCTGTTTTAAAGATCTCTAAGGTCAATATTTTATCATTGATGTAGTTCTTAACCTGAAACTGCAGCATACCAGTACAATTGTTATGTGCCCCAATATCGACGTAACAAGTGGGATATATTTTCATCATTTCACAGACAGTATCTCTTTAATGATTTGGACTTTTTTCTAAATATGATCAATGAAAAATGTATTTTGGAATTATTATTTTGCATTTTAAACAATAAGCTATAGTACAGGTATTCAAGTACAAATTATATTCAACAGTTCTCAAAATGATTTTCATGACATCTTAAGAGAGATTCCCTTATATGTCAACCGGTTAAACATTATTTTAAACATAACACTCACATCTGAGCTCGTCCTATGTCGTAATCTATCCATTGCTCCGAATAATGTTAATTCCCGTAATTCTTGCACGCCACTTATTCTTTAAAGGCATCTGCAATAATATCCCATATATACATTGTGTAAATTGAAGCAAAAGTGAGTAATTGTTTGTCACCCAAATAGTTATATCAAATTAATTTTATAGTGTAAAACGCATTGTTTATTCCCGTATCTGACAAAACAAGTATATTGTACAGTTTACATATGTACATCGGCGGCCGATATATATCAGCACTTACGTCATTACAGCGACAAGCGGACAGACGTACAGCTTAGTAAAAAGTGTTTAATGTTGAGCCTATAATATGTCAATGCACATCAGCCAAACCAGGACAGCAACACCACGCTACTATGAATGTCAAACTTTAACTTTTTTAAGTTACCGAGCAATTATGCTCCGTTAGGTTTTGATAACAGTAGATATTCCACATTTCTTTGTAAAAGATGTTTCGTCTAGTTTAGTTGGCATCGCCCTCCTCCAAGATAGTAATTGTACTCACCCACGTTATCGTTAAGTATTTCTAATACAAAATTCTCGGTGATGTAAAACTCTTTGTTCACGTTCTTTTTCAACTGAACGAAACGTGTCTTCTTTGATGTTTGTTTCTAGTTTTGATTAGGTGTCGACACCCCTCTTTTTGCGAATGTCTTTTTGTCATATTACCTGAGCTCCGGTACGAGCAGTTGTTAATGCCAAAGGTCGGATCGAGCATATAGAATAAGCGGTCAGAAGTACATACATTTATTGACCTTTCAAAAGGGTCAATTTTAATTTTTCGCATTACTTAGTATAATAATTATGTTACAGAATTGCTAATAATTAATGCTCTTCTACAGAAATAGCTCATTTGATACTGAAAATTGGAATCAGCTATTTTGCTTCGGATAAAAGTTTTTGTAGTAAAACCTTCCAATATTATGCATTAGTTTAAATTGCTGTATCGAAACAAACTAACTTTTCTGTTAAGTCTCTATAAAGTAGTGTCTTACAAATTAACTGTGTCGAAGTAATGGCAAATATTAATGTGGTAGCCTCGTAAAAAGACAACCTAACATTTTATTGTCAGTACATCACCTTCTCAACAAACAGTATCAACAAACATTTTAACAGTGTACGTGTTTTAATTAAAACAGGACAGAACAGCAGTTGTCAACCTTCATGTACAACAGCGTATGTTAAATGGACGTTCAACGTCATAATTAACGTTCAGCCATGTATACTTACCATGTATGTTTATCAATGGTCCGATGTACAACTGTCTGATTGTTCACTGGACGGAAAATTTGCTCATTTTTATGATGAATCGTGTCACTTCTTTAAGTCACCAGCCCTGCCGATAGGAGTAGTTTGAGTTCATTAATTAAACGAAAGAAATAAAGTGTTTTTACTGCTCTGTGACAGTCCAAACTGATATGAAGGGTTTGTTTCGTACATTCATTTTTTTGTTTTTAAACATCTGTTTTATAAGAATTATTTAAATAAAAAATAGAAAAGTTTTATTTTCATTTTCTTAAGTATTATTTATAGAAGCTTTTAATTATTTATCTTAGTATATTAATAAATATAAATTTAAAGCTCTCAAATTTGATGAACAGTTGTTTGAAGCCGTTTTAGAAAGACAAACGATTGCAATCTACTTAATATTATTTATTTGCAATGCATAGACATAACCAAATCAACAAGAAATGTGTGCACTATTCAAATATTTTTTAAAAAAAATATGCGAAGCGATAAGTAACAAAGAAATCATACACAAACAAACTCTTATAAAATATAGAATGCCAGCATTACATAAAAATTAAAATGGCACATGCACTTCATGCAGATAAAGGTCAACTGACCATAAACAAGCTTTCTATTTAGGACAAAACATTCAAGACAACTAGACATTTCTTTTAGTAAAACCACAATTCACCTCGCATTTAGTTAAACACTGTTTAAATTTTGATATAGCGTAACAATTTGAGATGCCGCAGATTTCATAAGTAAAAGTTTTTCGTAACTAAACTTAGCTTTTCATATGACACCGAAATACAATTTGCTTCAAACACTACCTAGTCACAAAAAATAGATACAAATAGAACATAACAAATAAATTGTTGTTTGAAGACTTAAAAAATTCTCCATTTGAGGTTTGCCTAAACTTCTCGCTTTCTTTTTTAAAATCCATAAATACAACTATTGAAAACGTTCAGAATGGACAATTCCGAAACGATTTAAATGTCTTATAATAATGATTTGTTTTACAAACATCCGTTATGCCCGTATCTTAAAATAGTGCCTGAAGGTATGTTTGCTCAATTTCTTTTAAGAGCTGATCCATCAAAGACTTGTTTATGTGCTTCCTCATCATAGTTCTGAGTAACAATCGGTTTGCATCCGTCAACGTTTTCTCCAACAAGATTTCTTCATATTCTATCCTTGATATTATTTCTCTTTCAAAGAGTTTGTCGCACAGTGGTCGGCAATTTAAGTCACTGATAAGCTTTGTGAAGTTTCTCCTAAAATTGATTTCACGATCGTCATTACTACAGCTCTCCGCATTTGGTGACACAGAAAACGGTATGGGGACAGGCACTGAGCTTGAATCAGCTTTATACGATTTACAGATTTTCTGTACATCTTTCTCGCTCTCCCTTTGAGCACCTACAACAAACGAGTAGTCACTTGCGCATCGTTTTGGCTCTGTCCTATGAAATGAGTCATCGGCCGGGTCCATCGTATTCTCGGCTAGTTCATTTGAAGGTTCTCTCACTAATGCGTCTACCTGGTCAGTGGCTGGTTGATTGTCGACCTTCAATATTGACACACTCGTCCGGAAGAGCTCCAGTACAAGCCACAACCCTTCTGTCACTCCTTTAGAAATCGACAGTTCCTCATATTTACCAGATGCCGACCAGTAGCCTACGGTAGTCGGATTAATAACGGCGACCGCGACCTCACCCCTGCACTCCTCCTTCTCAAGTATCAGCAGTGTTCTTATCGGTGGGTCGGAGGAATATGGGAAAGTAGCCTCGAAAAGATGTTTGAAATCTTTCTTTAGACTTTCCGGGTTCTTGTTGTACACCTGAATCTTCACGTGACAGCGACTCGGCTCCTTGCTACCATCAAGAACAGGTGAACACCGCAAAACAAGCTTTTCCCCTATTGACATCTTTTCTTTAACAAAACAAAGAGAGGCAGGGTTCCTATATATCGTTTTCGCCAGTTTGTTATTATCTCGCAACTCAATATTAGCCCCATGATATTCAGAGAACTGTATAGCGTTATCCGTGGAACCTGGTAAAAAAGAGTTAAACTGTTCTATCTATTTTAAGTGCATTTGCATAAACACTTTCTCAAACACATTTTTGTTGCATTTACGTTCAAATTCAGCAGAAATATTAAGTGATAAATAAAACAGATTTAATTAGTCTAGGTAGATGGAAGGGTGGGTGGTTGTTGATTTATCGTGTTTTTTATCAATCGATTTTTCAAACATAAAATCAAGCCAAAATATTAAACAACATTCAGGAGACCGCTATTGATTTAAATTAACTAATTCAAATATTTGAGTTAGTTGAGAAACAAAGTTGCAAATTTGTTGGTATCCCAAAAACTCAGTTTCAGAAATAAAAAAAAGAACTTTTACCATTAATAACTAGTGTGCCGAAAGAAATCCGATTTTAAAAATTGTACTTGAATTTGTTTAAATGGCACCGGTCATGAAATATACGTGTAATTGATCCTTCTAAGTGTGATAATGCTATAGTCTGTATGTGTCAAAGTCATCAAATTATATAACACTGGGAAGCTAGTTTGGTATTTTTTTGTTATCCCGTGTACTTCACGGACATGTTTTTTAAACGATCGGCTAGGGGAACGTATGACTCTGTGGCTGCTTTGCCACCTTCAAAAATCGACTATTATCATGACCGATTAACTTGACTAGTCACCAAACATAGTATTTCATTAATGTGCAATGGTCAGTCAAATCACAAAGCAATATCACAAAATTATGGTTTATGACATACTCTACTTGCAGTTTTTCAATGTTTTTCTTTTACTAAATATTAAACAAGAGGGCCATGATGGCCCTTATATGGCTCACCTGAGTACAAAAGTACTCTCAGCTTGTGGTTTCAGACAAGAAGATTTTTAAAGTTTTTCCTATATCAGTCTATATAAAAAAAAGTGAACCCTGGGGCGGGGCCAATTTTGACCCCAGGGAAATCATTTGAACAATCTTTGAAGATTTCCACTAGAGGGTGCTAAATGCCAAATATCTAAGCTCTATGCCTTGTGGTTTCAGACAAGAAGATTTTAAAAGTTTTTCCTATACAAGTCTATATAAAATGAAGTGACCCCTGGGGCCAATTTAGACCCTTGGGAAATAATTTGAACAATCTTTGTAGAGTTTCACAAGAGGATGCTTAAAACCAAATATCTAAGCTCTAGGCCTTGTGGTTTCAGACAAGAAGATTTTAAAAGTTTTTCCTATACAAGTCTATATAAAATGAAGTGACCCCTGGAGCGGGGCCAATTTAGACCCCTGGGAAATAATTTGAACAATCTTTGTAGAGTTCCACTAGAGGATGCTAAATGCCATATATCTAAGCTCTAGGCCTTGTGGTTTCAGACAAGAAGATTTTTAAATTTTTCCTATACAAGTCTATGTAAAATGAAGTGACCCCTGGGGCGGGGTCAATTTAGACCCCTAGGAAATAATTTGAACAATCTTTGTAGAGTTTCACAAGAGGATGCTTAATGCCAAATATCTAAGCTCTGGGCCTTGTGGTTTCAGACAAGAAGATTTTTAAAGTTTTTCCTATATAAGTCTATATCAAATGAAGTGACCCCTGGGGCGGGGCCACTTTAGACACCAGGAAAATAATTTGAACAATCTTTGTAGAGTTTCACAAGAGGATGCTTAATGCCAAATATCTAAGCTCTAGGCCTTCTGGTTTCAGACAAGAAGATTTTTAAAGTGTTTCCTATATAAGTCTATGTCAAATGAAGTGACCCCTGGGGCGGGGCCAATTTAGACCCTAGGGAAATAATTTGAACAATCTTTGTAGAGTTCCACTTGAGGATGCTAAATGCCAAATATCTAAGCTCTAGGCCTTGTGGTTTCAGACAAGAAGATTTTTAAAGTTTTTCCTATATAAGTCTATGTAAAATGAAGTGACCCCTGGGGCGGGGCCAATTTTGACCCTAGGGAAATAATTTGAACAATCTTTGTAGAGTTCTACTAGAGGATGCTAAATGCCAAATATCTAAGCTCTAGGCCTTGTGGTTTCAGACAAGAAGATTTTTAAAGTGTTTCCTATATAAGTCTATGTCAAATGAAGTGACCCCTGGGGCGGGGCCAATTTAGACCCTAGGGAAATAATTTGAACAATCTTTGTAGAGTTCCACTTGAGGATGCTAAATGCCAAATATCTAAGCTCTAGGTCTTGTGGTTTCAGACAAGAAGATTTTTAAAGTTTTTCCTATATAAGTCTATGTAAAATGAAGTGACCCCTGGGGCGGGGCCAGTTTTGACCCTAGGGAAATAATTTGAACAATCTTTGTAGAGTTCCACTAGAGGATGCTAAATGCCAAATATCTAAGCTCTAGGCCTTGTGGTTTCAGACAAGAAGATTTTTAAAGTTTTTCCTATTTAAGTCTATATAAAATGAAGTGACCCCTGGGGCGGGGCCAATTTTGACCCCAGGGAAATAATTTGAACAATCTTTGTAGAGTTCCACTAGAGGGTGCTAAATGCCAAATATCTAAGCTCTAGGCCTTGTGGTTTCAGACAAGAAGATTTTTAAAGTTTTTCCTATATAACTCTATATAAAATGAAGTGACCCCTGGGGCGGGGCCAATTTTGACCCCAGGGAAATAATTTGAACAATCTTTGTAGAGTTCCACTAGAGGATGCTAAATGCCAAATATCTAAGCTCTAGGCTTTGTGGTTTCAGACGAGAAGATTTTTAAAGTTTTTCCCATACAAGTCTATGTAAAATGAAGTGACCCCTGGGGCGGGGCCAATTTTCACCCTAGGGAAATAATTTGAACAATCTTTGTAGAGTTCCACTAGAGGATGCTTAATGCCAAATATCTAAGCTCTAGGCCTTGTGGTTTCAGACAAGAAGATTTTTAAAGTTTTTCCTATATAAGTCTATGTAAAATGAAGTGACCCCTGGGGCGGGGCCAATTTTGACCCCAGGGAAATAATTTGAACAATCTTTGTAGAGCTCCACTAGAGGATGCTAAATGCCAAATATCTAAGCTCTAGGCCTTGTGGTTTCAGACAAGAAAATTTTAAAGTTTTTCCTTTCGGTTGCCATGGCAACCAGAGTTCTGCATGGAATTGATTTCTTTGAACAACTTTGGAAGAGCTTCATGCAAGAAACATTTGTGGCAAGTTTCATCAAAATTGGCCAAGCCGTTTCAGAGAAGAAGTCGATTGAAGCAATGGACGACGCACGACGGACGACGGACGACGGACATCAGGCGGTCACAAAAGCTCACCTTGTCACTACGTGACAGGTGAGCTAAAAATATATAGTGTTCATGGTTATTAACTATACCGTTTCTTAGTAACTGAATAGAAACGTCCCCAAACTTAATGTACACTGTTACCCATGGCCTAGCCGTGCTCTCCAACGTTTTGGTAAATACTTTGTCTTGGAAACGGGAGGTAATCTGGAAAAACAATAATAATAGTAATTGCTCTACGCAAATAAAACACAATATACATGAAACAGTTTCTAACGACAAGGCTATACCTTTTCACAGCTGCTCCGTGTAACAGGTACGTTTAATAGAGTAAAAATACTCATAGACAGTTAAATCCATTTGGACGGTGATTGTGGTTGAATAATTTTATTACTTGATTTAAAACCCTTTTGACAGCGGTATTTTATGAATTTTGTTTAGAAATGAACATGACACGGCATTCTTTTTGAATTGCATAATTATATTCCAAACATTGTTCTATAACTAACTTTCCGAACCTATTTCAATCCTTCAAACCATCGTATACCAGGCAATACGCGAAAGGCATGGGGAAGGATCAGACTGGGTTTTTAAGCGATGCGAGAAGCAGGGCAAGGGAAGATTATAGGAAAGCTGGCAAAACGGGCACAACCAAAATAGTAAGAGCAGAGGTGCTTAGTACTGGGCATGGTAAGTGTCAAGAACAAGTTTGGGATGGGAGCAATGTGATGCGAGGAATGAAGCAGAATAAAATTTTAATGGTCAGGACCAGACTGCAAACTGGCCAACCTTTAAGGGTCAGGATAGGAGTCAGGCCGATAGGGATGTGCATTAATGGGTAACAGTCCACAAACAGACTTGGAAGCAGGGCCAGACTGGGCTTCTGTACCAGGCTGTAGAGCAGGATAAGGCTTGCGATCAGAACCAGAGATCGCAGGTGCTTTCACGTTGCTTAAAGGAATAACATCGTAATATGTTGACTAAGATGGTTGATCCAGGTTAGCTCAATCGGTTGCGTCGCAGGAATTGCAGGGCTAGGCACTGTCGCCGTGACGGTGCGAGTTCGCTCCCAGCTAGAGGCAATATCATTTGAAAATCACAGTAGCGCTGTTTGTGCAGTGTGGCGGCCGTAAAAAGTCTTCCCGTACATAAAGTCAGTACTGTTATCAGTAAAATAACCCGTTACCGATGCCATGCAGTGATTGTAACGTATATCAGGGCTATCCGATCAACCTGTTTTTGGGTTGTCCCGGTTAGCTCAATCGGTTGCGTCGCAGGAATTGCAGGGCTAGGCGCTGTCGCCGTGACGGTGCGGGTTCGCTCTCAGCTAGAGGCACTATCATTTGAAAATTTAAGCTGTCATTTGGTTAAGTAACTTCCATATAAGTATATGGTCCCAAATTAACTAAAGTAGGATGGAAAAATACTGAGGTTAAGTAACAAGAAATATCTGGGTAGCCGGACCTGACTAACTTCACCAGATGTAAAGCGACCTATACAAAAGGTACATGTAGCTATCCTTCCGTTGGGAAGAGAAGTACCATTAGTCGCACAATGCATTTGTCTTAACACTGTTTCGAGAACTAGGGGTTTCTCATTATAAATGATATTTGCGATTTCCAATATATGAGTATATTTGCATATAAGATACTCTTTATGAATAAAAATTATTATTGCATTAGCTTAAATCTTATTAATCAAAAGTTATGCTGTAAAATAATATTACATGGTATCACAGCTAGTTTATATGACATTAAAGTTGAGCCTTCGAACTTGGTGTAATATAGTTTATATTACGGAAATTATTCGCCAATGATGAAGAGTGACGTAGTAATATTTAAATATTCAATTCTGTTAAAAATTTGCGATAAAAAGTATATAACATTTAAAGTTTATCGACGTCTTTATTTTCCCTATATTATTTTTCTTTGCATTGAGCCGTATTCATATACTGAATAAAAATGTTTTGCAACTTTCTCTATGTTTTGCATGGAAGGGAAACAAAAAAGACAAATGGTACAAAAACATATGTACAGTTCTAATGCCAGTTCCCTACTAAACATCAAAAGTTATCTAAAAAAGACACTTACCTAGCCTGTGGCTCAAGCATAGGCATATCAATGGGGTGACACTTTTCATTCATTTGGGACAAAATCTGCTGATTTGTGAAAAAAAAGTTTAAAAAGCCTACTAGTATATCCAATCATTTTCTTCATTCTTTTTCAATCATTATTGATAAACGCTTCAATTTGCATAAAGGATATTATGCTGAGACAATAGTTCTTTCATATTAGGGTGGTTTTGTATCACTTGTTAACTTTCGTTGTTTTTAACTGTTAAAAAATGCAAAAGTTGCAAAACTTTTTTGTTGAGTATATATACACAATAGGTATTTACTTATTTTGAATCGTGGCTAATAATGATATATGAAACCGAAAATAGAACTTTACCTTTTAAGAAATATTAAAGCAGACTTAGAAAATTTAACTTTACAGGTTAAAGTCTGTCATTTTAGGAACAATATACCGATTACAGGTAGTTAAAGCCCAAAATACAAGATCGGTCTTTAATATATGTATATTGGCGGCTTTGGTTGGCAGACACACAGGATAAGATTTCGCCGAATCAAAATGAAATGTTATTCCCTGCATTAATCTATCATTATTTAGTTCGAACTAAACAAAAACGTCTTGAGTGTTTCGAAGTACGATTCTGGCTTCGGTATAAGAACAATTCGTTTCACTGAAGTATTAATCACATAATTACAACGGATACATCAAAATGAATTGCACTTCTGTCTGTTTCAGTATTAATTACTTGATAGATCATTCACCCCAGCATCTCAAAATCACGTCAACGTTAATTTTGAACACCTCACAGCGTATTATAGGCATCAACGAAAACCCGAAAGATTAAAGGTTTGTTAAAGTACCTCTGTTCCACTCGTATTCAGTGCAGTTGTTACCGTGCAAGACCTCTTGTGTATCCTTATTTCATTCATCTGTTGAAACACTGGTTTAGCCATGTTCGTCACCTTAGGGTCATCTTTAATAAAGCCTAGTTCACAATGACAACTCCCTTCCAATCGAACAACCATGATCTGGCCCGCCTCTAACGGCAGAGTAGAGCAAGCCCATGCCCCAGAATCTTTTGGCTCCCAGGTAGCCGTTCTCGACTTGTCAGACAATACTATATTCTGTCCGTGCAAAGAGCTAAACTTAACATTTCCTGACATTGCTCTTAGTTTCATCTAAAAAAGTTGAAAAACTAATCGTTAAGTTATTATAAACACGTTTTAGTCCTTATTTTCCTTCTTTATTCAATTAAATAGCAAGTTATAATTAAACACACTTACTATTCTTCTTTCTTTTATTTAATAAACAGGAGGTCAATAGTGTTGATTCACTGGCGAAATAAATAGAAACGAAAACGAAAGTGAGCAGAAAGTAAAACAAAATCTCTCTATCTGATAAAATACATGTACACCTGAACAAATTCATTTAGATATATTGTTAATATTTTGCGTTACTCTGGCTACAAGTAATAAATAATTCATAACAGTTCATAGATATCAGTTAGTTTTATTTAATTTAAAATAATAAAAATTATAACCCGAAACCTTAACAGAACAGTCAAATTAACTTCCCGGTTGAAACACAAGTAGATATATTATTTTATCTATTGAACGGATATCGTATTTTATCGTGAGTCATGTATTTTTACATGATTTTGAAAAGGGGTGTCACGTTTAGTCCTGAAATAATTCGTCTGACAAGGGATTTACCCAGCTAAAGCTAGTTCTGGTTTTCTAGCACAGTGCAGTTTACATGTAACTTTCGGTGTAGTAACATAATTGTAACACGGACGTAATAATAACACATTTTATAAGATTTTGGTTTTCTCGTTAAAACCTGTATTGTGTTATTACAGGAAGGGTAATTTGCAAGAATATTTGTCTATTACATAATTTAATGTGTATTTAAAGTTTCCGAAATCCCTTCGCTTCCTTTAAAATATCTGGGTGTAAAGTTCGCGAATTTACGTTCAAAATCGGGTTTCATTAAAAACCTACCACGATCATATGGAGAACTAAAGCGTTCAACAGAATACAGAAATCTGTAAAATAAACAACATTTTTTTAAATAAAAATGCAGTGCTGATGAATGCTCGTTCATGCCTTTTTAACATGCATTTACAGTTTAACATGACACATATTTTTCTGTCGTCAAAATAATTTAAGAGAGAGAAGAAGAGAAGAAGAAGTTTATTATGCAAATAAATCTGACAAGATCCATAGCATAGCAGAATTAACAACAAAACATGTGTAATAACTTACTGGTACAGCAAGATGCTATATGGTATAATAATTGTAAATATTATTATTCAATTATATAATAATTAAACAACTATATGACACTTAATTATAATGCAATAAATAAATAGTATTTCATTAAGACAATAATTAATATTCTTTAATTTACTTTAAGCAGATTTTTCATGCGGGAGAGACTGAGCATTAGGAAAAAACACATTAGCCATTTACTAATCTGCGTCTAATCTCAAAAGCCTTAAAAGTAAAAGAAGCAAGGTTTTTTATTTCGACTGGATTTACGCTGTTTATCAATTGTATAAATTTGACGAAACTTGGATGACGCAGATAAAAATTGCTTATATATTTTTTTCTAATATCTTTATAATTTTTACATTCAATAACAAAATGATATTCATCTTCTAAAACCCCGCATTTGATACATTTACGTTCAATATAAGGAACAATTTCCGGCTTATGCCACCTTCCGGTTTCCACAGCTAACCTGTGTGAAGACAAACGTAATCTAGATAATGCATTTCTGTATTTCTTTATATTCACTAAGTTGAGGTACTCACTATAATTAAAATTGAAAATGGTTTTGTAAAACATTGACCTGGATGAATCATGTATAGTTGCATTCAAGTTTTGTGAGAAATTATCTCGCAATCTTTGCTTAACTAGTAGTAAAAATAATTTAGAGTTCTCTACTCCTTGATTAAGCCAAGCTTCGTAAAACCCTAACTGAGACAGTAAAAGTTTGACCTTCGAGACCCAATTTGTTTTGTTCGGATTTGCTTCGAAAGAATTCTTTAACATACATGTATTATACGCGTATTTAATGTATTTGTTATCTCCACACATGCAAAGTTTTAACCAATACTTAATAATACTATAGTATCTTCCGTTTATAAGGTTTGACCTTCCGGTTTCACCATAAATAAAGTCATTTTGGGTTGATATCTTAACACCAAGTAACCTTTTGCAAAAAGCTAAATGTGTGCGCTCAACCTGAGACCCAATATTGAATCCCCAAACTTCACTGGAATAATTGAAAATCGGAGCTACCAGTTTATCAAAAAGATCTAGTGTGTGTTTTGGTGAAATATCTGTAAACTTAAATAAATACTTATTCATTTTAAAAATAGCCTTTAATCCTTGACCTGCTAGCATTCTATCGGTTTCATTGAAAGACCCACTTGATGTGAATAAAATACCAAGGTATTTGAATTTACTTACGATTTCTATTTTTTCATTCTTATATTTAAAAGATAAATTTTGTGGCAGTCTACCACCTTTTTGAAAAACCATAACTTTAGTTTTCTTGACATTTACCGTCAGCTTCCATCTATCACAATATTCCGCTAAAACATTTAATGAATTTTGCAATTCCTGTGCACTTTTTGCGAACAATATAATATCGTCTGCGTACAGTAGTAAAAATAATTTCAAATCGCCAAGTTCAATACCTTGCACTCCATGTAAAATAAATGTTTCCTCTATATCATTAAGATACATACTAAATAAAAAAGGAGATAGACTTTCCCCTTGACGTACCCCTAAGTCACATGTGAAAGAATAGCTTAATTCATCGTTCATTTTAACTTTTGACTTAACACTCTTATACATAGATTTTATTACATTCAGTGTGTTTCCCCTCACCCCGTATTTAATTAATTTGAACCATAATATATCCCTTACAACAAAATCAAAGGCCTTTTGAAAATCAACAAATGTGCAGAATAGTCTGTCTTTGTTTCTTAAACAATTACTAATTAAACAATGCAATATAAATATGTTGTCCAATGTACTCATGCCTTTACGGAAACCTGATTGAGCTTCTATATAAACTGAATATTTTTCTGCCCATTCATCTAACCTGTTATTAAGAATTCTTCTAAATAATTTTCCTAATGTACTAAGAAGTGTAATACCTCTGTAATTCCCCGGATCATTTTCATCACCACCTTTAAATATTGGAACAATAATGACCATATTTCTGGAAAATGCCCTAATTTTAAACATGAATTGAATAAAGCGTGAAAATAGTGTATTAAATACTCTTCACCGTGTATTAACATCTCGTTTAAATATAAATCTACCCCACCGCTAGTATTTTTACGAAATTGCTTAATAGATTTATTTATTTCTTCTAATGTAATCTAGATGTCTAATTCTGCAAACATGACATGAAGTTCCCCATCTAAAAATCTGTCATTAAAATATAAAATGTCTTCATCGGCTTGATAGAAATGATTCTCTGGATTATTAATAGCCTTGAAATAACTCGCAAAATTATCCGCACTTACATTTGAACTTGAAACCTTAACTGAAGAATCCTTTAACATTTTCCAATATTGCTTAGCATTTGTTAAACGCGCTTCTACTAACTTTTTAGTATTATTTCGCCTACTTTCATATTTCTTTTTATTTATTAATTTTTTGCATTCTGAACGCGAATCGGATAATCGTATTCTGTTTACCTCATTTCTATTATGTTTGTAATTTTTTAAATCATTATTAAACTTGTTGCGTTTCGTTCGGCAATCATTATCAAACCATTGCTGACTTGTAGAATTTTTCACAGTATACTTTTTTCCGGGACCTTTCTTAAACAGTGGCTCACAAACATTGCCCATTATAGAAGAGAATTCTAAAACATTTTGGTCGATAAACGTGCCATCCGATGCACCGTTAACGGTATCAATTAAACTCTGTAAACTCGTTTGGAAACTCCGTTGTTCTAATTTAGTTTTATACTCGTATAACTTATAATTATTCCAAACATATTTAAAATCTTGTGATTTAGAATCGCTTTCGTTTTTTGTATTACTTGTAAGAGGCATTTGCCCTAATAAGCTAAAAGACACCGCGCAATGGTCCGACAATATATTCGGATCACCGACATAAAATGATGAAAACATATTAATTAAAGATTGGCTACAAATGACGTAATCAATTAAACTACTGCCTAGTTTACCAACATAAGTAAATTTACCTATTTCTGCGTCTTTACCAACACGCCCATTCATTATTCGTAATTGACTCTCTCTACAAAAATCAATTAAATATCTCCCATATTGATTTACATGGCTATCTTGGGATTTTCTAGGTAGTTCAATATCTGAAATATAATCATCTGGCAAAACATTTACATTAGGGTCTGTAAAATCAAATGGAACAAAATCACTTAAATGCCCGACCCTACTATTGAAGTCCCCCAATAACAGAAATGAGCATTTGTCATTTGTTTCGTTTGATATCTGTACCATATGTAATAATATTCTATCATAAACACTATTTTCAATAAAATGATCTCGGCTGCTACCCTGTGGTATAACATAGCAAAGACATACAAATAAATCATTGTCCATATTCAATAAACTTTTCGAAATTTTTAGCCACAAAATGTCATCACTGTCTGATAAATACAATTGCACATTATCAGAAATACAATTCTTAACATAACAACAAATACCACCCGATGACCTTTTTGAACCCTTCAGTTTATCCGATCTATGTAACGAGTATACGGTTAAACCATTGAAATTCGTGTCAATTAAATCACTTGACCATGTCTCAGTCAAAAACACTAAATCATTTTGGCTAAAAATATTCTGCAGTTCTTCTTGCTCTAATTTGTTCACGTTTTTTGATATTAAACACTGAATATTTAACAAAACACATCGCATAATCCGTCTCTCCCTGTCGTCCTAGTGACCATTCATGCTTGACTGATTCCCATTTACCTGTAAGTCGTCTGCACGGCGCTGAAACCCCGAACTATTGCTAGCTTGACCTACTGACGATAACAATGGAAACTCCTCCTCCGACAAGTTATGCACTGGAGCATAGTTAGGCACATTTCTATCCGCCCACGTGTTTGTAATTACATTCTGTGAAATAGACCTGGTAGAAGTTTGCTTCATATTGCTTTCACTATTATCGTTCTCGACCGTGTCGACCGAGTATACGCTGTGACTTGTGATGTTCCTCGCTGGAGATGGGGTTTGCCTAGGTGCCGATTGCACTGGTGATGGGATATTTCTGGCTGGTGTGCGAAAATATTCGAGTTTATCCTTGTTCAAAACTTCAAACCAATCCGGGAATTCATCCTTCCCGACCCTGCCATTGACTGCAAGTTTGGCTGGGTACAGAATTTAAGTATTGTAGCTTAGATCATTTTGGTTAATTTAAGTATTGTAAACATAAAAAGACCATTTGATTTAACAAATAATGTCTTCGATTTGGTTTGCGTCAATGAGAAAACGCTTCGCCCTCATTGTTCCTATTATGTGCATTGGTGTCATAGGGTAGGAACAATTGTAATAAAATGTATGTAAAAATATTTCGTTTGTTTTTATTTCTCCCTATACCTCACTTGTGACTCGCCTTGTCTTCCATACACTTATAAATTATTATTATAAATTATTAAAACAGTCTAAGGGAAAAAACTTCTGAAATTCGTTTCTTTTACCTATGCACGTGATCACTAACACCCAATCACTGCACTGGTCACTTTTAGGTCATTTTTTCAAACGGTTGTTCCATTTGTACATTTTATAGTAATTAACTATTTTCTGGATACATTTAATATTTGCCAGGTAAATGAATATTCTATTATTATTATATAAGTTTAGTTTCATGATATTATTACGTAAATAAGTTTTGTAAACGATACTTTATAATTTTACCTGTCTACAATTGTGAAAGCTATGCTCCATTGTTAGATGACCTAATTCCCAGGTATTTTGTTTGTTTACAATAGACAGATGTCAGATTGTACCATTTCATAACTTATATATTTTTGAATAGCTATAATTATAATCTAATTGTCATTTATGTATTCTAAATCATTGTTATTATATTTCAGATATTCATATTTTTTTTAGATGAAACATCATATCCAGAAATAAACTGAATAAAGTCGTTATCAACGTAGTCTTCACTTATAGTTATCACCGCACAAACCCACGTAGTCAGGCTTGCCCTCATTAAAGGAGGCAAAACATAGAAGGAAGCTCGGTGATAAAGAAAGTGAAGACGTTTTAGATATTGTAAGACCAACTGAAGAGAAAACAGAAAATAAACAATTACAAAGAGAAAACAAAAGCTTCGAAAGTGAAAGCAAAAATAAACAAAGGAGTGAACCACATATTTTATTATTATGGCAAAGATTATAATAAAGTCTTTCCCAGAATAATACTGATTATTTGATTGCGCTACATTATCCTTGCAAGGAGACGTCGGTTATTTTGTTCACGGTTGATAAGAATAATGTAAAAAATTACAGATTTCATGAATTTACAGAATTTACTTTATTCTTAAGGTTATGCGCTTTGTTTTGAAACGGTGTATTAGTAAGAAACTGAACTTTGCGTTGAAAATAAAATTTATTTTGAAATAAGACACTTAATGAAGAAAAGTGAACGAATGATTATATTCATGAATTTAAAATCAAGAAACTAATTGAAACTACGGAAGCCAATATGTGTCATTGATTGTATTTGAATGCTTATCTGAATTATTATTTTATATAAATTTGTGAAGATGTGGTTCTGAAAATCTAAAGTTGTGATGAAATCTTAAGTGAACGTGAATAGACAAAATCATATTTATAGTTTGTGAACAATTTGTCTCGCATACTTGAAAGAAATAAGTTAGTGAGATGTTGATAATTATTGTGTGAAGATAGGCTAATTGTTGTGAATTGAAAGTTGAATTTTAAAATGGCGGTGTAAATATGAATTAATCATTTCGAAAAATACGGAATAGAAGCAGTGACTTCTTGAATTTAAATGTCTGCGTTTTTGTGAACAGTGACAATTCTTTGTTGTTGGCAAGGCTGACATTATCATTTATAGTGAAGTGATTTACTCACCTATATAATGGCTGAATACTTGTCGGAAAGAGAATTAAAAAAATAAAAATAGAAAGAAGAAGCAGAGAAAAAATTGAAGAAAGCTAATAAACGCAAAGAGAAAGAAGAAAGAGAAGCACTTGCACAGATAGAACGTGATGTAAGTAATTAAAGAGTTAGAACTTCAGAGAAAAAGATTGATAGAAGAACGAGAAATGAGACGGAAAAGCGACGCAGTAGATGAACTTAACAAAATTAGGCTTGAAAGAGAACGCATGGAAGAAAGAATGATGAAAGGTTTACAAAGTAAAAGTTTAACAGCGCCTTATTCGACTGAACTTGAGAAGTTAAGTGAGGATGAATTGTTCCAATCAATGAAATATGTTGTTGATCCTAAAGAAAGTGAAGACGTTTTAGATTATTTTAAGACCAACTGAAGAGAAAACAGAAAATAAAGAATTAGAAAGAGAAAACGAAAGATTTGAAAGTGAAAGCAAAAATAAACAAAGGAGTGAAAATAGAGAATTTAGTCGAATTCAAGCAAAGGATTCAAGAAGGAAAGAAAAAAGAAATGGAGAAAATAAAGCCAGATCACGAACGTGAATTGAGGGATTGCTCTATCAGTTCAAGTGAAAATATTAAAAAAAGCGTTTCGAATAGAAAAAGTAAACATGAATTTAAGGAAAGGAGACGCAAAGATAAAGCTTATTTAAAGAAAGACGAGAAGACACATGAACCTAATGATACTGAAAGTGACAGTAATAGCAGTAGTGATAGTGACAGAAAGTGTTCTAGAGATCATTGCAATATCACACATGAAGAATGGTGATAGAACAAGTACAAGGAAATCTTCTCATTCTTTGATGCCAAGTGTTGACAAAAATATACACAAGGAAAATAGGATAAAACATAAGCAGAGAAAACACGACACAACAAGTACAGAATCTAGTGCTGAAAGTGAAAACATAAGTGATAATGAAATTAATCCTATTAGCAAGAACAGTGTTAAAGCCTTGGATATGTTAGGATTGTCTAATGATTCAAGTACAGATGTAGATGAGAAAAAGAATTCAAATAAAGAATTTGATCGTGAAATGAAATGGTTGGATGAAAAAATATGAAATGTATAGAAGGCATGTATAGTGAACTAGAAGAAAGTATTAGAAGCAACATCGAACAAATGAAGACAATTGAAAGGAGTTCAAATGACGAAGAAAAACACAGATCTCGAAATAGTCAACGAAAAACATCACACAAAGAAGAAACGTCAGAAAGTGAAATAAGTAGTGATGAAGAAGAAAAGATTAAAGAAAGAATAAGTAAACTGAAATTAATGGAAAAGCAATTGAACAAAGAAATTGAAAAGAACCACCGATTAAAGGATATCGACAAGAAAGCAAAACACGAACGCAAAATCTATATGAAATAGAAAAGAAGAATGAAAGAGAAGAAAAATTAAATAGATTAAGAGAAAGAGAGAGACAGGTACTTGATGGTGTTCGTGAAAAAGAACTGACACTAAGTTTAATTGAAGACTCAAGAGGAGACAAACCACTGAAAACGTTAGAGAGAAGAAAGAATACCAAGGATATCAATGTTGAAAACTTCAAAGGAAAGTTATATAAACCTTATGTACCATCTTTAACTGAAGACACATTTGAAGAATGGAAAATGGAGGTGGAAGTTATACTGAAATCTGACTTATACCCAGAACCAATCTTAAGACAAGCAGTCAGGAATTCATTATGTGGCCAAACAAGGAAAATTTTGCTTACTGTCAACCATGACACAACAACAAGAGAACTAATCGACAAACTGGAAAGTGTTTATAGAAACGTGACATCAGATGAATCAGTTTTAACCGAATTTTACAGTTCGTCTCAGAAAAAGGATGAAGGAGTTTCGGAATGGGGATTAAGGTTGGAAGGTATATTGCAGGGAGCAATAGAAAAAGGACATGTAAAAGTAGGTCAGAAAGAAGAAATGATGAAAACAAGATTTTGGAGACATCTCCGACGTGAAGATTTCAAAAGTGCAACACGAATGTACTTCGAAACAGCAAAATCCTTTGAAGAATTAAGAAGAAAAGTTCGACAGGAAGAGAACGAAATGGACGCAAGTAAAATGATTCAAGATGAAGAGGACAACACTAAAGTTGGAATAAGCCAAGAATCAGAATCAAATGAACAAACATTATTAATGAAGACCATCTGAGATAGAATGAGTGTTTTAGAGAAGGAACTCACACACGTTGAAGAGTCAAGGAACAAGGAAAGAGATGAAAGATATGAAAATAAACATAAAAGATGGAGCAGACGGGATAAAAGAGATCGGGAACGAGACAAATATGATCGTTATGACAGAAGAACATATGAAAGAGATAGCCGAGATCGATATAGAAAAGATGATGATGATAAATATAGAAACAGATTTGAGAGCAGAAACAGAGACAATGACGACGGGTACCATAGAAGAGGAAGCGACAAATATGAAAGAGATAGAGAAAGATATACTGACAGATACAACAAAGATCGAGATATATACAGAAGCAATGATAGAGGAGATGAACGAAACAGGGACAGGAGATATGAAGAAAGATATGGATATGATAGAGAAAGGAGACATAATAGAGACAATCGTTCAAGAGATAGATATCATGAAAGAAGCGAGAGGAACGAAAACAAGTATAGAGATAACCGAAGAGAAACATATAGAGATGAAAACAGAAGCAACGACACAAGACAGGATAAAGAATTATATGCAGAGAAACGAGTAACGGATACATTTAAACAAGACACTACAAATACTCAACAAGAACAACGGAATGACAACTCATCGAAGACAAAGGACATGCGGAATTTAAACCGATAGGCGTCTCTATCGAGGGGCAGATAAGAGACACACTTGATTATAAACGCCCTGATGGAAAAGACATTTTTCAACGTATTATTGGGAAAAACAACATTGCGGAAGTGTTCATCGAAAATTTGAAAACAAAAGCCATAATCGACACGGGTTCAATGGTTACTACGGTTAATCTCGACATCTTCAATACTCTAGATCCAAAACCACCACTTCTTTCGTTGAATGATTTTAATCTGAAGATCACTGCAGCAAATGGTAAAAATGTTCCTTACCTTGGTTATGCCGAAGTCAGAATATCCGTTCCATTTCTGAAAGATAAACACTTTGACTTACCTGTGCTACTTGTTCCACACACCGTCACCAACTCAGAAATTCCAGTAATTATCGGGACAAATTTAATTCGCATGTGCCTTGAAGAAGCGACAGGAAAAGATCCATACTTACCTGAGGAGTGGGATTTAGCTTTTAATAGCATTCTAAGTGATTCGCTTGGTACAGTTAAATCGACACAACGAATACACTTAAAACCATTCGAGACAAGAACTGTCACTGGTTTGGTTAGAAAAACGAGACCCGTTGATAGTGCTGTGACAGAGCCATGTGAGGAACAACATTGCTCGAGTAGAATCAATGTATGCCCTAGAGTTGTTTCACTCTCAAAGCCTGGCAAGACTGCAAGAATACCTGTTCGAATATTTAACCTGTCTGCAAAAGCTATTTCATAACCAGCAAAATCCAACATGTGTGAATTTCAAGAAGTTTCAATTTTAAGAAAAGCTCCAGTTTTTGAAGACAATGCATTTATCAACCAGCAGAGTACTTCGACTAGAGAACAACCAGTAAAAGAACAAGAACAACACTTCACAGTGGACTTAGACAACACAAATTTAACAGAAGAACAAAAGTCGGAAGCCAATAAATTGTTTTCTAAATGGCAACATATCTTTTCAAAGGGACCAACTGACCTCGGAAACACCGATTTGTTAGAACATGAAATACATCTGTCGGATGAACGATCTTTCAAAGAACCATATAGAAATATTGCTCCTGGCTTACTTGAAGAAGTTAAAGAACACTTAAAAGAAATGTTAGAATGTGGCGCAATTCGGGAATCTACCAGTCCATTTTCATCAAATGTGGTTATCGTAAGAAAAAAGGATGGATGTATCAGATTTTGTATAGCCTTTAGAAAACTCAACAACAGAACAATTAAAGATGCTTACGCAATACCTAGAATTGAAAACACCTTACATTTACTCTCTGGATCAAGATACTTTTCTAAATTAGATCTCAAAGCAGGAATTGGCAAGTCTCTATAAAGGCAGAAGATAAGAAAAAGACAGCTTTTCAAGTAGGCCACTCGGTTCTTACGAGTGTAACAGGATGCCCTTTGGTTTGACAAACGCAACAGCTACGTTTCAACGGTTAATGGAGCGATGCATGGGAGACCTCAATCTTAGAGACTGCTTAATTTACCTGGATGACATAATTATTTTTTCGTCAACATTTAAGGAACATCTACAGCGTTTGGATTCGGTATTTTTAAGATTGGCAGATCATAATCTGAAATTGAAAGATTCAAAATGTGAATTCTTCAAGTCAAAAGTTACTTACCTTGGTCACGTGGTATCAGAAGATGGAATATCCGCAGATCCTGATAAAATCGCAGCAGTGAAGTCATGGTCAATACCAAAAACAATCAAAGAGGTTCGACAGTTCCTTGGCTTTACTGGTTGCTATCGGCGATTTATCAAGGGATACGCAGCTGTCGTTAGACCACTAAACGACCTTCTGATCGGCCATACCACAAAAAAACAGCAGAAATCAAACAAGAAGAAAAAACCATTCCATTGGGATTTAGAACAACAAGAGGCTTTTGATAACATCATAGAAAAACTCACCAATCCTCCTGTACTCGCCTACGCAAATTACCAACTTCCGTTTTTGGTACATACCGATGCATCATCAACTGGACTTGGTGCCGTGCTTTATCAACGTCAAGGTGGAGTCGACAGGGTACTAACATTTGCAAGCCGAAGTTTGAAAGCGTCTGAGCGACATTATCCTACACAAGAACTTGAGTTCCTTGCTCTCAAGTGGGCAATCACAGAGAAGTTCAATGACTACCTGTACGGTTCAAAGTTTGATGTGCTGACCGACAATAATCCTCTGACTTATGTTCAAACGACAGCGAAATTAGATACCACAGGACATCGCTGGATGACAGCATTATCCAATTATGACTTGTCCATCAAGTACAGAACAGGAAAAGAAAACGCCGACGCAGATGGACCTAGACGTCACGAGCTTCAGACAGATAATTTCAAAAGTGTCATCTCTAATGATGTAATTAAAGCGCTCGCTGTGACTGCAACTATAGAGACTTCGAGAGCACCAATCATCTACAGCTTGGTCGCTCCAGACAACTTACCTGCAGAGGAACCAAAAGACCAATACTTACCTGATAACGTTGTGGATACCCTCTCTTTGTGTTCAAAGGACTGGAAAAAAGCACAAAGCGATGATCCAGTAATTTCACAAGTAATTACTTACCTGAAGGATGGTATGCGGCCGACCACTCAGCGAACCGCTACTGAAGATCAAGCAGTAAGAAAATACTTACGTGATTGGAGCAAATTGGAACTCAGGGAAGGAGTACTTAATCGTCAAGGTCAAGTTTACAGGAATATCTGCAACTAGTTCTACCTACTCATCTGCGAGACGAGATATTCTTAGCTCTTCATGATGATTTAGGTCATCAGGGCAGAGACCGTACTACTACACTGTTCAAGCAGCGGTTCTACTGGCCAGGGATGGATGCCTGGATTGAGGAAAAGGTTAACAAGTGTATGAGATGCAGAAAGCGGAAAACACTTCCTACCACTGCAGCTCTGGTGAACATCACGTCCTCGTCACCAATGGAGATCCTCTGTATAGATTTCCTCAGTTTGGAGAGATCTAAGGGAGGCTTTGAAAACATTTTGGTGATCACAGATTTATTCACCAGATACGCCCAAGCCTTTTCCACGAACAACCAAACTGCCAAGACAACTGCCCGAGTACTTTTTGAGCAATTCATTGTGCATTATGGATTTCCTTCGAGAATTCATAGTGATCAGGGTGCAAACTTTGAGTCTTCTTTAATTCAGGAATTGTGTGCTTTAGCTGGGATTGCAAAATCTCATACAACACCATATCACCCAATGGGCAACCCAGTCGAAAGATTTAATTCAACATTATTGAAAATGCTCGGAACATTGGAAAATGATCTCAAGTCCGACTGGAAATCACAGATTGCACCTTTAGTACATGCTTACAATGTCACCATCCATCCAAGCAAAGGGTTCTCACCATATTATCTAATGTTTGGTCGTCACCCATATTAGCAATCGACGCGTTTTTAGGACTTTCTAGCAACAACGAAAACAACAAAGATCAACATGAATATATTAGAAAACTGAAAAACAGACTACAAAATTCATACAAAAAAGCCGAAGAAACAGCAAGAAACGCAGCTAAAATCAACAAACATCGTTACGATCTAAGGGCAAGAGCAACATGTCTTCGGAACGTTAATATCCGTGGTAAGCAAAAGCTTGCAGATCGGTGGGAGGATACACCGTACATAGTTGTTACCCATCCTAACAAAGACATTCCTGTGTATGAGGTTATAAAGGACCATGCTCACACACGGAAAACTCGAGTCCGTCTTTTACTCTCTTGGAGTAGTTAAACAGAATAGCAAACAGTATACTTACCACGAAAATGATGAACCATCAGAGGATCAGGATGTGACTCAGCGAACATCAGATTTGTCATGTGAAATTTAAAATGAATGTAAAACAAACTTACCTGCATATATAGACACTGAAATACATATGAAAATTTAACATGAATTTCTATCTATTCTATAATATACACTCACCTCGATATAGAGACAATAATTTATACAGATGAATGTGTAATGTGAATGAATTGTTACATTATTTAATATTTAAGTGAAATATATGGAATGTTTAAATGGATTAAAAGTGAATTAATAATGCGATTATTTATTGCATACGAATGGAATATTCACAAAATTTTGTATCCAGAAGCACTCCTTACACTTAATCTATATTGTGTAAAATATTTCGTTTGTTTTTATTCATCGCTCTTATTTGTATACAAATTAAGAACAGGAATCGATGAATTTGAGTTTAAATTATGTTAAAATGTCGGGACGACATTTCTGAAGCAGGGGGAGTATGTCATAGGGTAGGAACAATTGTAATAAAATGTATGTAAAAATACTTCGTTTGTTTTTATTTCTCCCTATACCTCACTTGTGACTCGCCTTGTCTTCCATACACTTATAAATTATTATTATAAATTATTAAAACAGTCTAAGGGAAAAAACTTCTGAAATTCGTTTCTTTTACCTTTGCATGTGATCACTAACACCCAATCACTGCACTGGTCACTTTTAGGTCATTTTTTTAAACGGTTGTTCCATTTGTACATTTTATAGTAATTAACTATTTTCTGGATACATTTAATATTTGCCAGGTAAATGAATATTCTATTATTATTATATAAGTTTAGTTTCATGATATTATTACGTAAATAAGTTTTGTAAACGATACTTTATAATTTTACCTGTCTACAATTGTGAAAGCTATGCTTCATTGTTAGATGACCTAATTCCCATGTATTTTGTTTGTTTACAATAGACAGATGTCAGATTGTACCATTTCATAACTTATATATTTTTGAATAGCTATTATTATAATCTAATTGTTATTTATGTATTCTAAATCAATGTTATTATATTTCAGATATATTTATTTTGGATGAAACATCATATCCAGAAATAAACTGAATAAAGTCGTTATCAACATAGTCTTCACTTAAAGTTATCACCGCACAAACCCACGTAGTCAGGCTTGCCCTCATTAAAGGAGGCAAAACATAGAAGGAAGCTCGGTGATACTGGCATTCTTTATACAGATATATCTCGAGTTAAATAACACTTAAATTTTAAGTTTAAGAAATAAATTTTGCAAAACTTTCAACTTCCTTTTAGTTTGAATTAAATTAAGACAATAAAGATGAATGCGCTCAGTCTTCGTTTTGCCTACGTTCATAAAACATGAATAACCTGCGAAATTTGTAAGATGAAATACATGATTCGTAAAATCGTTGGTTTTATTGCTCTTAATGTGGCTATGGAATTTACGCAAGGTAAAAATATTTTTTTTATCAACCAAATTAGAATTCACGTATTGGAGAAACTATCGAAATTCAAATCTTTAAAAATGATATAAGTAATATAAAATACAGAAATACATGTATATGTATTGTACTGAGAAACTAAGTGTAAATATTTAGATGTAGAAAGTATTAGATACTTGTGTACGTACCGCTATTATAACACTTTTGAGATGATTTTTATAACATCAATCATTATGTTTAATACAGTTTGCTTGAAAAATAACAACACGTGTTTAACACAAAGTAACGCTCACGTTTCAATTTTGAAGTTCGTAAATTGAATCGATCAAATAAGTTTCTTTAGTAGAATGTTTTTCATTTTCTATTCAAAATATCCATTATCATGCATACATTTTCAACACCAGTCGCTTAGTGTTGTGTCGCGGCCGTAAAATGCCACCAGAGCCATTAATTCAGACATGTTTTCGTAACCGGTCTATTGCGATAGCTGAAATTATTCAAAATGGCTCTTAGAATCAGACTTTTACATTACATTACTAATAACAATGTATGTGTTATAAAAAATTTAACTACTTGATCATGCAGCTTAACAAGAAGCCATTATATAATAAGATTGATTTATCATCAGTTACTATTAAAAAGTGATGATAATTACATAAGAACGGCGCAATACTTTTTGTGCTAACAGGACTATAATGGACTCAAAACTCACACCGAATGCGAATAAGGAAAGTTTTTTAAGAGCAACGCAACACTAGAATGGAATAAACCTTCTGAATGAAACCTGTTTAAAAAGAATCGCCACACCCACAAAAACGGTCAGTGGTAAAACAAATTGCCAACTATGGGTTTAAACCAGGTTCTAGGGTGCACCAACCTGACACTTGCCCCAACAGGTTCTCACATTAACAAACAAGTACAAGTTGTCTTGGTGAAATGACTCCAACTCACCCATCATCCCAACAATATTGCATGCAAAAGCACACAAACATATAAAACATAAGAAGCTTATAGCATTGCAAAGCCAACGGGCGAGTACTCGATGATCAGAGTCCCTGTAGTCAAATTAGCAAGAACACGATGACAGGGATAAAAGAAACAAGCCTTTAGGTTCTTTAAAGAAAAGCCTTCATAAACTCTCAAACCCATGCCACTGTCGTGCAACCAAATAGGTAAGCATAGTGATCAACTGTAGATGTGTTAATCACAAGGCCTGCAGAGCGCTGTAGAATATCGTGTTGGTAACCTTTCTTTTTGAATTTACAGATGGTTTTTAGGAAAACGCGAGGAAAATTAATATTGCCTTTTATTTTCTTAAAGCCACAATAAACTTGCCAAAACGTTTTTTTTTCATTGTGAAAATTAATTAACCACGTTGACCCTTTTCAAAAGAAAGAATAATTGAAAAACTATTTATGTCCTCAAATAATCCCCAATCATTGAGACCCGGTCCGAATAGTATTTTTGTAGCCCACAAAATTACTAACCAATGTTTACAATCACTCGGCGAAAAGTTATCGGTTTTTTCCGTAAGTGGGCCGTAAGAACGAAGTGACGTCATTCTGTATAATTAGCGACCTTCGCCTGCCGAGAGTTGCCGAAAATCAGCTCGGAAAGATTCGCTGTTTGTTTTGTAAACAAAATAAACGATCCGAAAAACGCCCAAAACATGCTGTAAATCAATAAGATAATACCCTTTTCTTATTGTAAGGTTTATTTTTTGTGTTATTATTCATACAGGTGAAATCTAAAATGTTTTGGTTAATAAAAATATGCTGTTAAGCAAGTTTATTGTGGCTTTAAGTTTAAAAATTAAATCCCCATAAAAACTGGCTTTGAAATAATTTGAATCAAATCTGGTTATCGGCGATAAAACTTGCAAAAGGTTTTCCTTAATTTATGATTCCGATAACCTTGTATTAATAGTTTTTCTGTTATGCAAAGATTACTTAAAAAATTATTAAATGTTATTAAAAGATGTATAAAAAGAACATCAGGTAATTGTGGAAAGATGGATACTCATTAAACATTTCATGAATTGTCACAGTGGTACCGGGTATCAAAATAAAACACTTCCCGCTCTACAAATGAATAAAAGTAATAAAAAATAACAAATTACATTATCCGCTTGCTTCTAGTGTCTAGTGCCTACCAGTTTAATATTTTTCAAAATACTTTAAAATATTTACTATAATTCATTAACACTGAAACCATACCATAAAACAATATTGAGATTTTGATACGTGTAGCAATTTAAGGGGCAGCGTCTGTCGTCATTGCAGTTTCATTGGTAAAAATCAGGGTGGGTAATCAAACTGCACCTTACCATGCATTTTGTAAACAAAAGTCCGCCATCTTTGATGAAAATTTGTAAGTTTTTTACTTTAACTCATTTACGAGGGTGAGTCGTAAAGTTTCCGGACTGTACTTATAACTTCATAGTTTTAATATAGATGAAAAGGGAACTTTGAAAGCCACCGAACACGACAAATATGAAAATACTGCAGGCTCGGTTTGATTGAGCCTGTTCATGGGCAGTAATGGGAATGCTTATTACTGCCCACGCCGCCTAGCCCCGGGTTGAGCGCAACTCAGTAATTACACCATTAAATAGTACAATTTCGATCCATCCCAAACGATGGTATGCATATGGCGGTGAACATGGAACCTTCAATGAGGTATTTTCAGATTAATACCATTCCATGTTCAGCGGCGTATGGTCCCCAGATAAAAGAATGGGTTTGCTCTAAACGAGAAAACAATGGGCGGAACTAAACAGAATAGAATTTTGACAGGGGATCTTAGAATATAAATCCTGCATATCACAGACTACGCCAAAGGCAAAATTTAAAACCCAGGAAGTATATTCTTGGGTGTGATTGGACAATATTCAAATCTATATTGGCTGGGATATTTAAACCACCCATCTATAAACTGGCCGAAATATTAAAACAAAAGGAATTTTAGAAGTACCATAAACATAGTACATAAGTATCGTGCTCAGCCGACCTTCAAAGGACGTAACTGATAACAGCACTGATTGAATGTACGGGGAGACTTTTTACAGCCGCCACACGGCACAAACAACGCTACTGTGATATTGAAATAGATGAAAAGGGAACTTTGAAAGCCACCGAACACGACAAATATGAAAATACTGCAGGCTCGGTTTGATTGAGCCTGTTCATGGGCAGTAATGGGAATGCTTATTACTGCCCACGCCGCCTAGCCCCGGGTTGAGCGCAACTCAGTAATTACACCATTAAATAGTACGATTTCGATCCATCCCAAACGATG
The DNA here is from genome assembly GCA_038501625.1 of Corbicula japonica. Lineage (NCBI taxonomy): Eukaryota > Metazoa > Mollusca > Bivalvia > Venerida > Cyrenidae > Corbicula > Corbicula japonica. The sequence goes on from JAZAYU010000047.1 coordinate 1,435,672, forward strand.
GTACTCAGGTAAGAAAACCAAAACGATTATATATAAATAACATGTTTAATAAATAATATGTAAAATATCACAGAAAACAAACAATGCATAACGAAGTTACAGCATTTACAAATACTACATTACATGCGGTACGGAGCACTTAAACTTCATAAATCGTAACGCGACGTTAGAAAATGTTATCTCACAGTTTCTCAAAATATTCACCGTCCGCACGAACACACTTATCGTGACGTTCTACCCACTTCTGATACACTGCGGGATACCACTCAGGCTCAAATCGTCCCACCTCACTCCGCACAGCCAGCCTAAGCTCCTCGAGTGTCTCGAACCTACGTCCGCGCAGCTCGCCCTTCAGTCGCGGGAACACGGCAAAGTCCATAGGGGCCAAGTCTGGGCTATATGGGGCGTGGTTGATGCGTTCGTATCCGAGAAAGTCGATAGTCATCAAGGTGTCTGTCGCACGGTGACTAGGTGCGTTATCCTGGTGAAACAACAATTCCTCTATGGCGACCCCGGGTCTCTTCTTCCTAATAGCGTTGGTCAAGTCGCGTCTCAGAACCTGCAATGAGAGAAAAAACTTTGTTTTAACTAAAGTTATTTTAATTTCCTTATTGGTCAGTTTATTAAATTTATTTAAAATCGCTTTAATGCAGATAATTAAGACTCAATTATAGTATTATGTTAATGATATTATTGAATGAATATTTATTGATGCTGATTTAATATGTAATTACCTTTTGATAATATTCCTTGTTGACTGTCTGGCCCTGAGGTACCGCATGTTGCAGCAGCATACCGTGGCTGTCCATGAAGAAAGTGAACATTGTCTTCTTCGTCGACCTAGTGGTACGTGCTTTCTTAGGTGGAGTGGAATCAGCGGTCTTCCAAATCATAGACGCTTGTTTTGTTTCGGGATCATAGCTTAGCCACGCCTCATCCGTAGTTACTATACGGTGCAGGAAAGAAGTGCCTTCAGTCTCCCAGCGGCGTAGAAATTCACGTGACGCTGCGACGCGCGTTTCCCGTTCGTCCGGTCTCAGCAGTCTGGGTACCCAGAGAGCACATACCTTGTGCATCCCGAGATCTGCCGATAATATTTTGTGCGTTGTACCGTGACTAAGAACGATCGTTCTGCAAACTTTTCTAGTTTTTTCGCGCTGAAGAAACGTATATGTATCCGTTGGTGTCATCCCGGCTTGAGCGCAAAACTTAATAACGGCACGCTGCTCCGTGCGATTTGACGTTGACGCTTTTTGCTTGACAGCTGCTAACACTTGTCGGATTTCAAACAACATAATCTTGCTTGATTTTCATCCGATGACGTCAAAAGTTTTAGGATACGTGCAGCAGTAACTGTCTTGACGTCATTTCGATTTGTGTAACGTTTACGCGCGTTAAAAGCATTATACTAGCGAGCAATAGAGTACTTACCAAGAAATGTCGGATTATGATTCCAAAGTGCTCCGTGCAGTGTAACCGTTCAATTTAATTCTTATTTTTTAAGTAGTTCTTATGATACGATATTTTTTGAAAATGGCAGACAAAATCGGTGATATCCTAAATAATGTGCTATACAATTTTTGTTTATGAAACATGACGGATAACATTTTTGTAAGCACAGTCCGGAAACTTTACGACTCACCCTCGTAATAAATAACTTTTAAAATTGAGATATAGCTATGAATATGCTTCACATTTTTCAGAATCTTTTGGTACCTAGATAGAATATAAACTCTTAGTGGAACACAAGTCATGGAAACTGAATCGGTGAGAAATAAGCAAGAAATTTTAGGGTAAAGTGCAGGGAAATTTGTCATTTTGTAAGTTTTTCGCCCAGAAAGGTAGTTTTGTCTGTAGTCACACCAAAAACTGAATTCGATTTTAAATTTCATTTCCCAATACACATTTTTTTCTCAAATAAAACACTATTTCGCAGCAAAATTAGCAAATATCCCTTATGGTAAAGTGCAGTTCTGAAAAATAAATGATAAAGTGCAGTTGACTTTTTTCCCCAACTAAACATATAACATCGCCGTCGTATTCCCCTGACTAATATGACCATATAAACACATGTCCGACACGCATCAATCAAAGAAATACAATGTAACATTTGGGAGACTCCTCAATATCAAATTCCGGCTTAACATGTACAATAAGGTGTGTGAAGTTGGCAATGAGTAATGAGTAGGGAATTGGATATTCAATATCCAGCTGAAATCAAATCCACTGCCAGCAGTGAGTTGGGTATTCGCTTTACACACACAGCGAATACCCTAATGAGATCGAATCCACAGCCAGCTGTGAGTTGGGTATTCGTTCTACACTGACAGCGAATACCCTAATGAGATCGAATCCACAGCCAGCTGTGAGTTGGGTATTCGCTCTACACTAACAGCGAATACCCTAATGAGATCGAATCCACAGCCAGCAGTGAGTTGGGTATTCGCTTTACAAACACAGCGAATACCCTAATGAGATCGAATCCACAGCCAGCAGTGAGTTGGGTATTCGTTCTACACTGACAACGAATACCCTAATGAGATCGAATCCACAGCCAGCTGTAAGTTGGGTATTCGCTCTACACTGACAGCGAATACCCTAATGAGATCGAATCCACAGCCAGCTGTGAGTTGGGTATTCGCTTTACACACACAGCGAATACCCTAATGAGATCGAATCCACAGCCAGCTGTGAGTTGGGTATTTGCTCTACACTAACAGCGAATACCCTAATGAGATCGAATCCACAGCCAGCAGTGAGTTGGGTATTCGCTTTACAAACACAGCGAATACCCTAATGAGATCGAATCCACAGCCAGCTATGAGTTGGGAATTCGCTCTACACTGACAGCAAATACCCTAATGAGATCAAATCCACAGCCAGCTGTGAGTTGGGTATTCGCTTTACACACACAGTGAATACCCTAATGAGATCGAATCCACTGCCAGCTGTGAGTTGGGTATTCGCTTTGCACAAACAGCGAATACCCTAATGAGATCGAATCCACAGCCAGCTGTGAGTTGGGTATTCGTTCTACACAGACAGCGAATACCCTAATGAGGACGAATCCACAGCCAGCTGTGAGTTGGGTACTGCTTTACAACTAAAAAGCGAATACCCTAATGAGATCGAATCCACAGCCAGCAGTGAGTTGGGTATTCGTTCTACACTGACAGCGAATACCCTATTGAGATCGAATCCACAGCCAGCTGTGAGTTGGGTATTCGCTTTACACACACAGTGAATAACCTAATGAGATCGAATCCACAGCCAGCTGTGAGTTGCGTATTCGCTTTGCACTTACAGCGAATACCTTAATGAGATCGAATCCATATCCAGCTGTGAGTTGGGTATTCGTTCTACACTGACAGCGAATACCCTAATGAGGTCGGATCCACAGCCAGCAGTGAGTTGGGTATTCGCTTTACAAACAAAGCGAATACCCTAATGAGGTCGAATCCATAGCCAGCAGTGAGTTGGGTATTCGCTTTACAAACAAAGCGAATACCCTAATGAGATCGAATCCACAGCCAGCAGTGAGTTGGGTATTCGCTTTACACACACAGTGAATACCCTAATGAGATCGAATCCACAGGCAGCTGTAAGTTGGGTATTCGCACTACACTGACAGCGAATACCCAAATGAGATCGAATCCACAGCCAGCTGTGAGTTGGGTATTCGCTTTACACACACAGTGAATACCCTAATGAGATCGAAACCACTGCCAGCTGTGAGTTGGGATTTCGCTTTGCACAAACAGCGAATAACCTAATGAGATCGAATCCACAGCCAGCTGTGAGTTGGGTATTCGTTCTACACTGACAGCGAATACCCTAATGAGGTCGAATCCACAGCCAGCTGTGAGTTGGGTATTCGTTCTACACTGACAGCGAATACCCTAATGAGATCGAATCCACTGCCAGCTGTGAGTTGGGTATTCGTTCTAAACTGACAGCGAATACCCTAATGAGATCGAATCCACTGCCAGCTGTGAGTTGGGTATTCGTTCTACACTGACAGCGAATACCCTAATGAGATTGAATCCACAGCGAGCTGTGAGTTGGGTATTCGCTCTACACTAACAGCGAATACCTTAATGAGTTCGAATCCACAGCCAGCAGTGAGTTGGGTATTCGTTTTACAAACAAAGCGAATACCCTAATGAGATCGAATCCACAGCCAGCAGTGAGTTGGGTATTCGTTCTACACTGACAGCGAAAACCCTAATGAGATCGAATCCACAGCCAGCTGTGAATTGGGTATTCGCTCTACACTGACAGCGAATACCCTAATGAGATCGAATCCACAGCCAGCAGTGAGTTTGGTATTCGCTTTACAAACACATCGAATACCCTAATGAGATCGAATCCACAGCCAGCAGTGAGTTGGGTATTCGTTCTACACTGACAGCGAATACCCTAATGAGATCGAATCCACAGCCGGCAGTGAGTTGGGAATTCGCTTTGCACAAACACAGCGAATACCCTAATGAGATCCAATCCACAGCCAGCAGTGAGCTGGGTATTCGTTCTACACTGACAGCGAATACCCTAATGAGATCGAATCCACAGCCAGCTGTGAGTTTGGTATTTGCACTACACTGACAGCGAATACCCTAATGAGATCGAATCCACAGCCAGCTGTGAGTTGGGTATTCGCTTTACACACACAGCGAATACCCTAATGAGATCGAATCCACAGCCAGCTGTGAGTTGGGTATTGGCTCTACACTAACAGCAAAAACCCTAATGAGATGGGATCCACAGCCAGCAGTGAGTTGGGTATTCGCTTTACAAACACAGCGAATACCCTAATGAGATCGAATCCACAGCCAGCAATGAGTTGGGTAATCGTTTTACACTGACAGCGAATACCCTAATGAGATCGAATCCACAGCCAGCTGTGAGTTGGGTATTCGCTCTACACTGACAGCGAATACCCTAATGAGATCGAATCCACAGCCAGCTGTGAGTTGGGTATTCACTTTACACACACAGTGAATACCCTAATGATGAGTTGGGTATTCACTTTACACACACAGTGAATACCCTAATGAGATCGAATCCACTGCCAGCTGTGAGTTGGGTATTCGATTTGCACAAACAGCGAATACCCTAATGAGATCGAATCAACAGCCAGCTGTGAGTTGGGTATTCGTTCTACACTGACAGCGAATACCCTAATGAGGTCGAATCCACAGCCAGCTGTGAGATGGGTATTCGTTCTACACTGACAGCCAATACCGTAATGAGATCGAATACACAGCCAGCTGTGAGTTGGGTATTCGTTCTACACTGACAGCGAATACGCTAATGAGATCGAATCCACTGCCAGCTGTGAGTTGGGTATTCGTTCTACACTGACAGCGAATACCCTAATGAGATCGAATCCACAGCCAGCTGTGAGTTGGGTATTCGGTCTACACTAACAGCGAATACCCTAATGAGATCGAATCCACAGCCAGCAGTGAGTTGGGTATTCGCTTTACAAACACAGCGAATACCCTAATGAGATCGAATCCACAGCCAGCAGTGAGTTGGGTATTCGCTTTACACAAACAGTGAATACCCTAATGAGATCGAATCCACTGCCAGCTGTGAGTTGGGTATTTGTTCTACACTGACAGCGAATACCCTAATGAGATCGAATCCACAGCCAGCTGTGAGTTGGGTATTCGCTCTACACTAACAGCGAATACCCTAATGGATCGAATCCACAGCCAGCAGTGAGTTGGGTATTCGCTTTACAAACACAGCGAATACCCTAATGAGATCGAATCCACAGCCAGCAGTGAGTTGGGTATTCGTTCTACACTGACAGCGAATACCCTAATGAGATCGAATCCACTGCCAGCTGTGAGTTGGGTATTCGTTCTACACTGACAGCGAATACCCTAATGAGATCGAATCCACAGCCAGTTGTGAGTTGGGTATTCGCTCTACACTAACAGCGAATACCCTAATGAGATCGAATCCACAGCCAGCAGTGAGTTGGGTATTCGCTATACAAACACAGCGAATACCCTAAGTTTTCTCCAGTTCTCTCTATATGTTCCAATATACTGCTGTTTAACCTGTGATTAAAAAACAAATTGAAAAAACAACAACAAAATGTAACAATGAACTAATCCGGATCATCCGAACATAATCTATTAAAACTTAATCAATTAAGATTTACGGATTTCGCATTTTTTTGTTTAGCCGATCACGTGAACGTGGTAATATCCTCAAAAAGGTATCTGTCAGATCATCCCAACATGAAATATTACGGATCTGACAAGATCGTGTATTCCACTCCAACTCAACAAGCATATGTCTTAAATGGTACTTCAGATCACCAATATTGGGAACTCGAATTACATGAATTACATATCACACTGTCATAGTGTATTCCGGACTATCCTCAATAGGTACGTGTAGACCGAATATCCAACACAATGGTTGCAGTAAATTCGATCTCATTCTGTTTGTGTAGAGCGAATACCAAAGTCACGGCTGGCAGTGGATTCGATCTCATTACGGTATTCGCTGTGCGTGTAAACCGAATACCCAACTCACTGTTGGCAGTGGATTCGATCTTATTAGAGCATTCGCTGTTTGTTTGCAGCGAATACCCAACTCATTGCTGGCAGTGGATTCGATTTCATTAGGGTATTCGCTGCTTGTTTAAAGCGAATATCCAACTCACCGCTGGCAGTGGATTTGATCTCATTAGGGTATTCGCTGTCAGTGTAGAACGCATACCGAAGTCACTAATGGCAGTGGATGTGATATCATTTTGGTATTCCCCTTTTGTGTAAATTGAATAACAAACTCACTGCTGGCAGTGAATTCGGTCACATTACGGTGTAGGCTGTGAGTTTTTAGCGAATACCCTACTCATTGAAGAAACACACTGCAATGCTGCTCATTGCGTTTATTTCAATAAAAATACTAAAAATGGGTAGTTCCGGATCACCCAACATGGTCTTTTCCGGATCACTTCCGGTTATCGCCTGGAAATAACTTCCAGAGTCCAAAAAAATTAGTCTGAATAACTTCCGGTCACTAAAAGGTAACCAAGAATTTTCAAATTAAAATTCTGTTTTCTTAAGCAACTGCAAGATATTTATTCAAAATGGTTAAAAAAACAGTGACATCCATTCGGAGTAAAAGTACAAATAAGTTATTAAAAATCAGAGTAAGTAAATAAAGAAATGACTTGAAAATACACTACACCATAAAAAATGGCAGATCCGGGTCACCCTATGATAGTTTATTCCGGACCACTTCCATAGGGTATTCGTTGTTTGTGTAAAGCGAATACCCAACTCACAGCTGGCAGTGGATTCGATCTCCTTAGGGTATTCGCTGTTTGTGTAAAGCGAATACCCAACTCACTGCTGGCTGTGGAATCGATCTCATTAGGGTATTCGCTGTGTGTGTAAAGCGAAAACCCAACTCACTGCTGGCAGTGGATTCGATCTCATTAGGGTATTCGCTGTCAGTGTAGAACGAATACCCAACTCACAGCTGGCTGTGGATTCGATCTCATTAGGGTATTCGCTGTTCGTGCAAAGCGAATACCCAACTCACAGCTGGCTGTGGATTCGATCTCATTAGGGTATTCGCTGTCAGTGTAGAACGAATACCCAACTCACAGCTGGCAGTGGATTCGATCTCATTAGGGTATTCGCTGTTTGTGTAAAGCGAATACCCAACTCACTGCTGGCTGTGGATTCGATCTCATTAGGGTATTCGCTGTGCGTGTAAAGCGAATACCCAACTCACTGCTGGCAGTGGATTCGATCTCATTAGGGTATTAGCTGTCAGTGTAGAACGAATACCCAACTCACTGCTGGCTGTGGATTCGATCTCATTAGGGTATTCGCTGTCAGTGTAGAGCGAATTCCCAACTCATAGCTGGCAGTGGATTCGATTTCATTAGGGTATTCGCTGCTTGTTTAAAGCGAATATCCAACTCACCGCTGGCAGTGGATTTGATCTCATTAGGGTATTCGCTGTCAGTGTAGAACGCATACCGAAGTCACTAATGGCAGTGGATGTGATATCATTTTGGTATTCCCCTTTTGTGTAAATTGAATAACAAACTCACTGCTGGCAGTGAATTCGGTCACATTACGGTATAGGCTGTGAGTTTTTAGAGAATACCCTTCTCATTGAAGAAACACACTGCAATGCTGCTCATTGTGTTTATTTCAATAAAAATACTAAAAATGGGTAGTTCCGGATCACCCCAACATGGTCTTTTCCGGATCACTTCCGGTTATCGCCTGGAAATAACTTCCAGAGTCCAAAAAAATTAGTCTGAATAACTTCCGGTCACTAAAAGGTAACCAAGAATTTTCAAATTAAAATTCTGTTTTCTTAAGCAACTGCAAGATATTTATTAAAAATGGTTAAAAAAACAGTGACATCCATTCGGAGTAAAGGTACAAATAAGTTATTAAAAATCAGAGTAAGTAAATAAAGAAATGACGTGAAAATACACTACACCATAAAAAATGGCAGATCCGGGTCACCCTATGATAGTTTATTCCGGACCACTTCCATAGGGTATTCGTTGTTTGTGTAAAGCGAATACCCAACTCACAGCTGGCAGTGGATTCGATCTCCTTAGGGTATTCGCTGTTTGTGTAAAGCGAATACCCAACTCACTGCTGGCTGTGGAATCGATCTCATTAGGGTATTCGCTGTGTATGTAAAGCGAATACCCAACTCACTGCTGGCAGTGGATTCGATCTCATTAGGGTATTCGCTGTCTCTGTAGAACGAATACCCAACTCACAGCTGGCTGTGGATTCGATCTCATTAGGGTATTCGCTGTTCGTGCAAAGCGAATACCCAACTCACAGCTGGCTGTGGATTCAATCTCATTAGGGTATTCGCTGTCAGTGTAGAACGAATACCCAACTCACAGCTGGCAGTGGATTCGATCTCATTAGGGTATTCGCTGTTTGTGTAAAGCGAATACCCAACTCACTGCTGGCTGTGGATTCGATCTCATTAGGGTATTCGCTGTGTGTGTAAAGCGAATACCCAACTCACTGCTGGCAGTGGGTGCGATCTCATTAGGGTATTCGCTGTCAGTGTAGAACGAATACCCAACTCACTGCTGGCTGTGGATTCAATCTCATTAGGGTATTCGCTGTCAGTGTAGAGCGAATTCCCAACTCATAGCTGGATGTTGATTCGATCTCATTAGGGTATTCGTTGTAAGTGTAGAACGAATACCCAACTCACTGCTGGCTGTGGATTCGATCTCATTAGGGTATTCGCTGTACTTGTATAGCGAATACCCAACTCACTGCTGGCTGTGGATTCGATCTCATTAGGGTATTCGCTGTTAGTGTAGAGCGAATACCCAACTCACAACTGGCTGTGGATTCGATCTCATTAGGGTATTCGCTGTCAGTGTAGAACGAATACCCAACTCACAGCTGGCAGTGGATTCGATCTCATTAGGGTATTCGCTGTCAGTGTAGAACGAATACCCAACTCACTGCTGGCTGTGGATTCGATCTCATTAGGGTATTCGCTGTGTTTGTAAAGCGAATAACCAACTCACTTCTGGCTGTGGATTCGATCCATTAGGGTAATCGCTGTTAGTGTAGAGCGAATACCCAACACACAGCTGGCTGTGGATTCGACCTCATTACGGTATTCGCTGTCAGTGTAGAACGAATACCCAACTCACAGCTGGCAGTGGATTCGATCTCATTAGGGTATTCACTGTTTGTGTAAAGCGAATACCCAACTCACTGCTGGCTGTGCATTCGATCTCATTAGGGTATTCGCTGTCAGTGTAGAGCGAATTCCCAACTCATAGCTGGATGTGGATTCGATCTCATTAGGGTATTCCTTGTAAGTGTAGAAAGAATACCCAACTCACTGCTGGCTGTGGATTCGATCTCATTAGGGTATTCGCTGTGTTTGTATAGCGAATACCCAACTCACTGCTGGCTGTGGATTCGATCTCATTAGGGTATTCGCTGTTAGTGTAGAGCGAATACCCAACTCACAGCTGGCTGTGGATTCGATCTCATTAGGGTATTCGCTGTCAGTGTAGAGCGAATTCCCAACTCATAGCTGGCTGTGGATTCGATCTCATTAGGGTATTCGCTGTGTTTGTAAAGCGAATAGCCAACTCACTGCTAGCTGTGGATTCGATCTCATTAGGGTATTCGCTGTTAGTGTAGAGCGAATACCCAACTAACCGCTGGCTGTGGATTCGATATCATTAGGGTATTCGCTGTCAGTGTAGAACGAATACCCAACTCACAGCTGGCAGTGGATTCGATCTCATTAGGGTATTCGCTGTCAGTGTAGAACGGAAACCCAACTCACAGCTGGCTGTGGATTCGATCTTATTACGGTATTCGCTGTCAGTGTAGAACGAATACCCAACTCACAGCTGGCTGTGGATTCGACCACATTACGGTGTTCGCTGTCAGTGTATAACGAATACCCAACTCACAGCTGGCTGTGGATTCGACCTCATTAGGGTAATCGCTGTCAGTGTAGAACGAATACCCAACTCACAGCTGGCTTTGGATTCGATCTCATTAGGGTATTCGCTGTTTGTGCAAAGCGAATACCCAACTCACAGCTTGCAGTGGATTCGATCTCATTAGGGTATTCACTGTTTCTGTAAAGCGAATACACAACTCACTGTTGGCTGTGGATTCGATCTCATTAGGGTATTCCCTGTCAGTGTAGAGCGAATACCCAACTCACAGCTGGCTGTGGATTTGATCTCATTAGGGTATTCGCTGTCAGTGTAGAACGAATACCCAACTCACTGCTGGCTGTGGATTCGATCTCATTAGGGTATTCGCTGTGTTTGTAAAGCGAATACCCAACTCACTGCTGGCTGTAGATTCGATCTCATTAGGGTATTCGCTGTTAGTGTAGAGCGAACACCCAACTCACAGCTGGCTGTGGATTCGATCTCATTACGGTATTCGCTGTCAGTGTAGAGCGAATACCCAACTCACACCTGGCTGTGGATTCGATCTTATTAGGGTATTCGCTGTCAGTGTAGAACGAATACCCAACTCACAGCTGGCTGTGGATTCGATCTCATTAGGGTATTCGCTGTCAGTGTAGAACGAATACCAAACTCACAGCTGGCTGTGGATCTGATCTCATTACGATATTCGCTGTCAGTGTAGAACGAATACCCGACTCACAGCTGGCTGTGGATTCGACCTCATTACGGTATTCGCTGTCAGTGTAGAACGAATACCCAACTCACAGCTGGCTGTGGATTCGATCTCATTAGGGTATTCGCTGTTTGTGCAAAGCGAATACCCAACTCACAGCTCGCTGTGGATTCGATATCATTAGGGTATTCAGTGTGTGTGTAAAGCGAATACCCAACTCACAGCTGGCTGTGGATTCGATCTCATTAGGGTATTCGCTGTGTGTGTAAAGCGAATACCCAACTCACAGCTGGCTGTGGATTCGATCTCATTAGGGTATTCGCTGTCAGTGTAGAGCGAATACCCAACTCACAGCTGGCTGTGGATTCGATCTCATTAGGGTATTCGCTGTCAGTGTAGAACGAATACCCATCTCACTGCTGGCTGTGGATTCGATCTCATTAGGGTATTCGCTGTGTTTGTAAAGCGAATACCCAACTCACTGCTGGCTGTGGATTCGATCTCATTAGGGTATTCGCTGTTAGTGTAGAGCGAATACCCAACTCACAGCTGGCTGTGGATTCGATCTCATTAGGGTATTCGCTGTCAGTGTAGAACGAATACCCAACTCACAGCTGGCTGTGGATTCGATCTCATTAGGGTATTCGCTGTGTGTGTAAAGCGAATACCCAACTCACTGCTGGCAGTGGATTCGATTTCAGCTGGATATTGAGTATCCAATTCCCTACTCATTACTCATTGCCAACTTCACACACCTTGTTTTGATCCGCTCCTCTGAACTTTGGCTTGTTCAGTTGTCACCGGCCAACGAAAAAACTCCCGGCTTGCGTATTTTTTTATTTAATTCTTTCAGCTGGTACAAAAATCGTTTGTGTCAAAATAAAAAAGTAATTGGCAGTGTCCGGCAACACATTGCCACTATGTTTGATTTTGCATTACGCGTTTCACTTTTGTGTGTTTAATACTTTAAAATGGACATTATTTTCCAATGTCTTCTCAGTTCGGTTTTATTCCTAAAATATGGATGCCCTGGAGGGCCATTTTAGAGTTTCAACTTATGGATATTTTACTTTTGACTTTCTATGTATGACTTTCGACTTTTGACTTGTGACTTCTGACAAACCCATTATACACGTGCTGAAAGCAGCAATGTTGGTTTCAGGTTTGTTTTCCAAACTTTAAACTCTTTTATTAATTTAATTGAGATTTGTCATTGAGGAGAGGATTTGTTTAGGAGGGGAGATTTAATGTTCTTTGATATATGCCTATAAAGTTACATGTAGTTTTTATCGCAGACTGGAATTCCACAAGTGACTGTATAATTAAATTTGTTCAATTTCAAACTGAATATTATCAAGTAGACAGAGAATACATGTACAAAGCTCACTTTTCAATGTGTTCGAGCTCCATGCTGCATTTAGCTTTTATGTCTGATTTTGTGGTATATTCCTAAAATTAAGAAAAGAACACTTGAGAACAAAATTAGTTATCTATAGGACCATTCGAGAGTAAAATTTATCATTTTACAAGTGCAGTTTTTGTGTCGCTCTAGTGAGATTTATACAAAAACGATTTGGATTTGACAATTGATGTAAATGTTTATTGAAAAAGATATACAGTACAGATAATTACCTGCATGCTTCAATGAATTCCTGCCACTTGTATCCAAAATATTGATAAAAAATGGAGACATGGTAGAAAATTGAATGTGTAGAGTTCCATCCCTTGTTAATGTTATATTATATCAGTCGTAGATTTTATTTCTAAAAGGTAACCCACACCATCCCAACACCGTCCCGGCCCCTATGCTCCGACGCGTATAGTGCGCCAAAGAACCCAGTTTTACATGGCATATTGATGATTACGACAAACACAAACCATATGAATTTTGTATCCGTGATGCTGTGGATACTTTTAAGACGCAGTGAATGAACATCAAAATGCCCTCGAATACTACCCCGTGATCGTGAAACAGAAAAAATCATTTTTTTTACTATTCTACAGACCCGTTTGCTGGGATTAGAAGCCTTGTAGTTGAAAAATCTAACCAACGCATTTAAAATCGTGGTGAACATTACGACAAAATGGAATCCATTAGTGTTTTTTTTTCCAAAGACTTGCGCGATGCAGGTATATTTAATTTACTAGGCCCAATACATTGTTAAAATTTAAATTTTTGCTTCAAGGACACACTGTTTTTTGTACCAGGTCTGTATGAAACTCCCGAGTTCGGCAATAAAGTTAACTTGAGAGATGTACATATACGCATATACGCATATCTGGAAACACAAACATATAAATCATAAGAAGCTAATTGCATCGCAAAGCCAAAGAGGTGGGTACTCCATGGCCTTCACGAGACCAGAGCCTCTGGAGTCAAATCAACAAGAAAACGATGACATGGATAAAAGAAACAAATCGAGCTTCTAGGTTCTTTTAAGAAAAGATTTCCCCAAACCTTCATAAACTCTTACATGTCTGGTTTATTAGATTCAACGAATAGCAAACAAACTTTATTATGCATTAAAAAGGGAAACGTTTTATACATGATTATTGATGCAAAAATATTTATTGATCATTATGATTAATAGTGACTTTATTTTACGTTTTTTGCGGTTTGGGAATTAGACTTATCACTTATGATTTTTCACTTATGACTTTTGCCTTGAGTTTAATGACTTTAATTATAGCTTTTTACGTATGACTTTTATCTTGTGTCTTTTAACTTATAACTTTTAGTATGTTGCTGTTGCTCTTTGCCTTGGTACAAACATTACTTTTATACATGTTTTAGGTAAAGGCTAAATAAACAAATTTTTTATTCAAACACAAAACGCATAGAAGCACAGCAGCCGAGATTGGTATTTAAGTCATATAATGTTGATTCATTTAGCCACTAGCCTAATAAGTGTTAAGTGTTTGCTATAGAATATTTAGAATTAGAACATGAATTAGACTAAATTGAGCATGCAAACATTAACTACATTCTTAGCTAAATACATTTCGTAACTAAAATCTAGGTGGCAATATGTATTTCCCCCAAAATTCAATTTTGAAAATTTAGCCACTTTTCGCCATTTGCAATCTTTGCGGAACCTTAAGAAACAATGTACGATTTCTTCGATTGGCTGGTAGTCTAAAACGCCAGCCAATCGGAAAAACAATTGCATAAAATGACATCGTCGTATTCCGTAAACTGACCGAAGTAATTCTAAAGTAACATTGCTGTCAAATTAAATATTTGAGACGACGCAAACAAAAACAACGAAGATTTTAGCGTTAGATCGAGAAAAGGTACAAGTTACTGGTAGATAATGATTGAAAACTATGTATTTTATGCGCGGTGTGAATAAATCATAGAAGTGGGGAGACACTGGGAAATGGCGTAACCAAAATGATTTTTTGGGATCACCTCATCGATGTCGACTAAAGCGTTAGGCAATGTTTGAGCCTATATGAAAAGCTGTAGCAAAAAATCGGTTTGAGGAAATTCAATTCGGTTTTCGCGACATGTTAGCATGATGCAAGACTCATCTGTTGCTGTATTGTTTAAGCTAGATTTGTTTGTTTAAATGATAAAATGTTTCAGTTCTTTGAGGTCCCTATCAGTGTATGGGACCCGCTTCTTGGGGACCTTCATTATAATATATCAAAAACACAAAAACGTTTTTTCTTTATTGGAATTTTATTTTTTAACAATGATACGGTCATCTGTGATTTTAGATGGTATTATATCTCATTGTTTCAATAATGGTGAACGTTTTATACATAAATTTTGATTTTGGCGTAGTCTGTGATATGATATGCAGGATTTATATTCTTAGATCCCCTGTCAAAATTCTATTCTGTTTAGTTCCGCCCATTGTTTTCTCGTTTAGGGCAAACCCATTCTTTTATCTGGGGACCATACGCCGCTGAACATGGAATGGTATTAATCTGAAAATACCTCATTGAAGGTTCCATGTTCACCGCCATATGCATACCATCGTTTGGGATGGATCGAAATTGTACTATTTAATCGTGTAATTACTGAGTTGCGCTCAACCCGGGGCTAGGCGGCGTGGGCAGTAATAAGCATTCCCATTACTGCCCATGAACAGGCTCAATCAAACCGAGTCTGCAGTATTTTCATATTTGTCGTGTTCGGTTGCTTTCAAAGTTCCCTTTTCATCTATTTGATAAATTGAATCTGTTCGGCTCCTCAATTCATTTAATGCATCAAATATTTGTGTGAGCACTTTATTATCCACATTGCTTGATTTATTTTCATTTGATCTCTGATTTGCTAAAAGTTGCGTATTCTTTTCCATTAGTCGTTTCATTTCTTCTTCGACTATCATTGCCCCAGCGTTGGAGTCTGCTATCGTTGATTTCAAAATTTTGTTTTCATTTGTAAGATCATCAATAATTGTCGTCATATTTGTGATCTGCTTATTAAGTTTTCTGTTTTCTTTTTTCAGTTCATTCACTTGTGATGTGTTGTCATCTTTTCCCAGTATATCTTTGTTAAAGTTTTCTTGCCTCATTATTGGCGGAAGGGTGTCGCATTCAATTTGAGATTCATCTGCCCAAGGATCCGAAAGTTTTTTAACATACGTTGATTCGTCACATATCACACTTGTCTCATCACTGCATGTGTCTGAGATAATGTTTTCTCTCATAACATTGCATTCTATCCTTTGTAAAATAGCTGGAAGGACTGTATCAATAAACAGCTGTGCTTTTCTACCATTAACAAGTGCCGAACATTTGGTGTGATATAAATTTAAAGTGTAGAGATGATTTCTACCATTTATCACTTTATATTTGGTTTCCACGAGATTATTCTTATTATCTCTCACCGGAATATGAGTACACGAATGTTCATGATTTTCATTGCTATAAAAGAGCTTTAAAGCTTCTCTTACCTTGTCATATAAATCTGCATTCAGACAAAGTGTAATTCCACCACCGGTGACTTTAACTTGGATATTACCACGCTCGGCAGCCTTCTCTATTTTGTTTTTTCCTGTCTGGAAATTTAATTCATAATCTCTTCTCTCGTAGCAGGAATCAATGTCATTCGTGTTTTCGATATCATCTTCATTCAAACCATCCATTTTTTACGTCTTTAGAATTAACATTTCAAGTTTTCATTTCAAAATTCTTAAGTGAACAATTTCATTGATCTGAAAAATCCGTACACTCAATCAGCTATATATTTCACTCCAATAAATTTTACATCATTTTACATCATTTTACATCATTTTGTTGACAATTAAATAATATTTTCAAAAATCACTATTTCAAAAACACATCACTTCGCTGCTTTAAGAATTATAATAAGTATTTTTTAACGTTAACGTTGTTGAGCCTACATGTTCTGTTTTTTTATTTGACTTAAAATAAGTCTTCTGTAATACACGAAGAATTTTAGATATAAATGAACTTACATCGTCTGAAACGTCGTCAGAATCCGCCATTTTCCTGGGAAAAGATGCGGCAAGCACGTGGGACGATTCCAGAATCGATAAGTAATAAAACCAAAGTCAAAATCCACAAATCAAAAGTGATAAGAAAGAGCTAAAATAAATCCGTAAGTCGAAAATCAAAAAGTGGCTCTCCAGGGTACCCTCGCCTTGGTACAAACATTACTTTTATACATGTTTTAGGTAAAGGCTAAATAAACAAATTTTTTATTCAAACACAAAACGCATAGAAGCACAGCAGCCGAGATTGGTATTTAAGTCATATAATGTTGATTCATTTAGCCACTAGCCTAATAAGTGTTAAGTGTTTGCTATAGAATATTTAGAATTAGAACATGAATTAGACTAAATTGAGCATGCAAACATTAACTACATTCTTAGCTAAATACATTTCGTAACTAAAATCTAGGTGGCAATATGTATTTCCCCCAAAATTCAATTTTGAAAATTTAGCCACTTTTCGCCATTTGCAATCTTTGCGGAACCTTAAGAAACAATGTACGATTTCTTCGATTGGCTGGTAGTCTAAAACGCCAGCCAATCGGAAAAACAATTGCATAAAATGACATCGTCGTATTCCGTAAACTGACCGAAGTAATTCTAAAGTAACATTGCTGTCAAAGTAAATATTTGAGACGACGCAAACAAAAACAACGAAGATTTTAGCGTTAGATCGAGAAAAGGTACAAGTTACTGGTAGATAATGATTGAAAACTATGTATTTTATGCGCGGTGTGAATAAATCATAGAAGTGGGGAGACACTGGGAAATGGCGTAACCAAAATGATTTTTTGGGATCACCTCATCGATGTCGACTAAAGCGTTAGGCAATGTTTGAGCCTATATGAAAAGCTGTAGCAAAAAATCGGTTTGAGGAAATTCAATTCGGTTTTCGCGACATGTTAGCATGATGCAAGACTCATCTGTTGCTGTATTGTTTAAGCTAGATTTGTTTGTTTAAATGATAAAATGTTTCAGTTCTTTGAGGTCCCTATCAGTGTATGGGACCCGCTTCTTGGGGACCTTCATTATAATATATCAAAAACACAAAAACGTTTTTTCTTTATTGGAATTTTATTTTTTAACAATGATACGGTCATCTGTGATTTTAGATGGTATTATATCTCATTGTTTCAATAATGGTGAACGTTTTATACATAAATTTTGATTTTGGCGTAGTCTGTGATATGATATGCAGGATTTATATTCTTAGATCCCCTGTCAAAATTCTATTCTGTTTAGTTCCGCCCATTGTTTTCTCGTTTAGGGCAAACCCATTCTTTTATCTGGGGACCATACGCCGCTGAACATGGAATGGTATTAATCTGAAAATACCTCATTGAAGGTTCCATGTTCACCGCCATATGCATACCATCGTTTGGGATGGATCGAAATTGTACTATTTAATCGTGTAATTACTGAGTTGCGCTCAACCCGGGGCTAGGCGGCGTGGGCAGTAATAAGCATTCCCATTACTGCCCATGAACAGGCTCAATCAAACCGAGTCTGCAGTATTTTCATATTTGTCGTGTTCGGTTGCTTTCAAAGTTCCCTTTTCATCTATTTGATATATTGAATCTGTTCGGCTCCTCAATTCATTTAATGCATCAAATATTTGTGTGAGCACTTTATTATCCACATTGCTTGATTTATTTTCATTTGATCTCTGATTTGCTAAAAGTTGCGTATTCTTTTCCATTAGTCGTTTCATTTCTTCTTCGACTATCATTGCCCCAGCGTTGGAGTCTGCTATCGTTGATTTCAAAATTTTGTTTTCATTTGTAAGATCATCAATAATTGTCGTCATATTTGTGATCTGCTTATTAAGTTTTCTGTTTTCTTTTTTCAGTTCATTCACTTGTGATGTGTTGTCATCTTTTCCCAGTATATCTTTGTTAAAGTTTTCTTGCCTCATTATTGGCGGAAGGGTGTCGCATTCAATTTGAGATTCATCTGCCCAAGGATCCGAAAGTTTTTTAACATACGTTGATTCGTCACATATCACACTTGTCTCATCACTGCATGTGTCTGAGATAATGTTTTCTCTCATAACATTGCATTCTATCCTTTGTAAAATAGCTGGAAGGACTGTATCAATAAACAGCTGTGCTTTTCTACCATTAACAAGTGCCGAACATTTGGTGTGATATAAATTTAAAGTGTAGAGATGATTTCTACCATTTATCACTTTATATTTGGTTTCCACGAGATTATTCTTATTATCTCTCACCGGAATATGAGTACACGAATGTTCATGATTTTCATTGCTATAAAAGAGCTTTAAAGCTTCTCTTACCTTGTCATATAAATCTGCATTCAGACAAAGTGTTATTCCACCACCGGTGACTTTAACTTGGATATTACCACGCTCGGCAGCCTTCTCTATTTTGTTTTTTCCTGTCTGGAAATTTAATTCATAATCTCTTCTCTCGTAGCAGGAATCAATGTCATTCGTGTTTTCGATATCATCTTCATTCAAACCATCCATTTTTTACGTCTTTAGAATTAACATTTCAAGTTTTCATTTCAAAATTCTTAAGTGAACAATTTCATTGATCTGAAAAATCCGTACACTCAATCAGCTATATATTTCACTCCAATAAATTTTACATCATTTTACATCATTTTACATCATTTTGTTGACAATTAAATAATATTTTCAAAAATCACTATTTCAAAAACACATCACTTCGCTGCTTTAAGAATTATAATAAGTATTTTTTAACGTTAACGTTGTTGAGCCTACATGTTCTGTTTTTTTATTTGACTTAAAATAAGTCTTCTGTAATACACGAAGAATTTTAGATATAAATGAACTTACATCGTCTGAAACGTCGTCAGAATCCGCCATTTTCCTGGGAAAAGATGCGGCAAGCACGTGGGACGATTCCAGAATCGATAAGTAATAAAACCAAAGTCAAAATCCACAAATCAAAAGTGATAAGAAAGAGCTAAAATAAATCCGTAAGTCGAAAATCAAAAAGTGGCTCTCCAGGGTACCCTCGCCTTGGTACAAACATTACTTTTATACATGTTTTAGGTAAAGGCTAAATAAACAAATTTTTTATTCAAACACAAAACGCATAGAAGCACAGCAGCCGAGATTGGTATTTAAGTCATATAATGTTGATTCATTTAGCCACTAGCCTAATAAGTGTTAAGTGTTTGCTATAGAATATTTAGAATTAGAACATGAATTAGACTAAATTGAGCATGCAAACATTAACTACATTCTTAGCTAAATACATTTCGTAACTAAAATCTAGGTGGCAATATGTATTTCCCCCAAAATTCAATTTTGAAAATTTAGCCACTTTTCGCCATTTGCAATCTTTGCGGAACCTTAAGAAACAATGTACGATTTCTTCGATTGGCTGGTAGTCTAAAACGCCAGCCAATCGGAAAAACAATTGCATAAAATGACATCGTCGTATTCCGTAAACTGACCGAAGTAATTCTAAAGTAACATTGCTGTCAAAGTAAATATTTGAGACGACGCAAACAAAAACAACGAAGATTTTAGCGTTAGATCGAGAAAAGGTACAAGTTACTGGTAGATAATGATTGAAAACTATGTATTTTATGCGCGGTGTGAATAAATCATAGAAGTGGGGAGACACTGGGAAATGGCGTAACCAAAATGATTTTTTGGGATCACCTCATCGATGTCGACTAAAGCGTTAGGCAATGTTTGAGCCTATATGAAAAGCTGTAGCAAAAAATCGGTTTGAGGAAATTCAATTCGGTTTTCGCGACATGTTAGCATGATGCAAGACTCATCTGTTGCTGTATTGTTTAAGCTAGATTTGTTTGTTTAAATGATAAAATGTTTCAGTTCTTTGAGGTCCCTATCAGTGTATGGGACCCGCTTCTTGGGGACCTTCATTATAATATATCAAAAACACAAAAACGTTTTTTCTTTATTGGAATTTTATTTTTTAACAATGATACGGTCATCTGTGATTTTAGATGGTATTATATCTCATTGTTTCAATAATGGTGAACGTTTTATACATAAATTTTGATTTTGGCGTAGTCTGTGATATGATATGCAGGATTTATATTCTTAGATCCCCTGTCAAAATTCTATTCTGTTTAGTTCCGCCCATTGTTTTCTCGTTTAGGGCAAACCCATTCTTTTATCTGGGGACCATACGCCGCTGAACATGGAATGGTATTAATCTGAAAATACCTCATTGAAGGTTCCATGTTCACCGCCATATGCATACCATCGTTTGGGATGGATCGAAATTGTACTATTTAATCGTGTAATTACTGAGTTGCGCTCAACCCGGGGCTAGGCGGCGTGGGCAGTAATAAGCATTCCCATTACTGCCCATGAACAGGCTCAATCAAACCGAGTCTGCAGTATTTTCATATTTGTCGTGTTCGGTTGCTTTCAAAGTTCCCTTTTCATCTATTTGATATATTGAATCTGTTCGGCTCCTCAATTCATTTAATGCATCAAATATTTGTGTGAGCACTTTATTATCCACATTGCTTGATTTATTTTCATTTGATCTCTGATTTGCTAAAAGTTGCGTATTCTTTTCCATTAGTCGTTTCATTTCTTCTTCGACTATCATTGCCCCAGCGTTGGAGTCTGCTATCGTTGATTTCAAAATTTTGTTTTCATTTGTAAGATCATCAATAATTGTCGTCATATTTGTGATCTGCTTATTAAGTTTTCTGTTTTCTTTTTTCAGTTCATTCACTTGTGATGTGTTGTCATCTTTTCCCAGTATATCTTTGTTAAAGTTTTCTTGCCTCATTATTGGCGGAAGGGTGTCGCATTCAATTTGAGATTCATCTGCCCAAGGATCCGAAAGTTTTTTAACATACGTTGATTCGTCACATATCACACTTGTCTCATCACTGCATGTGTCTGAGATAATGTTTTCTCTCATAACATTGCATTCTATCCTTTGTAAAATAGCTGGAAGGACTGTATCAATAAACAGCTGTGCTTTTCTACCATTAACAAGTGCCGAACATTTGGTGTGATATAAATTTAAAGTGTAGAGATGATTTCTACCATTTATCACTTTATATTTGGTTTCCACGAGATTATTCTTATTATCACTCACCGGAATATGAGTACACGAATGTTCATGATTTTCATTGCTATAAAAGAGCTTTAAAGCTTCTCTTACCTTGTCATATAAATCTGCATTCAGACAAAGTGTTATTCCACCACCGGTGACTTTAACTTGGATATTACCACGCTCGGCAGCCTTCTCTATTTTGTTTTTTCCTGTCTGGAAATTTAATTCATAATCTCTTCTCTCGTAGCAGGAATCAATGTCATTCGTGTTTTCGATATCATCTTCATTCAAACCATCCATTTTTTACGTCTTTAGAATTAACATTTCAAGTTTTCATTTCAAAATTCTTAAGTGAACAATTTCATTGATCTGAAAAATCCGTACACTCAATCAGCTATATATTTCACTCCAATAAATTTTACATCATTTTACATCATTTTACATCATTTTGTTGACAATTAAATAATATTTTCAAAAATCACTATTTCAAAAACACATCACTTCGCTGCTTTAAGAATTATAATAAGTATTTTTTAACGTTAACGTTGTTGAGCCTACATGTTCTGTTTTTTTATTTGACTTAAAATAAGTCTTCTGTAATACACGAAGAATTTAAGATATAAATGAACTTACATCGTCTGAAACGTCGTCAGAATCCGCCATTTTCCTGGGAAAAGATGCGGCAAGCACGTGGGACGATTCCAGAATCGATAAGTAATAAAACCAAAGTCAAAATCCACAAATCAAAAGTGATAAGAAAGAGCTAAAATAAATCCGTAAGTCGAAAATCAAAAAGTGGCCCTCCAGGGCTTCCATACTAAAACCTTTACCGCAGCCCTTGTATGGATACGCCTTCTGGTGAATAACCTTGCTATGAACACGCATTGCGGCACGTGTATTGAACGACGCTCCACATTGCTCAAATATGTTGTTCATGATCTGAAACACATGGCACCTAAATACTGTCAATAATGTGTTTTCAACTAAATGAAAGAGCGATTTCCTGGTAATTTCAACATACTAAAAACTATCTGTGTTGGTCTCCTAAATATCTAATGGTTAAGTTTAATCAAGAATATTTTTACAATCATGCACCGGCCGTAAAAGTAGTAGCTGTTTTACTGCCAATATTACTTTTTTTTATTTGACACAAACGATTTTTGTACCAGCTAAAAGAATTAAATAAAAAAATACCGTTTTACATCTATCAAAAATGCAAAAAATGCCTGGTTTTTTAGGCAGTTTACCCTATATAAAGTGCCATTGAAATAATCCAATCTCTTTGAAATTTGCACGGTGTTTAGAGGTCTCTGAGGTGAGCTTATGGGCGAAATTTCAGAGCTCTAGACCGTCGATAAGTCAGTAGTCCGGGTGTAAAACCACTAAAAACAAAACGCGTAATTTAAATTAAAAATTTCTAAATCCGAAAACGTTATACAGACGTTTATGTGGTCATATAGTGAGGGGAATACGACGGCGATGTTAAGTTGGGGGAAAATAGTCAACAGCACTTTATCATTTATTTTTCAGAACTGTACTTTATCATAAAAAAGCAACATATGCATATCAGGAATCGCCACACTCAAAAAACACAGCTTCCCCACGCAGCGAAAAAGAAGAGAGGAAGATAGAGAGCGCATGTTTTATATATGTATGTCAATTCAAACAGGACGCCACAAACAATTATAAACAAGAGAACCTTTGGGGATACCGCCTTGGAACGGTCAGTGGCAAAACAAATTGCCACTGGGGGTTTAAACCAGGTTCTAGGGTGCACCAACCTCACACTTACCCCAACAGGTTCTCGTATCACAAAACAAGTACAAATTGTCTTGGTGAAATAACTCCAACCCACCCATCAGCTCAACAATGTTGCATGCAAAAGCATACAAACATATAAACATAAGAATTTAATAGCATTGCAAAGCCAAAGGGCGGGTACTCAATGATCTTTCCGAGACCAGAGCACCTGGAGTAAAATCAGCAAGAACACGATGACAGGGATAAAAGAAACAAATCGAGCTTTTAGGTTCTTTTAAGAAAAGATTTCCCCATAAACTTTCATAAACTCTTACACCCCTGCCACCGTCGTGCAACCAAAGAGGTAAGCATAATGATCAACTGTAGATGGGTTAATCACCAGGCCTGCAGATCGCTGTAAAATATCATGTTGGTAACCTTTCTTTTTAAATTTACAGATGGTTTTTACGAATAACCGGGAGAAATTAACATCGCCTTTTATCTTCTTAAGTTTATAAATTAAATCTCCATAAAAAACTGGCTGTGAAATTCCTTGTTGCAATAGTGATTTTAAACTGCAGCTGTATTTATGAATTAGATCTGGATATCGGCGATAAAACTTGCAAAAGGTTTTCCTTAATTTGTGATACCGATAACTTTGTTTTAAAAGTTTTTCTGTAATGCAAAGATTACGTTCATTGAAATCATTCACATCGTTGCAAGCTCTTGAAAAGCGAACAAGCTGTGAGATATAAACCCCGTAAGAAGTTGCACGAGGAACATCGCCGTCTAGAAACGGAAAATTTACTATATTAAAATTAAAATCATCTCTTTTATCATAAATTTTAGTAGTGACGTAACCATTTTCGATGGATAGATTTAAATCAAGAAAGTTTGCTTGCTTTTCTGAAGTGTTCGCTTTGTTAAGCTGTAGTTCTTTAGGATAAATCTTATTAACCAGTAATGGAAAATGGTTATTATCTATATTTAATAAATCATCAACGTACCTCGAGGTGTTGTTAAAAGCTGTAATAATATCATCTTGATGTTCGGTAGAACGAGATAACATGAAATCTCTTTCATAACAGTATAAAAACAGATCAGCAACAAGGGGTGCACAATTAGGTGCACATAAGGGATATTTGCTAATTTTGCTGCGAAATAGTGTTTTCACTATAGTGTTAAATTTCACCTTTTTATTTGACAACAAAATGTGTCTTGGGACATGACATTTAAAATGGAATTCAATTTTTGGTGTGATTACAGACATAGCTACCTTTCTTGGCGAAAAACATGCAAAATGACAAATTTCCCTGCAATTTACCCTGAAAATTCTTGCTTATTTTTCACCGATTCAGTTTCCATGACTGAGGTAACTAAGTGTTTATATTCCATCTAGGTGCCAAAAGATTTGGAAAAATGTGTAGCAAGTTCATAGCTATATCTCATTTTTACGAGTTATTTATTAAATGAGTAAAAGTAAACAACTTACCAATTTTCATCCAAGATGGCGGACATTTGTTTACAAAATGCATGGTAAGGAGCAGTTTGATTTCTCAACCTGAAAATATAAATATCAAAATCTCTGTAACGGCAAATTGAGATCACTTTTTCACCTAAAATAAGAACAGTTAGAACGGTAAAGAAAATAGCTAGACTTAAACATTTCCTAGAAAATTATTACATCAATTAACAAAAACTAAACAACAAATGCAAACGTTATTGTTAATACCCACATGACCCCATAATAATCCTGACAACATTATTTTGTGATCTTTTTAAAGCACGTGTCATTACAAAAAGAAAGATCACCGTTTGTCACCCGGAAGCGACCTGGAGATTTAATCTCAAACACGCTTTTACAAACATATCATTCATATTGTTTACTTTATGTATGTCAAAAGGACACAAGATGTTGTTGTCGGTATCATATTACTCATATGGGCATTTGAAATACTGATTTATGTTGCTTACATTTTGTGAATTTTAGCTAATAGAATTTTAGAAAAATTATATATCTAGTTATTATTCTTCACTTTTCTAGCGTGTCTTAACACGTGCAAAATAAAGAAACATTTATAACATTTATATGCAATGTTTCGTTGATCGGCATTTTGTCGTTAGAAAATTTTTATATTTTTTTTACTGATTAACGTGCAATTATGATTGTGGACGGTACTAAGTGTTCTTTAGGTAAACCCAGGTGGAAATAATTTGTAAGCCTTTTGCAATCGAAGTGACCGCATGGGACAATAGCAGCTGTGTTTGGATTGATTTGGTCACGCTATCTTATTGTTTTTATTTACCACCAGTTTTTGTATCTGAATTCAAAGTTTTTCAATTGTTAATAGGGCTAACATATTCAGTAAAATAATCAAATTTCAAACTTATGTTTGATTTTCATAAGTTTTTATTTTTCAGTTCGTACGTAAACATTTATTTACAAAATAATTTATAATTTAAACACACCATTAATTGTTTTGTCTTTAATCAATATGTTGTTGTACATCACAGCCATACGGTTAGTTGACGGCCCATCTGCACTGGAGGGCCGGGTAGAGGCTGAACTATTTGGACAACTATGGACTATTTGTGGATTGGGATTTGACCATCTCGCTGCAAATGTGACCTGCACTTCACTTGGTTTTAGGTAACCGCTTCGCCAACCAGGCTTTTTGTACAGGTCTTGTGTGAAACAAAATATATGTTTTCCATTTTTATATATTATATATGCGGGTATATTTAATATAAACGTTTTTTTCGAAAACGTATGTTTTACCGTGTAGTTCTCCTTTACTCAATATTATAACATCATACTTTGTTCTGTCCTCAAATGACTATTGTTTGTTTTATAAAGAAGTATCACAGAATTATTGTTAAAGTTGCCCGGCTCATTGCCGCTAGAATATCTTACTGTAAAACTCATTTCATACAGGGCGGGATATTGGGACGAATATGAAAAAAAAATACCAAAGTTATTTATCTCTTATCGATTTGTGTTTTGATTGCCATGGTAAAACACCCCTTAATTTCTGATCTTACTTAAGTTTAAGATGCATTGAAAAAAATCTATACATGTATTATTTTCAGTGGAGCCTCAAATTTCAGTTTGAAGACAACCTACGGCGTTGGAAACATTTCTATATACTCAAGAAGGATATCTTGCGATGGCAAGGAACTCACATTGGAACATTGTAACCACTCTAATACTGACATAAAAGAGTGTGGGATGAACGAAATCGTTAGTGTTGCTTGCATAGGTAAGGCGGCTAACGCTTCTTAAACGAGTTTAAAAGACTGGATTGTGTAACTTGGTGCGCCTAAACCTGAAAGAGACCTTCATTCAATTTGACAAAATGTCATGCGATTTTCTCTTTGTTTTTATATTAGGTTGTGTCTTTTGATAATGATCAAATTATATACACGTGGTTCTTTTCCTGATTACAATCTTTTAAATCATATTTTTTTCACAACTTTTATGAAACACCTCTTTATTTGTTTGATTGCAAAAGGTGGTCCACTGAAACTAGAAAGGTTTAATGAAAACATTCCTTACGAAGGATTGTTCACAGCATATCACGGCGGACAATGGTATGACGTCTTAGGATCAGTATCCAACATCACAGCTCGCACCCTGTGTTCCATGCTTGGATTTGGGTAAGAGCACACGGCTTATTTAAAACAACATATATACAAAATAATTATATTTATATTTCAAATACGATTGCATTTGAATGGAATCAAAGCAAAGGTATGTTTGGATTAGACAACTTTATTTATAAAATAATTGAGCTGCCCTCAGTTAAGCGTTTGTCAACGCGTATAAACGAGTTAGGGCTTTTGTCGATTTGTAAATCAATCAGTTCATTAAGTTACACCTCACACCTTTAGCTCAGAAACTACATTGATTTGTTTGAAGTAAATTCGAATGAATGTGAATAAAGTACAGTTTAAGTCAATATCCTCACAACTTAAACTTCTCATATTATTAACCAAGATGTAAAACTTATCATATATTTTACCAAATTGAATGTTCTTATTGTTGTCATATTGTTGTATTTTCTCCTCACAAAATTAACGTACACACATCAAACTCGAAAAAATAAGATGCATCATTTTAAGTATTTTTACCTCTAATTGAAAAAAATAGACGTATTAAAAATAAGAGACACATATTTTTTAAAAAGGACAAAACATAGCTTTTTCCACTTTTTTTTTTTACTTTCGTCATCTTTAAAAGTATATTTAAAAAAAGGTGAAATATGCATATCAGGAATCGCCACATTCAGAAAAAACAGCCTCTCTACACAGTCATGAAGAAGGCTTGAAACAGATTTGATGCAGCATTTGCTGATGAGGTTTCTTGTAATGTAATTCAAGAGTGACAAACACATTATGTCACTATTTTAAACAAGTCAAATACAGTATGCATATCATGAATGTCCAGATTCTGAAGACACAGCCTTCCCACACGGACAATCACCACTCAACAACATTCAAAAGCCCACAAACACATAAAACATAAGAAGTGTGTAGCACTCTCATTCACAGAATGTAGGTACTCAATGACCTGACAAGCAATTGACCTGACCTGATGTCAAGGAAGCAAGAACACGACGACAGAAATAAAAGAAACAGATCATGCATCTAGGTTCTTTTACAAAATGCCCATTTAAAGCTAAAACACTTTTGAACTGTTTGTGGTGTTATATTTGAAATTATCAAACAATAAACCCATGTACTCTTTTTTATCTAAAGTATGACAATCCTCTCGTGCCATCTGAAACCAAGGTCATTAAATCGAGGTTGGGGTAAAACCAAAATACAGATGTCAAAAGTTCCTAGTGCACGTTTTTCAATTTTGATTATCTCAAAGTAAAATTATCAGAATTAAAGAAAGTTTGACATTATGTTAGATATCATAAATCAATAATAATTATTTGAAAACCGAGCATAATATTTAAGTATTACGTCATCCAAGTTCGAATACGCTATTTATACGTAATCCTGGTGCGGCAATCGAAATTAAGTTGTTTGTTGTCCACATGTTTACGGACACCAGACAAGCTAAAAACATAACATTTTATAACAATGAAACGTTTGATGCCTGAAGACCGCGCAAGTAGCGTCAAAATCCTCTCGACTGACTTAACTTTACATTTGTTATTTAAAAATACTGATTCTTGTTGTAAATACAAAAGAAATACTTCATTTTTGCATATGTAATCATTATAAGAAAAACTACAAATGATAATATTTTCTAAATTGATTGTTTTACATTCGTGTCTCTATAATCACGAAACTATAATTCAGTTCTTTACATTTTTGTGTAAGATTTTGTTACAAATTCATATCTTAACATTGTGTAATATATTCTATGTAAAACGTAAACAGTAAACGACATGAAAGCATGTCGTCAATTTTGATTTCAGTTCGGTTGGCTTTTCCTCTCTGTCACGGAATGGTAAAGACGTGAAACACTATAAATCAGACGTATCGTGCTACGGAAATGAAAGTTACATAGAGGAGTGTTCCGGTAATGACTATAAATGCGAGAATAGAAGTACATATACTTGTTTTGATTCGTCGCAGATGATGGGCCTTCTTGCTCTGTTTTGTTCCGGTAGGTTGATTAAAAACGAGAATTACAGGTTTTGGTTAAATTTGTTGTAAATTTATAAATGTAAGAAAAATATATTTGAATTGATGGTACATTTTTATAACAAGGGTACTGAAGTAGTTCCAAACGTTATTTCATAACCTCGTTTGCAGAAATAGTAATTGAAACATGTAATAATGATGGCTTTTGTCTTTCCGCTCGCATTGGCAAAAAGACAAAGTCCTAAATAATAGCTCGCAGTTCATGCGTCCGCCCAAGGTACCACCAAACTGACAAATATCTCCGCAGGCATTAACTTAAAATAAAAAATTGTGATCAAATTTTGTGACTTTTTTTCACCATGAGACACCAACTTAAGTTGTATCTTTTAAATATGTGCCACACTTTGACATCCGCATATTCATCATCTTATCTTTCTTGGGATAAGATTGATATTGTTTTAACAATGTTTTTTATATAACCAATAAGACCCATAAACCTGCTTCCAATATGTTTCAAATTATGGCCCCTTTTCACTTAAATTTTTCGTTAAGCAAAATATACACTTGGCCATTAACTTTAAAACTACTTGAGCTATCACCTTGAAACCTGGAAAATAATATTATATTCACCATCAAAATCAAGGTCATTATCAACAACACCCATAACTCTGCTACCAATATTTTTCAAGTTTTGCCCCTTTTTCACTTATGCAATTGTCCCATAATTTTTAAACAACAGGAGATATTACTTTGAAACTTATATGTTTGCCATTACTTTCTAAATCATTATCAACAAGATCCATAACTATATTGGAACTATTTCTGTAAGTTATGCCCCTTTTGCATTTAGTTTTTACCTCTACTATTCGATATTTCATTGAGATTTTGAATATTTTTTCACGATCAAAATCTACATCATTACTAACAAGACCTATAACTGAAATACAATTACGCTTATGCCCCCTTTTCCGCTGTTCTTTTTTCACTTATATTTTCATTTAAGTGCACTTCATCGATAACTTTGCAAATTCATTTAAGGAATAAATTTCGTGTTTGATAAGTTCATCGAGTCTTGAACGTCATTAGGGCTGGTTAAAGTGTGTGGAGTCCGAAGGACTCCACGCGTGCTTTAACCAGCCCTAATGACGTTCAAGACTCGATGAACTTATCAAACACGAAATTTATTCCTTATATTTACACCTCATTTTATCATTTTGTTTCTAAATTTAATATAAAATATATACTTTTTACTAATTTCGAAATGTTGTTTAAAACATTCCTTACCACGGGTTTGGCATTTGGACTGGTCCGCCTATTTACTCAAATAACAAAAATCATACTACGACCAAAAATAGTTCCATGTTTATTGAACCCATTCATCCGTTTTTTCAAACATTTATATACAGAAAAACCTAATATTTCACAACAAACATCAAATTTGTATCACAGCAAGTACTATCTATGCGAGTAAATGATAGTCTAAGTAAAAACCGTTATTTTGGCGGGAAGTTAGAAAAGACTAATGCGTTAAATTTTCAACCAATGATAATTCTAGAAAATGGAACGGTACGAGTTTACATCCGACCCTGACTGAATCGGATTTTTGGCGGCCATTTTCTTTCTCGCTTAAAACATAAAAACGGGGGTTCGGGGGCGGTAGCCCCAGATATAACATAAAACAGGAACACAAAACGAAAGAAACAACTGGATTTGATGTCATATAAGTAAACTTGTTTACTTCCGGTTTGAGGGGTATAAAAGCAACTAAAAATAAAAGTAATCTAAAAATAGCAACATTTCAGGAAGAGCTATCTAAAATTAGCAACAATTATAAAAATAGCGGGGATTTCATGACGTCACCAGGGCATTTCTTTACTAGGATAGATTGTACGAGTTTACATCCGACCCTGAATGTACTCATTGCGCGGTGATAAGGCTAACGGTGTTCATTGAAGATTGAACTTCACTCGTCCGGTAAACGATATTGAAGCAGTGGAAATAAAGGTGTAAATATAATAAGGTATCAAATTCAAACTTCCATTATATTTTCATTTCAGTTCTTTTTCTGTAACATTACTGAAGTGATTGATATTGAACTAAAAGTAAATGTCTCTAATTAAAATTACTAACACGTTTTCTAACAAATCCAGAAATATTTCATAGTTATTACCCTATACAGTTTAAAGTTTATGCTACATTAAGGAATTATTTCTGTTATTTGAAATAAATTTCTCCCTTACTATTCACTCGTTTATTTTTTCCTGATTGCACATGAATGTATGGCCATAGTTGTTATTGTTTTAATCTTCAAATTGCATTTGTTTCAAATGATTCGAATAGTCGAGCTCGCTGTCTCCTCTGACAGCTCTTGTTACGGCCGCTATACGGCACAAACAACGCTACTGGCATAATTTAAGAGATAAAAAGGGAACTGTAAAAACCAACATGACGAACATTGGCGTGATTGAGCCTGTTCATGAGCAGTTATGACGTGCATATAACTGCTCACTAACTACATGACGTCACTTCTTAAGACCTTTAATTGGATATCGATTTGATATGACTTTTGAAAAATATAGAAAAAATCTGATCGGTTTCAACTTTTAAAACTTGAAACAATTTAACTTATTCCAAATATATCTTTTTTAAATAAGGTGAGCGATTTATCAATATTTAATTAAAAATACGAAATGACGGGCGACAAAAAAAGTAGAGGTCGGACGGAGAAATTAAGGCACGCGCATTTCATATCTACGGCCGATCAGTAAATATGGACACATATCAATGTCAAAATATCCAAACAAATTCAAGAAAATGTCTTTGCATTTAATTTTGTTTATGTTTTCAAAAACATCATCGATCATCGTGTGGAGTTATCTTGTTTAAAATACATTTTAAGGCATATCATGCATTTAAGTTATTCAACCTAAGACCGCAAAGTTGTTTCATTACTTCAACCTTTCAACCTAAAAAGCATACTCTTCATTACAATCGAATCGTAACCTGTTGATAGACATTTAAAGGTCATCAGACGACACATCAGTTCTTAACCAACGTGGACCAGTGATCAAAATAATAATTGTAAAACAAATTAAAATTGGCCGTGTTATTGGGCCAGTGATTGTCATGTTTGCTTAGTCGAATGTCGAAGTGTAATGTGACTACCTGATTCCCAATAATAAGGTCAATATGAATGGAATTGATAAATGATACTTTTTATTTTAATAAGAATTAAAATTTGCCGTGTTATTGGGCCAAGGGTAGTAATATTTACGAGGTCGAACGCCGAAGTCTAATGTTATTACCTGATGTCCAATAACAAGGTCAATATGAATTGAATTGATAAATGTTACTTTTATTCACAAAATATCTTTATATCTCGATTAAGAATACTAGCATACTGAGGTGAGAGATGTTTACTCTGATTTTAATGTCTAGTCTAAGGCTGGTATAAGGAAATACAGATACACAAGTTGTTTCATTAAGAAAACAAACATGGACATTAGCAGCTACATTGCAGCTTTCCCTTGCTCTTCGAATCCAAATTTAGTTTTGTATTAAAACAAGTTTCGCCTCATGATTTTCGAACGTAGAGCTTAATTTTACGTGTCTATAAGATTTCAGAATTAAGCTGTGATATTTTTTGCTGTGATATGTTTAGTACGGTTGAATAATAAAGAGTAGTCCCTGAAAGTGTGCTTTTTATTTAGTTTCGTTCTTGCTTCTGACATCCGTTGTGTTAATACTGTGCTATAGAGTTAAAGATTTATATTACATCTAAAGATTTATATTACCTCGAAAGATAGTACAAAGAACAACAACAGAGAGAATTATTAAACTTTTTATTTTGTCAGTTGTTCACTGCAGACTAAACTTAAATGTGTGAATATTTGTATTCGAGATAATCTCATTTTCGAAATGGTGGCATTTTTACACGATACGATGGTGCCACGTGTTTTAGCTTTCCAAAAAGCTAGTCGGTCATTAGCACAACCTTTTAATAAGACGGCACAAAAGTTTAAATTTTAAGCCACTTTTATTGGATGCCATACAAAAATGTAAGTTTACTTATAGGTATTTGCTCTTTCGAATGAGATGTATTTAAGCTGGTGATAAATCTAACCATGTTTGCGAACACGTTAATAATTTACTTTGAAGTAAACCAAAATGGAAACGTTTGTGAAAAACTATTTTTGTGTCAGAAAGTGTTAAAAACAACGATCATCAAGCTGTAAATATATACCAAAAGCTACAGAATATGTTATAAAACAAAATGTTTTCACTGTCACAGGGTGGGAGAGAAAAAAAACATGAAAAGTCTGTCAGGGACTCAGGTATGATAAAATTGCTCTTTTTTATCTAAAACAATATCGTTAGAATGTTGGTATTTACTTATTGTGTCTCACGACTTCGAATAAAAACATAACGCATTTATTTCAAATTCGCATTAAGTATGGACTTCAGCGCCGTCTGTTTTAAAATAATAAATATATCTATATATAAATAATATATAAATAATATCTTTATGAGTAATAAGCCTAGCTGATAAGAAGCTAAAGAGAGGATTTAAGAATAGGTACAGACTCCAAATATGATGTCCCAAATGTGACGTTTTTCGACAGTCAATAAGAGGCCTCTAGGTTTTCATAGAAAACGACTGAGTAAGATTCTATCCATAAATAACGACTGAGTAATAGTCTAATTATTCTAAATTAACCTTTCCGTCTGGAACGTGATCTTTGCTTAACATCACTGGTAACCGGTGTTTAGGTAGAAAGGTCAAGTTTGGTCCATTATGATATGTCGGTCATCAGGATGACCGACAATAACAATTAGAACAGTGTACACTAAATCAAAGCTGCTTCCAGGTTGGTTAAAGAAAAAGTAAGGGGAAACCAGTAAGACTCTATAGTAACATTAGCTGATTGGTCAATATAGCTAAAGAAAAAAATTAAAAATCCTTCTAAAAACAGAAATTGTGTATTTCGGCAGCTGGAACCAAAAATCATTATCCAAAACATTTTGGACAAGCAAAAAAATACTTTTAAAATAATGCCTATAAACAGGTTAGCAACAAGTAAATTTAGTCAATAGGCCATGTGGTAGTCTTCAAAGTGAAATTTAAGGTAGAAACCTACGGTCATGGTGGTATGGAATCTATGTTTTTATGTAGATTTATATTCAAATTTAATCAGAAGACCATGTATGATATTGTCTAAGAATAAATAAATCAAGGAGACTCCCAAGACTCTATATAGAACATATAGGAAAAACAAGTGTACGCTGTCCTAAAGGCAGCAAGACTCTGAATGTATGTGATCTATTGAGCGCCTTGTTTGAAACTGATTTTGAATACAATTTTTTAATTTTGTGAATATTCACAAATCTAAAAAATTTCTACACACCTTTGCAGCAGTTAGAAGGAGTCTGATTGTAAGTTGTTAATAAAGGGGCCTCTAAATTAAGATAATGTTGAAAATAGCCTTATTCACTACATTCAGAACGGGAGATGGTATCGTAGCTGTGTTAAGAGCTGCACTTTATGTTATTTCCCATGAAAAGTATAAAAAATGTCACTTTTTAAGGTAGGATTTTTGTGAAACTATACATGGGAGTGCATTTTTGTTATGCATGTGCTTATTTTGGTATAAAAAGGTTGTTAGATTTTGAGAAAAATGCTTGCATTTTTTTTAAGCTTAGAGGTGGTGGTCACTGTAAGGTATATTTGGATCAAAAGTGTGGCTTTGATTTAATTCTGAAAAAAATGACTGTATAATAAATTAGATTTGCCTTTTAGACACAAAAACTGTGTTTTTCCCTTTTAAAAGTCTTTCTTAATATTTCAGTAAGTCTCAATTTGTTAGATATATTATTTTTTGATGCCTAATGTTGAACAGTGTAGAGTGGCCATATATTAAAACTGGTTAAAGGATAAAGGCAAAATGAGAGAAAATGAGTTTTATGTGTGACTTTTGTTCGGTCGGTATGAGTTGGATTTAAGTTGCCAAGCAATAAATTATTTCGCGAACAAATAATTTTAAGTCGGTTCCTGGAAGTTGCGATACGTTTGACCATAAAATGCCACCGGGTATGTTAAATAGATCTCTGACTGTGTTAAGATTTCACTTACTGATTTGCTACTATGATTGAGGTAAACAATAGTTTAAATTTTTTTTAAACAGATAATAGCAGTATTTCTCTGTAAAAGTGGTTAACTGGGTTTCTTTTGAGAGTCTGGTCCCAGAAAACCATGGATTCTATGACAGAACTTAATGTGGCATATATGTTTATTAATTTAGAAATTGTTTAACATTGGGCCTAAAACATTGTCTGCAATTGCTATTTTATTAGCCCTGTTTGTTAGCCGATCAGAATATAGAGGATACTTGTTTTTCCAGTGTAAAAGGGAAATTGGTATTTTCAACAGTGGCGAAGCCACGAGTGAAAATACATTATTTCGGATTCACGAGTGAAATGTATTTCTATCTTTCACTGGTTAAAACAAATTTCTTTTTATTTTATGCTTTGAATAAACAGTTTGTAAGAATTTGACGGAACAATTACATGAAATGGCGCCAGAAACGATTTTTATGACGTGACGTCATGACGTTATATACCAAAATTTGAGCCCGTTTTCTAAACGTTCAAATTCGTAATGATATGTGCGTTTGGATACCAACGTGAAAAATCAGTCAAAATAGAAATGTTATTCCACTGTTTGAAAACATTGCAATACCGGTAGGTATAAAATACGCAATGGAAAAATGGACCGCAATGGAAACAAAATACGCAATGGAAATAAAAATATATTTATTTTGTGTAAATATTTGTTTTTATCAGAATTAATAACAAAGGTTGAATATTTTATCAACCAAAAACATGTTATTTTAAATTTAAACCAAGTGTCCAGGTTTCAGATTCGTAAATATTAATGAAATACCTTAATAATTCTTGCGCAATGGAAATTCCTGTGGACGCAATGGAAATGAAGATCGTGATTTTATTGCTGTTCTCTAATATTTGAATGATAATTGACTTATAAATGATGTTTTAATAATATTTCATCGGTCATAAACATGAAATATTTTTTTAATAATGTCATAGTGTTCAGGTTTCCAGTATATATGAAATAATCCTCAAAAATCGTGCACAATGGAAATTCACGTGTACGCAATTGAAATAAAAAATATTTATTTTGTGTAAATATTAGTTTTTATAAGAATTTATGACAAAGATTGAATATTATAACAACCAAAACATATTATTTTTTATTTAAACCAAGTGTCCAGGTTTCAGATTCGTAAATATTAATGAAATACCTTAATAATTCTTGCGCAATGGAAATTCCTGTGGACGCAATGGAAATGAAGATCGTGATTTTATTGCTATTCTCTAATATTTGAATGAAAATTGACTTATAAATGATGTTTTAATAATATTTCATCGGTCATAAACATGAAATATTTTTTTTAATAATGTCTTAGTGTTCAGATTTCCAATATATATGAAACAATCCTCAAAAATGGTGCGCAATGGAAATTCACGTGAACGCAATGGAAATAAAGAGTTTGTTTTAATTGATATTTGATTGCCTTTTAAAAGATTTAATAACAATTATTGAATTTGTTATCAATCAAAAACATTTTGTAAACGTTTAGTCAAGTGTCCAAGTTTTAGAATAGGAAATGATATTGAAAAACATATGATAAATCTTGCGCAATGTAAATTCCCGTGCACGCAATGGAAATGAATACCGTGTTTTACGGGCATACTCGCGAACTTCTTTGAAAATATTTAACATTTCCCAATTCAATCACCTCTCCCATTCCCCAAAACTACTGTTCCCAACAACAAACAGTGCCTTTTCCCTATTGACAAAAGAGTTTTTCGCAAGAAATGGCGTACAAAAATAATTTCCAAAGACAGGCAGTCAATGGATCGGCAATAAGTTAATTCTGACATGACATTTACATCACTAAAGGCTTTCCTTCGTTATATTGAGTGTTGTGCAGTGTGATATAATATCAATTTACTTTAAAGAACTCTGTGTGATAACGAAGACATTAATTGTTATAATGCCACGAAAGCGCAGGTTCCCGTGTGGTTCGTGCCAGAACTTCGGCAATGTGTGGACGATTGTCTTCTCTGTGAGGTAAGTAATGTTTCACAAGTCTTTTAATCTAATTTAGCATTTTGACATAGGAGCTGAGCTTATTACTCTTAACGTTTAACTTTATCTAAATTAACGGATAAGTTAATGCATTCACCCAGATTGGGTTACATATATCAGAAGATTCTTTTAATATTTCAAATTAATATAAATCTGTAGAAAAAGGACCACGTAGAAGAAGGATCACAATTCGTTTGTCGCATTTACTTTAATTATTACTTTAAGGGATTGCCACACTCCTCCCAACTTTGTTCATCGATAAAAAGAAAATTATCAAAATCTCAATAATGGCAAAATGCAGTTCAATAAAACTTTGCACAATTGAATGTTACTAATGAATCTTTATTTTGCATACAGTAAGACTCGTTAGAAAAGTAAAGAAAAAAAGCTTGACCTAAAAATTCCTTAAAATTCTATTTACATAAATTCACAATAACTAAACAATACAAAACATAATTTCAAATTCCCACGTGAGCGCAATGATACTGACAAGAAAATGTTGTGTACTTTGTAAAAAAATGTCAACTACTAAAAGAGAAATCAGTGATTGTCATCGGTTTACGCGACCAGGAAGCGAACAGAAAATTGAAGGTCAAACACACTTTTACTAATATCTCCTAAAGTTTACATATGTAAGTCACGAGGACACAATAAATTGTTGTCAGTATCATATTACTCATGTAGGCATTTAAAATGATGTTTTGTGTTGTTTAGTTTTTGTGAATTTATGTAAATAGAAATTTAGGGAATTTTTAGATCTCGCTAATTTCCTTGACTTTTCTAACGTGTCTTACCATCTGCAAAATAAAGATACATTAATAACATACATTTGTGCAAAGTTTTGTTTAACGGCATTTTGCCGTTATTGAGATTTTGATAATTTTCTTTTAAGTGATGAACAAAGTTGGGAGGAGTGTGGCAATCCCTTAATTATATGTATTTGTACCAACATGACTGTGTTAATTTACTTGTGGACATCAGATTTTTAGAAGGGCCTTTTAGCCAAATGGTTATCCAGTGCAATACCAGTAGCACACATATGACACGTTAATGCCAATACGCCATTGCATTTCACACCTTCGGCTTTGTTCCCACCAGGGGTCCGAGATTACAGGCAGATTAGGAAAGATAAAAGAATTTGCTACCACAAAATTAATTATAAAAAGGAACCGTTAGTGATAATGTATAATTTGGCAGATAACTAAGGGTCCCTTTATTTATTATAATGAGGATTTGGTAGATAATGGTTTGAAAGTAAATGAATTTAACTAACAATTATCAGGGGTGTAGGCAGGATTTAATATTTGGTCGGCGCAAATTTTGTAACATAATTTTATTAATGAAGATATAAATCATCGAATTTAAGGGTTTCATTAAAATCACTTGTTTTGTTCTTGCATGTCAAATTCGCAATAAATAATTAATAAATAACGATATATCTGTGTCAGTATCTGATTTCATTATCTTTCTATTGTTCATTATTTAAGGGCCCACTACACTCCTCCTTGCACGTTCATCGATATAACGGAAAAAATTATAAAAATCTCAATAGCGAAAAAGTGCTGTTCAATGAATTGTGTTGTGATTGTTTCGAACAAAAACGCTTCAAATTTTTAATGTAAAAGTTAATTACATTTGTTTGTTCTAGATTATTTAGTTGCTTATTTAAATTGTATTGTTATCTGTTTTGGGGGGGAAATGAAAATCACATAAAATAGTAATGCATAATCCCAGAAGCTTAATCCTATTATGTATTTTAAGGGGTCTAGCTATAAAGTGCTATTATATAAAATATGGAAAACATGCTGAAACTGCATATATGTGATATCAAACTTGAATTTGGGTATGAAAACTGGAATGGTTAATTGACACAGTTTTATATATCTTCATTCAATTTTATATATTTCACTGATTCATCATTACCTGTCTTGCAGATACATAAAACATATAAATCGGGTTCTTTTATAAATTATTGATAAATTGAGTGTTTGAATTTATTATATTAAGGCAAGAGGGCGCGGCTTGCTAGCTTCGTTTTCAAAAGGGCGGAGCTTAAAGGGGGCATTTATCGTTTTATTTAGACATCGTAACTGGACGGCCCCCTAATTGATATCCTGCTAAGCTGTTTATTGGACTCTGATGTTTCATACAAACAAGTGAAAATGATGTAACTTATAATATTTCAAGTTTGAAGTGTATATCCCGAATCCTTGCTGAGAAATTAAAAAATATGACTGGTGTAGTTAGAACATTGTAAAGTGTAAATTAGTTTAGAATATTTGTATCCTCCTGAACAGAATGAAACGTGATTCTCAATAAACTCATTTATCTCACAGTTTTCATGAGTGATATCATGTTTCGCGGGACAGATTTTCGCGCTAAAGATATAATCACGCATTTTTGCGCCACTTTATATTTCTAGCTCAACATGTGATGTGTGCAATTTTATTTAGTGTAATTTTTGCGCATTTACCATGCGCGAAACTTCGTCCCACGCGAAATATGATGTTACCACGGCGGTGTAGTATTCTATAATATATAAATTTACATAAATTTATATAGAAGCGTCAGAATAATTATAATATCAACATAATTCGTGCTGTGCAAATTAGTTCCCCAATTACAAGTTATATACCGATATACTTCCAATAGAATGTTTGACAATGAAACCTACCTCGGTCTATCTCTCTTTAAGTTTTGTAGCTTGTATAATTTAGCCTGTTCATGGGCAGTAATGGGAATGCATATTACTACCCACGCCGCCTAGCCCCGGGTTGAGCGCAACTCAGTAATTACACCATTAAATAGTACAATTTCGATCCATACCATGCAGAACATTAATGAAAACTCCAACGGCCGGGAAAAAACCAAACCAGGTTAGAAGAAAAAAGAGCAGAACGTTCAACTACGCCAATAAAAAAGGCAAAACGACAATGATAGACACAGTCGGATGGACGACCATTATGGTCGGACCTGGACCTTTAATAGGTCCCGACTATCTATACTGTAGCATCATTTGATTTCGCGGAGACGAATTTTCGCGCAGAACCCGAAAATAACATATTCGCGGGGGAATGAATTCGCGCAACTGTGTTTTCCTTTAAAGAGACCCTGTTAAATAGTTTAATTTCGCTGGGGTTGAATTTGGTCCTTAAATAGGCGCAGACATATGAAATAAGACTATTGTTTTACCAATTAATGTATTCTTTATTATTGTTTTGTTTGTTTGCACTCGTCAATCGTGATTTCTTTTTCATTTCGTACATGTGCATTTCCAGTGCGTAGTCTTGAAACATATTTTTATTCATTGAGGTGTTTTCCAGTTATAATTGTACGAATAATTTCTTTGATTATTTATAAGAGTAACGCCCTTAAGCTTATGCATGTGTTCATTTGCATTTACGAACACAAAGTTAGTTGAAGATCTTGATTTTCATTTTCTAATGCGTACATGAAAATTTCCATTGCGCGCGAAATATCTACACGATCGGATGGGCGATCATTATTACAATGATCGGACCTGGTCCTTAAATAGGCCCCGACATATGAAATAAGACTGTTTTTTTGTTGTTTTTTTTACAAATTTATGTATTCTTTATTAT
The DNA here is from genome assembly GCA_038501625.1 of Corbicula japonica. Classification (NCBI taxonomy): domain Eukaryota; kingdom Metazoa; phylum Mollusca; class Bivalvia; order Venerida; family Cyrenidae; genus Corbicula; species Corbicula japonica. The sequence continues at coordinate 1,476,463 of JAZAYU010000047.1, forward strand.
AGTTTTGTTTGTTTGCACTCGTCAATCGTGATTTCTTTTTCATTGCGTACATGTGCATTTCCATTGCGTAGTCTTGAAACATATTTTTATTCCAGTTATAAGTAATAATTGTACGAATAATTTCTTTGATTATTTATAAGACTAACGCCCTGAAGCTTATGCATGTGTTCATTTGCATTTGCGAACACAAAGTTAGTTGAAGATCGTGATTTTCATTTTCCATTGCGTACATGAAAATTTCCATTGCGCACGAAATATCTACACAACCGCGGTCTTCAAATAAGCCTCAAAATTGAATGATTTTTATGAAAATTTATTCAATTTATAAAGGTACTCCTTTAATTATATTATAACTAGGACGTGTGATTAATCCTACATGCATTCAAAATAGTGAAGAAATAAGTTTTACATTTCCATTTCGTACATGTAACCTTCCATTTGGCGATATTCTAAAACCGTCAATCTACTAAATGTATTTCGTTTCATGTTCGATTACAGTTTCATTTCTTAACTAAATAAATTTTACTGAGCAATTACAAACTAATACAATAAAAAAGCAAAATATCCTCGATGTACATTTCCATTGCGCGCACGTGAATTTCCATTGCGCAGCGTTTAAAGTAGGTATTTCAATAATATTTCCGAATGGAAAACCCGGACACTTATATAATATTAAAAATATAATGTTCTTGATTATAAAATATTCAATCATTGTTATTTATTCATATAAAACAAAAATATTTACAAAAAATAATTTTTTATTTACATTGCGTATTTTGTTTCCATTGCGGTCCATTTTTCCATTGCGTATTTTATACCTACCCTTGCAATACCACTTATATTTCACCCGAAAATTTCTATAATTCACCAGAAAGCATTAAATAAATTCGAATCTCATTTGGCATAGCCCCATGTAATAGGACGCAATATCTAAACATACATAGGAACATTAAATCGTGATAATACAATTCTGTTTATCAGACTACATGTAAACCAAGGTAAGATCGCAATAACATTCTCCTGAAATTTCTCATGGGATGATGACGTCAAATTTAGTTGTGTGTTATTTGTTGTTCGCAGATTACGAAATTCAACGTATAGCTTTAGTGTATAGTGTAATTGAGCTGACCATCAATAACGCGACCTGGTCTGTATGCGAAGACTACTTCACAGTTAACGCTGCCAGCTCCGTTTGTAAAATACTTGGATATACGTAAGTAAAGATCATTTTACTTCCAGACTTTCGGTTATTAGTACTTGAACTGTCGATGATGAAATAATAAAATTTGACTTTTTGCAAACGATGCTGTGCTCTTTAAAAACATAAAAAAATCTGTATTACACGGTGGTTGATCAATTCTCAAACCGTTTAGCGCAGCATTTCTGATTTGCATTATGTAATTTGTCCCTTATTTTATTCCGTTAAAAATGAAAGATGTTATATATCGGACTCTGTAGTCGATTTTATCAGCAATAACAGTGTACAAGTTTGATTTATATGATTGAAGTAAAGATATTGTATGTCGTAAATTCTTAAAAAATATTGATGTATGACAGTCTACCAGTTAAGATGATAAAGTATGAGCTTGAAAGATACACATGGATACTCAAAGGTTATATACATATCAAAAAGGTTTGGAGAAAACAAAGTAATTCGAATGAATAAGCCCTTGGAATTAAAATGTGCAATATGCATATCAGGAATGGCCACACCCAAAAGACGTAGCCTCTAAAATAAAGAATGATAGAAAACAAGACGCCTAACTACATTTCACGAACGGACGAAGTTATCGTATTTTCACTTACACCATTCTAAATCAGAAAAATATGTCAAATAATTATACGGAATGACAAAAAACTATAAGTTTCAAATCAGTCAATTTGTTTTATTTACAAAATGACTTGCTACTGAAACAAACAAAATTTGAATATGCTCATGTAGAACTAATTTGGTCATTGTTTTGAAAATGGATCATATCACCAACAAATAGAGGATATTTGTTTTCGCCAGTGTAAGAAATATATTTCACCGAGTGAGTTCCGGATTTCGTATTTTCACGAGTGGCGAAGCCACGAGTGAAAATACATAATTCCGGAGTTCAAGAGTAAAATTTATTTCTATCTTACACTGGTAAAAACAAATTTTCTTTTTATTTTATGCTTTTAGTACACAATTTGTGTGAATTTGACAGAAAAATTGCATGAAATGGCACCAAAAACGTTTGTTTATGATGTGACGATATGACGTCATTTACTCAAACTTGAACCCGTTTTCCAGACGTTCTCATTCCGAATGTTATGTGCGTTTAGGTACCAAGGTGAAAAAAGCAGTGAAAATAGAAATGATATTCCACTGTTTGACCACAGTGAAATACCACTTTTATTTCACCGGGAAAATTCTATAATTCACTGGAAAGCAGAAAATAAATGAACCTTTTCACTTTCATTTTTTAAATATTTTTTTTGTTGAATAATAAATCCTTTTTTTTCGGCTATCTTACGATAATCCGTTTATTTTTCATATTTTACAATCCAAACAGCAACAACATTTATATATAAACAATTTTAAGCAAAGTAAGAACAGAGTAAGGTGACATATTAATATATAGCTAACATCAAATATGTGTTGTATATGACCGTAACAAATCTCATATTGTTAATTGTAGATGCTTCAAGAATTTTGATATAGTATATATTTTTCATTTTTTCTTTCATAATATAAACAAATAAAGGAAGACAAACTCCAATATTTCACTTCGCGTTTCGAGTTTATTTGACTCTTCTTCAGGTGAATGTTATTATATCAACATCTCTTATAAACAATGTCTTTTTTTGGCGTAAAAATGATGTAACTTTAATATAATTTTTTCTTTCGTAGTATTTACATAAATTATATAAATATCCGTATAACAGTTTTTCAAAATTATTATGTTCAGTTCTCCTCTCACTTAAATAGTATGATCTCTATATACACGAACCTATTTGACTTAACAGAATATTTACTTGTTTATATTCTTTCATCGATATTTTATACCCAATCACAATACGCTCTAAAAAATTCATTCTGACTGAAAATTCACATTTTTTTAAATGGAAGAAACTATCTGCCAAAAGGTTTTAATTCGTGTACACTCTATAAAAAAGTGATTCTAATCTTCATTTTGGCTGCAATAGTTACATAAAGGAGAGTGTGAAAGTTTCCATCTGAACAAATTTTCATTAGTCGCAATAATTTTATGAATTGTTTTGAATCTAAATTTCTTTAACTTTGTTATCTAATATAACTTTGTTTAAAATATAGTAAAAAGAGGTCCATTCAATTGCTTTACCAAATAGCCTTTCCAAAACAGTATGTACATAGGGTTTTTCAAACTTACTTTGAAGAAGTGTTTGATATTTATTTGAAAAATCTATATTCTTTTTCATTTCAGTTTTGACGTTAGACCGATTCTTCTATTTTTAACATATTTTTCCATGATCTTGGTATCGCAGACTGAATATTGTTTACTTGCGAGATCCAATTTGTTTTGTTTACTAGAGTTTCATAAATCGTTATCGGGTCTATTTCCCCAGAATTGTTAATTATATCATTTATATAAAATATTTGATTTAATAAAATTGTGGAAGATTAGAGATTGACCACTTGATTTAATATTCCGATTTCCCCATATAATTTGTTTACGAATATCATAATATGTCTTGGGTTCTTGTGTTTGTTTTGTTTTATCAAAAGAGATGTACGATTCTATAAGGCGTTTATAGAAAGCTGGTATATTGTACCTTGTTTTGGTAAGGACCTGTATGAATAAAGTTGCATATCAAAAATAAGATACTTTTGTCCAAATTGACTAAGAAAAAAATTTTGGATTATTTTCCAATTAGCTTGTATCTGATTGTCGACTAGATTTTTTTATCCATTTTAAAGTTAATGCTTTTGAATATGTTTCTAAATCGGTTATTTCTAAGACACCTTGTAATTTATTTTCTGTTAAGGCCGTCCTTTTAATTTTTTCGTTTTTTGTTGGACAATAAAAACTTAAAGAACATATTATTGAGATCCTGTAGAATTGTACCCGGTATTTTCATTACTTGCAAGATGTAATTTAGTTTGGGCATAATGAGAGTTTTTAATACCAATATTTGTTTATAAAAAGTAAGGGTTCTGCCACTCTATTTATCAATAAGATACTGGCATTTTTGTACTTTTCCATTCCAATTTAAATCGTAAATATCTTTCTCTGTTCCAAAATAAATACCTAATGCTTTTACTTGAGTAGAGAACTTTATGTTACATACATCGCGATTTTTTTGTTTCGCTTTTCCTTTCCATAAACCTTCGGTTTTATTTTTGTTTAAAATCAGACCTGAATATTCACCAAATTCTTCAATTAATTTTAAAGCTATTGTAATTTCATCTTCATTTTTCAAAAAAAATAAAGTTGTGTCATCGGCAAGTTGTGTTATATTTAGATTGGATACTGAGTTTTTATGTGTGTCCATTACACGAACACCGGTTATATCTTCACAGTTTTTTTTATATTTTTAAAGCAATTATTTCGGCAACAATGATAAACAAAAGGGCAGACAGCAGACATTCTTGTCTAATGCCACGATTTAATTTAAAATGTTGTGATTTCCAACCATTATTTATCAAGCACGATGTAATATTGTTATATATTGTTTGTACCCATTTAATGAATGACGTTCCAAATCCAATTTTTTTCAGCACGGCTACCATAAATTTCCACTCTAAATTATCAAATGCCTTTTTGAAGTCTAAAAAAGAATAGCTGCATCAATATTAAGTATATCCGCATAATCAATTACATCTTGAATTTGTCTTAAATTATAACCAATGAATCTGTTTTGTATAAAGCAAACCATTTTATTTTTGTGAGGAGACTGTGTTTCATGAATGTGGCTATTCCTGAAACGCCATTGTCATATTAATACACTCAATCAATGCATATGATATATGTTGAAAAAGTCTCAGAGTTAATGATATGAAAATCTATCTGTACAAAATAACTTCCTAAATTCATTATTTTTCAGCGAATATACATCCATATGGTCTTCTCCCGTACAAAACAATGATAGCACAATCATAGGCGGGTTAACTTGTGAGTCCGGGGCTACCAAGTTATCGGAATGTACACTCAAACATCAGTATACATATCGAGCGTACTATCAAGGATATGCATGTTCGAACAAAATCTCTATCACATGCAACAACGGTATATGTTTAAAAAGCGTTAAATAAGCTCTTTGAAATGGAAAAAATATCTTCAAAAATTCATTTTCTTAAAACAATGAGAATGTTATTTTATTGTATCAGTAGACCGGTTATATTGTTTAATGGAAAAATATAAAGTGTTTTTGATAAAAAGTTGACCATTAAGACAATGCAGCTACACCATGAGAGTATTTTTTCATTATTGTTTGTTACCATGTTGGCGGTGTAAGCATCAAATACTCTATTATATGTAAGCTCGAAGTATCTTGTGCACAAACCAAACAAAATAAATGCATCCAGTAGCCATATTTTCATTTATTCAAGAATGTCGCCAAGGATACTTTGGGTCTAATTGCACCAAATGTCAGTGCAAGTCTATCAACTCACTATCATGTCACAATGTCACTGGTGCATGCATGTGTAAACAAGGCTGGTCTGGGACAACATGCAGTGATGATGTGAACGAATGTGATGCAGCTACCAAGGCTTGTAAAGATCCGTCAATTTGTATAAATACTGCTGGTGCATACTTTTGTCAATGTCCAGTAGGGATGTACATGAAGGACACTGCTAATGGCGGAACATGTGAAGGTGAATCCTTATTTATAAACGCTTCTATATTTAGATTTTAGATTGATATACTAAAAGTTTGACCTCAAAAGTATTTTCTGAACATTTCAAGATCATCGTAAAACTTTGTGTTGTTTAATTTGTTTAATAAAATAAACTGGCATTATAACTTATTGGTTGAAATAAAGTATACTAGCGTTATAACTTTCTATTAACGGTTTGTAAGTCTGAACATTAAATATTTTAGTGTGTTCAAACAACACATATGACATCAACTGCATATCTACCTGTTCATGCAACGCAATGAACACCTACATTAGTGATCAGATGTGCGAGCCTAAAACTGGTCAATGTTTCTGTAAACCAGAATGGAGAGGATCATCATGCGACATTGACGTCAACGAATGCATGGTGTCCGCGAACGTTGTCTGTCAACACCCAAATACCGAATGCATTAATAAAGAAGGCGGATATACCTGCGATTGCATTGAGGGTTTTAAAAATGAAAATGAAAGCTGTATTCCGACTCCTTGTAAGTATGGATGACTGTTATGTACTATCAGCGTATATCGTTTTTTCATGAAACATATAAATGTATTTACAATCCTTTCAACACTTCTTAACTGACTGAAATGACGCACAAATACCCGGTATCGTCTTTCGACTTTTTTCCTGATCATAATCATACATCCGGCATATAGTCCGACTGTTTTCATTTGTTCCGAAAATAAATTACAATAGTTTGTAACAAATTTTGGCGTACCTTAAGGCTATGAATTTATATTCCCTGTTTTGAAAAAATATGAACATGCTATTTGTGAATTACAAGAATTCTATTAGATTTTTAAATGATTTTTAAATTAAGAGGAAACAACTTAAATCTACTTTTAAATTTATTTGTACTTTTGATAAAGAGTTCCCAATAACTTTCTATCCAATACTTAAAGCTGCTGAAAACTCAAACCGGATGACAATTGTTATTGCATCAGCTGTTGGTGGTTCCGTTGGCATAATATTGATAGTTGCAGTTGTTGTATGCTGTGTACGAAGGCACGGAGGTAATAGTCATTGAAGTTTCAATTAACTTTATATGTTTAGAATTAAATACATAATGAATTTCTGCAACTTAACTTTTTCGCAAGCCTATAAAGTTGTGTGTAACATTTGGTATCTGAAAAGATATTATTGCGTTATAACAATGTTTCTCACATATGATACAGTTTAAACTCCCCTCGCACAGTCATGCACCTTTTTACACACAGATAACCGGACAGAAGAAAACTTTGCATATACACATTTTGTAAGTTCCATATGACATACAAGACCAAAATTGTTATTGTAAATTGAAAATGACTAAGGAGGACCACAAAACCACATAGAAATCTTAAATTATTGAAATCTTAAACATTATTTATTCAGAGAAACCCGTTGGAACACCCAAAACAAGCCGAGAGAAACAGTAAGTATACACCTGAAAATACGGTCAAGAAATATGATGAACAACGATTTATATACAAAAAAGAATATTAACCGAAACTTTGTCATAAATTATATTTTGTTTATAAGGATAATGTTAACTTCACAACACAACTTTTTGGAATATATTTTTTCTCGTGATTTAACTTAACAAAGTGAAACATGCAAATCAAGAATAGCTGCACTAAGTCAACACAGATACCCCACAAAGTTAAAAGATAGTTCTATAGTATTATTAGTATTATTTAAAAGGCGTGGCTACAGTAGAGCCGTTCACAATTTATTGGGTGTTGAACGATGTTTTGACGTGTGACGTCGCCTTGCACGTACGTTTTGCCACGAGTTGCTGCGAAAAATCATGCCGTCATTCACTTTGTCGTCAACGTAGCTGTTCCAACAGCCATTCAAAAAAGCCGTAATATTACTAATTCTTCTAGTTATTTCAGTATTAATGAGATTATTAATGAGTATAAATATAAGGATTGAATCAATATTTGATGGTTTCCATTTGGGTATGAAAAACAGTTGGTTTCTTTAAAGTAAGCGTGAAGCCATTCGGGCTTCACACACTAAACAACCCAACTGTTTTCCGTTTTTAAATGAAAACCATCAACTATCGATTTAATCCTTAATTGAACAAGACATACAATAAACGACGAAGACAACTTGTATGGTTGCTGCCTTGGAATGGCCAGTGAAAAAAATTACACCGAGGTTTTATATCAGGTTTTTTGTGAAAAAAAAAACTCACTCTTGCCCAAACAGATTGATATAATAACATCCAACTGAAGAAGAGTGAAATAAACTAGAAACACGTAGTGGAATATTGGAGTTCTCTATTTATTTATACTCTTGTCCAAATACTTTCTTTTATGAACAAAGAGGTAAAAGTTGTATTTGTGAATTAGCTCTAACCCACACATCAACTCGACAATTTTGCATGCTAAAGCATACAAACATAAAACATGCTATTGTCATTTGTTTTGAAGTCACAAGTAATACAAATGATTAAGCTCTCTTTTCCTACCTTTAAGTTTTACATTTTCCGATGAATAACATATTGTTGTCCTATGCGGAATTACCTCGGACTATCTCTATCAAACGACATAAACTGGAAATGTAATTTAGCTTCGGTGATGTGTATTTGTACGAGTGAGCATATTACCTTATTGCATAGTTGTGTCAATTAAACAATTATATAGATTTCACGATCTTTGCTTTACAACTGACGTTTGAGAACGCCTTCGAACCTAACAATTTCATTAGAGTGATTCCTTGCTAGGCGCTTTCAAGAGTATAGAGTGACAAAGTTTCAGAGACAATTGATTTAATTTTGAATATTTATCAGTTTGAAATAATGTATACATTTGCAAATGTTAGTTAATATGTAAATACGAGAAAAGGTCGGAAATACATGGAGTTTTGTAATCGTTTCTTTCTGTGCAAAAATGTAAACATAAGGCACACAATATCATCTGAGTTATTTAAAAGAGAAGGAGATACGTTTTTATTATTATAAGAAGTTTTATCGTGCATAATAATAATAAATTGAGACATTATTATGCAGAACGAGAAACAAAAGCTTAATAAAAGCAGTAGAAAGGCACAAATCCAACTCAAAATGTTTGGCTGGCAAGGTCAGGATAGTTGTCTTCTGAAATCAGAAACTGTTCAAATAATAGGTATTAATCACTCTAAAATTTGCAAAAAGAACATAGTGAAACCAAATATGAGTTTGGGTCCGTTTTTATTTCGATTTTTTGATAAAATTCTCCCACGAATATTACAACATGCAACAACCTATGTTGAGAAAACCTTGAAAACAGATAAAAATTACTTTTGAAAATATGTCACAATTTTTAAAAGGCGAGTTTAAGTTCTGGTTTTTCGACTGTCATATATTCAATATGTCAGACGGACTCCTGAAGCTGTAGAATATCTGACTGTACTGTTTTACATTATTTGAATGCCCGTCTTGCAAATATACACTCAACCAAAGTTCTAATTGGTCACTTTTTGTCCGTCCATTTTTTTAGAAAGACATTGAATTAACTCATTATTTATGATCATTTGCCAACAACAATCTTCAACTTAAGTTTTAATCTTGTAAAAATTGACTTCGGAGCTGTTTAGCGAGAGTTATCCTTAATTTTGCTAAAAATGCATTTCATGCAATAAAAGGTCAAGCAAACAGAAAATTGTCTTAATTTCTTGTTTTGTTTTAATAGGACACCTCATTAGTAGGAAAACATAAAACCTTATTAATCAACAGCACATTTGTTTAAATAAATCCCTTTCAAAGTATAACATTTTAAAATCACCTCCCTTTCAATTAAAGTTTGTTCTAATTTTGACCCTTCGATGTAAGATAAAGGTATTGGATTCGTTAAAAAAGAACAATAAATAACGATTAAAAAGACATCAGATGATTGATTTCAAGAAAAAAAAAGTTCTTACCACAACCTCCTTTGACGTAGGGAAGTAACGAAACTAGCATACAGTGTAAACATACACAATTGATGACCAATTAGAACTTTAGTTGAGTGTATTATGTTAAAGATACGTTATACATATTTGATCAATTTCTTACAGTTCTAATTCAAGATTATATGAAGTATATACTGACGGTACCAACAATGCAATCGTCTTATCAGAAAGTGGTGAATACAGCGTTTTTGATGAAGCTAAACGAACTGATGATTCATATCCTCATAGACACACTGATCCATCGGGAAGTAAGAACGATCCATATGACATCATAGAAAACGTAAAGATGCAAAACTTAAAGTCAGAAGACATGGTCTCTGATGGATATTTGACACCGCAGCCAGGGAGAAATGATGACAAGTATGTTTCAGACGGATATCTTAAGCCTATGATGCAGAAGCCAAACATGAGTGGAGACTATCTTAAGCCAGAAAGAACAAATAACCAAACACACGAATATCTGAAGATAAAGCATTATCAAAAGGACCACGCGTCTGATGGTTATATTTATCCGGTAGAAATTCAAACCTAAGCCAGGTTAGATCAAAGAATTGAGATTGACGATGTTTGTATTTCTTGGAGTTTTCTTATCTGCTACGCTTCAAAAACATAACCATAATAGTGGTTAATTGTCTTTGTGCATTTTCATCGTCTAATCTGAACGCCATTAACGAATAATTGTTTTCACCTTTTTTTCTTACCAGAAAGACAAAAGTTAGAGCCAAGTAGTTAATGACAAGGACATTGTTTCAGGACGAAAAAGACAATAAAATTAACATCTTAATTCGTAAACCGCTAAGTTTTATAAACGTCTGGTTAAAACTATTCCGAATTGAGATATATGAAATTCAAATTGATATTTAAACAATTAAAATTAACAAACAACCAATTATGTTCACTACAGATACTACTTCATGAAATGCTGATTTATGGTAATGGCAAACGTTAATGATTTTACAACTTTTCTGTCTGGACGCAGATGTCCTATAAAGTTATTTAAAGTAACATGTTTTATAGTCTGGTATCTTTATTCATGTTCACCCGACTTCACACTTTAACCCCTGATCATTGGATATTTAAGTCGTCCGTTAACAGTCGGCGCCGAAGGCAGCCACGGATCATTGGCTTACATTCCTCACAGGTACCCATTTATACACCTGGGTGGAGAGGAGCAATGAATGCTTAATTTCTTGCCCAAGGAAATAAGCGGCCTGACTGAGGCTCGAACCCGGGACCCCTCGATCCCTAAGCGAGTTCTCTGACACTGGAACACCGCTGCCTTATGCATATTAATTTCTTGGTCAATCTTTCTCGATTATCTTTTAACGGAAGTCCTGATAAAGTGAAAAGTTTTATTTTCTTGTTTTTTTTAACAATTGTTTTACCACTTACCGTTACAAGGCGGTAACCCCAAAGGTTTTCTTTTTCGTTAATTGTTAGTTCTCTTTATCTCTCTTCATTTTGGCTGAATGAGGATAATCTGTTTTCTGTGATACGGCGGTTACTGATATGCATATTTCACTCTTTTGTATAAATTCGAAATGATTCTTTCGACAGTTCCGATGGAATCTTCGGTGATATATCAAGTTGCGTTTGAAGATTGGTCTTGATAATCCAATCCACGAATAACTGCATGTGTCGCACAGCCATTTAATAATCGTCGATGCCGTTTTGCTATTATAGACAGTAGCACGCTTAACTCCCGCTTTATGAAATATATTGCAGATAGTCCCAACAGAATATATTTGCTCTGCTAACACTTCTTGTAAGGTTCATATATGAGTGTTAAGTCTTCAAAATAATACTCGCAATAATATTGTCCCCCAGTAAAATCGAAAGTCTTGCCAACTGTTTCAAAAGTCTCGCTCACTGCAATTTGCAATCTTGTATATAGTCTGAACAATAGTCTAGAAACATTTAAATCTGTATAGACAACGATAAGTTCAGAGGCGCACTTACTAGATTTCGATGTTCTGCCCACAAATGATTAATTGAGGAAGGAAGACACCGACATATACCAAGAGAAGAACGTATATGCTAATTATGCAATATGAACCAAATTGAAACTGAATATCAGTTTTTGTTAGTATGTCCCTTTTATAGGGATCTACGAACCACTTGTATTCCTCGTTATTATTGTTCCTGGCCGAATACTAATAAATGTATTACAATAATGAAGTCAAATCAAAAAAGTATACTTGTAAAACACTAGAAAATTTATTCATGAAGCAAACAATTTAAGAGAAAACTATTTAAATCAAATATAATGAGATTTATCAAAATTAATAAAAATATCCTATAGGTTTTTAATAAGAGGTTTATGTAAAATATATTTACACATGTTTATAATAAGGTTTATGTTAAAATTTTTTACACATCTATCTACTATTGGATGTTTTAATATGAATCACACACATAGTGTTTTTGTTTGTTTTCTTTTGTTGTTATTTTTTCTTAAGTTTATAATGTATTGTCCAACAATATTGACCTGGCACCTCATTAAACTTCGTAAAGGTCATAGGGAAAACACTGGTGCATACATGTAACCAGAGAACAAATTGATATAATTGTTCACTCCGAACGTCAGTGAGTTATGGTGTATTGGTATACATGCTCGACTACGGATCAGATGGTCTCTGGTTCGAATCCTTACGTACATACTTATAAAAATACACATTTTTTCTTTTATTTGTAAAATATCATTTGAAATAGTTTTACTACTCGTACATCAGGTTTTAGAATACCCTTTAAATAGGGGTTTTCTACAAATTTATTTGTGACATTATGCAACCGTATAGGTTATAAATGCATTTTACTTTAGCCCAATCACGCAAAATATTCAGTTATAAAATTCTTCACACAACCCCGGTAGTTTACACAGAAAAATAACAGTCTATACGAGTTTTAAAAAAATGGAAATTTTAAAATTTAAATAAAAACAAACGTGGCTAAAACATTAATTCGAACCCACGAGTTTACGTCTTTATTCTCGAATTTAAACACTTACCGACTGGGCTAAGCTGGCTTCTTACATTTTGTAGCTTAGTAAAATTGGTTATACATAACATATCGATTTAAATTTAGATCGTAAAGTTTACGAAATATACCGACTACAGGGTCAAATGCAAGAGTGCAAGGTCAATGTTGGTGGACAATATGTATTTGTATCCAAGGGCTAAAACTCTAAAATAGCATTACAATTTAATGATGCATGATTAAATCCCTTGGATATAGTATTAAAATACATTGTTTTTGATCATTTTCTTTGCATAAATATGATGTTTATAGTCTTAAGTAGGTTTCCTGAAAATGTGGTGCAGGTCGGTTAAGTACTTTGAGAATTATGCTGAAATATGTACTTCAACTTCATCCCGACCCTGTCCTGGAAATGGCAAAATGGAAAAAATGCTTCAAAGTCATTATTTTGCCTTATTTTGGTGAAAATATTTAGTTTATTTTGATTTTTATGACTTAGATTGCATTTTTGGAAAGTTTCACTCAATAATTTCATGTTTTAAAGGTGCTATCCTTATTTATTTGTTTGTCCACTTTCTGTCAAATCTAGTCAAAGACAAGCAGGTGCTTGGAATGGCCAAACTTCCTTAATATTTTCTTTATTTGGCAGACTTTGTATATAATTCATACATGAAAATGATTCTTATGACTTTGCCCATGTTTTGATGTTGTTTCCAGATTTTTGTAGGACTTGAGGAACTTGTAATTCCCAAAAATGGCTCTCTGATGTGACCATGTATTTTGGCAGCCATTTTGGGTCATTTTGCCAATTGTTGACAAGAATTTTGACACCTGTTTTAGCACTTATTTTAATGTGTTCTTATATTGTAATACATCCTTATGATGCAGAATTGGCCATAGATTCTATTTGAAAACTTTGTTTTGTTAAACTATTTGCTGTTTTTGTGCTTGTGATGAAAAAAGTTTTTTTTGCAGAATGGGCAGGGTTTTATGTCAATCATTGAGTAAGGTTGGGTTTATTTTTAGCCAATCAGAAAGCAGGACATATTCGTCATCGATAAAAGAGCCTCATTTCATTGTTTTGATAAGATTCACTTTCTGGACTTACTACACTTTGGAACTTTAACATTTGGACTAATATATTTTATTTGTGGATCTTCACTTTTGGACTCAGCAGAGTAGAAACATCTCTGAATAATTAACTAGAAATTTATGCAAAATTTGCCTTGTGAAAGTTATAAAAGTTAACAATAATAGTTTATTGCAAAATTCATCAAAACAAATACACATTTTAGGGATATTTAGTCAAAATATAAGATTTGAAATTAACTTGTAAATTTATGTTACATATTGTAGTTGTGTGAAACTGTGAGTGTATGTTTAGTAAATTGATTTTTAATAGTTTTATAGAAACAAGAAGCATTGTTGTTGTCTTCAATTACTTTTATTAACAGTGCACATGCAGTAGCTTGGACTTAAATGACATAAATGGATATCTCAGTTGCTGTACTGATATTTTACTATTCCGGACTTAAAGGACTTGTGACTTCTGGCCAGTCGTGTAAATGGCCAGTGGTGTCGGCTGACCTGACGGAAATCAGTACTTCCTAATCTTAAATGTAGACCCTCTTCATGCTCCTTAAGTAGGTTTACGACAAATTTGGCGTCAGAACTTGGGATTTTTCAACACTGGATCGCAGCTATTCAGCCATTGAAAATCATAAAATTATGGACTTGCACTCAAGTTAAATTTTGCCTTTGGCGTAGTCTGTGATATGCAGGATTTGTATTCTAAGATCCCCTGTCAAAATTCTATTTTGTTTAGTTCCGCCCATTGTTTTCTCGTTTAGGGCAAACCCATTCTTTTATCTGGGGACCATACGCCGCTTAACATGGAATGGTATTAATCTGAAAATACCTCATTGAAGGTTCCATGTTCACCGCCATATGCATACCATCGTTTGGGATGGACCGAAATTGTACTATTTAATGTAATTACTGAGTTGCGCTCAACCCGGGGCTAGGCGGCGTGGGCAGTAATAAGCATTCCCGTTACTGCCCATGAACAGGCTCAATCAAACCGAGCCTGCAGTATTTTCATATTTGTCGTGTTCGGTGGCTTTCAAAGTTCCCTTTTCATCTATTGGAAGTACATTTAAAGTGAAATAGTACCATATCACACAAAATTCTATCTATTGAATAGTAGTGAACTGCCCCTTAAAGATCTGAAAGGTTTAGTTCTATTACTAACAGCATGCTTGCTATTTAGCTTTTATTGTTGAAGTAATTGTTATTTGATAGCTTACACCTGAGAAGGAGATCTCTGCTGCTGAGAACTTTCTGTTAGCTAATAAGATTATTTCTAACATTTTAGAGGGAGATCTCTGCTGCTGAGAACTCTTTACTTACTAACACCTGAGAAGGAGATCTCTGCTGCTGAGAACCTTCCACACAGTTGATAAGGTTTTGCATGTATATGATTAAAAATTATTTATAGTGTAGTGTAAGGTGCATGTAAGCTTTTGCAGCTAGTGACTCTGCCATTTGAGCACTTCACTGATGCTCTGGCCTTTTACATTTTTTTTTGCTTCCAATTAACAATTGTTTCAATTATCTGTCTTGAAAAGAAGGAGATCTCTGCTGCTGAGAACCTTCTATTTAGCTGATAAGTTATTTTCTAACACTTTGAGAAGGAGATCTCTGCTGCTGAGAACCTTCCAAAGTAGTTGATAAGATTTTGCATGTAGATAGTTATAACTATAAGTGTAGTGTAAGGCGCACGAAAACTCTTGTAGTTAGAATCTCTGCCATTTGAGCACTTAACTGTTGCTCTGGCCTTTTTACAATTTTTTCTACTTCCTATTAACAATAGTTCAAATTAGTTGTTTAAAACCACCAGGAGGAGATCTCTGCTGCTGAGATCCTTCTATTTAGCTGATAAGATCATAACTAACACTTTAAGAAGGAGATCTCTGCTGCTGAGAACCTTCTATTTAGCTGATTAGTTAATTTCTAACATTTTTGAAGGAGATCTCTGCTGTTGAGAACCTTCCACATAAGATTTTGCATGCAGCTAGTTATAGCGAAAAGCGTAGTGTAAGGCGCACAAAATCTCTTGTAGTTAGCATCTCTGCCATTTGAGCACTTGACTGTTGCTCTGGCCTTTTTACATTTTTTTGCTTCCAATTAGTTACAATTAGCTGTTATAAAACCAGGAGGAGATCTCTGCTGCTGAGAACCTTCTATTTAGCTTATAAGATCATTTCTAACATTGAGGGAGATCTCTGCTGCTGAGAACCCTATACTGACTAACACTTTGAGAAGGAGATCTCTGCTGCGGAGAACCTTCTATTTAGCAGATAAGATAATTTCTAACATTAAAGAAGGAGATCTCTGCTGCTGAGAACCTTCTATTTAGCAGATAAGATCATTTCTAACAATAAGGGAGATCTCTGCTGCTGAGAACCCTATACTGACTAACACTTTGAGAAGGAGATCTCTGCTGCTGAGAACCTTCTATTTAGCAGATAAGATAATTTCTAACATTAAAGAAGGAGATCTCTGCTGCTGAGAACCTTCTATTTAGCAGATAAGTTAATTACTAACATTTTTGAGAAGGAGATCTCTGCTGTTGTGAACCTTCTGTTCACTAACAACAAATGGGGTAGTTCTAATGCAAAATTGTTGGTTAAGATTTGATTAAAAGAATCATAGTTTGCTACAAGATTTAGTAAGTGGTTTACAAATCAAATTTAAAGGCTGAAAGTCCAACCATAGCTTTCTGCAAATTATGTGACCATCATGAGAGATGTGCCTGGAACTTATTCAACGTCCAAAGTTTGTGAGTTGGTGAGTTGGTATATGGCATCATTAATCAATCAACTGAGGAGAATTATTAAACAGAAATCGACCTTTCAGGAATTTACTTAGACAACCAAAGCTTTAGACTTTAAGGCTACAAAGACTTCTGGACATTGACCTAATGAAGAAAACAAATGACACTCTATAAAATGCAGGATGTAATAGACCTGTGGAAATGCCACTCAGCATTGTATGGCTGGGTAAATAGAACATACTAAAGACAAAGGACATAGGATGTATCAGAATACACTAAACTGAAATCCTAAAATTATTACTGAAGAGGGCTGAACTGTATCTTGGTGACTTTACATCTATTCATGCATCGAATTTGATAAAAATGATAAGACACGGACTTCAATATCCTTTAATATCGTATCAACACCTACTAGTATATACCAAGTGTTAGAAACTGTTAAGAAAGCTCTAGTGATTAATGCCTTATATCAAATTATGGTGAAAATACACTGAATCCAAGATACATAATAGCACATTATTGTGACTGAACCACTGTTAAGTGACTTAACACTATATATAACTATAGTGTTTGTAACTTGCACCAAGGTCTAGTGACTATGCAAACCACAATGCTAGAAACTTTGGTCACCACTACACAACGTTCTAGTGATCTTTTGCCTTGTACCAAGGTTTGGTGAATATGAAACACACGACACTAGAAACTGTACACATTTTCAGTTCTAGAGATAAGTGACTATAAAAACCCAAAACGCTAGAAACTGTACACATTTTAAGTTATAGTGATCGGTGACTATAAAATCCCAAAATGCTAGTTACTTAGTGTTACCCTAAGTTCTGGTGATCTCAGATTAGTAACTATAACAACCCAAAAGCTAGAAACTTTACACAAAGTTCTAGTGATCAGTGACTACCGGTATGAAAACCAAAATGCTAGAATCTATAAACAAAGTTCTAGTGATTAGAGACTATGAAAACATATTAAACTGCTAGAAACAGTACACAAAGTACTAGTGATCAGTGAATACAGTTTATACCAAAGTTTGTGATTATACACGAAATTCCCTACAAAATGAGGACCTGTTACCATAACAATTGCACCATGTTTTGTGACAAACACCAAGTCGCAGCAACTATATACTACCGGTAAATTTGTGAAAATTACACAGAAACAAAAGAATAAACATGATTATTGTGATTTTGCACAATTGGAAGGCCTATCATGACATTATGGATCCAGTGAATAAAATTTGCACCGAGTGAAAAAAATGAAATATGCATATCAGGAATGGCCACATCCAGCATACACAGCCTCCCCACACAGCCAAAAAGTAGAGGAAAAGAGAGCATGGTATTACAAATATCAGTTTTAAAATGGACGCCACAAACAAATAACGGAAGTGAGAACCGGAGGGGTTACCGCCTTGGAACGGTCAGTGGCAAAACAAATTGCCACTGGGGGTTTAAACCAGGTTATAGGGTGCACCAACCTCACACTTGCCCCAACAGGTTCTCGTATCACAAAACAAGTACAAATTGTCTTGGTGAAATAACTCCAACCCACCCATCAGCTCAACAATGTTGCATGCAAAAGCATACAAACATATAAACATAAGAATTTAATAGCATTGCAAAGCCAAAGGGCGGGTACTCAATGATCTTACAGAGACCAGAGCACCTGGAGTAAAATAAGCAAGAACACGATGACAGGGATAAAAGAAACAAATCGAGCTTCTAGGTTCTTTTTAGAAAAGATTTCCCCATAAACTTTCATAAACTCTTAAACCCCTTCCACCGTCGTGCAACCAAAGAGGTAAGTGAAGACAGTGACTTTACAGCAAATTAAAGAACTGTTTGGCAATGCCAAGGTTATGTGACTATACACTAAGTCCTTGTGACTATATGCCATCTTTGTGTGAATATACACAGAATCAGGCCTTTGAACACAATAATTGTGACTTTCCACCACTACAGTGCATTTTATTTGCACCAGTCTCTAATGATTACACACCAAACTGTAAAACTGGTTGCAAATATAAAGACTAATATTAATATAACAATAGGTGCTACCTATAACGGGGAAAGCTAGTTTTTAATACCTAACATACAAAATAAATATAACTAAGATGTGTTGCACTGTACGAAACAAAATTACGGTATTATGACCAATTAGCTATACGGCCCAGGCAATGCAGCCCATGATTTTCAGATGTTTAGGTCTAGGACAGCGGAAAACATGACCCTGTAGAGACTGAATCAAATGTACGAAATCAAAACAAGAAATACTTTATCAATTTATTGCCCATCAAACCACTTTTTTTCAACAGCTATTAACCATAGAGAATACTTGCAAATTTATATAAAAAAACAATTCAGACTTTACTTTTACGAGCATTTAGAACAAAGAACAGTGGTCCTCGTGTAATATTTGATCTTTTTGAAAGAAAAGACACTTTCTTAATAATGGTAACAAAACTGTAATTAAAACAGCATGTTTTTATTTATTTTCAAATTCATCAAAAAAGCAAAATAGACAGTGCTCGTGTAGCATGTACTAACTGTAGTTTATGATGTTTGATTTTGAACATTGTCATTTTCGTGAAAGATATACAGTCTAGCTTTTTTTAAATGTGGATTGTATTGTCTTAAGACTAGGCAGTCTTGTTCACCATTCTGGGTGGAAACTTTCGCCAATCCAGGTCTTAGGTCTGCGTCTCTTAGCTGTTGTCTGGGGCATATCGCCAATGAGACATATTGTCCATAAACCACTGTACCTTTTCATATTGTATATTTTGGAAAAAAAAGTTCAATGCAAAACTAATGCAGTTGAAAAAAACAACTGCCATCTCCAGGGACATGCAAAGATTTGTAATGCCAGCTATATCAACAGTGCCAAAACTATTTGTAAATTTTTTCTAAGTTGTAAAAAACATTACCTGATTGGCTACAATTTGTTTTGTTCTGTTATGTAGCAAATGTTTGGATGACACTGTGTTAAGGGGCAGAATAATCCCCGTGCATCCAATTCTGTTCTAGCAACAGACATGTTCATTTCAAAGTTTAAATACACATACATATATACATTAATAAGTTAAACTGACAATATGGTAATACAGTAAACCCCCTCATTACGGACACTCAGTATTAAGGACACCCCGGTATTACGGACGATTTTTTAAAGAACGGACATTTTCTCTTCTTTGTATATGTAGTAAATGACTCACTAATACGGACACCCCGCTATTCCGGTATTACGGACAACGGACGCAGTACGAAATTAATTTTAATGCACATTTTAGACCCGCTATTACGGACAATCGAATCTGGTAACGTTCCACTTTTTGACTGTTTCACGACATCAGTTTACGACATCGGTTTGCGACATACGACCGATTAACGTATTATTGATTAGACTCATTTACGGTAAATGGTAAAGTTGCAAATGGCAATCAGAACAGACCTGTCAAACTGTGATTTACACAATTGACTGGGGTACCTAGTCAAGGTAAGTGGTAATGTCAATTAGCAGTTTAAGATGTTTGTATATTTTAGTTAATTGGGCAATAATTGGCAGGTTTTGGCAATGAAAAGATTCGCTACTGATCGATTTGATTGGATGTTTTTGTTTGTAAATCTATGATAATACATGTATTATGATTTGCATTAAAAAACTCACCAGTGTTTATTTACTGTTTGTATTGCAGAGCATGTATAAAATAAGTACATGTAAATTATAGTTTTGCATTTGTAAAACATGTGTAAAATTAAAATTAGTAAATTTACCTATTTTGTCTCATTTATAACATTAAACTAGATATAAATGCCAATTAACACATATTAGGCTGTCTAATCAACGATAGATTAATTATGTCGAACCGAAGATGTATCGGATAGTGGCCGGTGGTTCAACCCCACAATTAAGGACACCCCGCTATTAAGGACACTTTCCCTCAGTCCCTTAGGTGTCCGTAATAGAGGGGTTTCACTGTATTACCCTATGCCTGTTTATGACATGTGTGGAGTGATTCACAGAAGTGTTGTTTTATCAACTGACTCACTTATACATTAATTTATTTGTGCATTATTTACATTTGTTAAAGTCATGAATGTACATTGATGTGATATTTATGCCTACCTGTTGATGATTTATCTCTAGAACAGACGTTAATCCGTAGATTTTATTTCATTTTATGTTGATTCTGTCATACACTCAGAATTATTATTGTAAAAGTTGTTCTCGTTCATGATTTTCAGCAGCAGTGACATTTTAGGATTTTTTCATGGAGGCCGCCATATTGTTTAGTACAGCGTCTGTAGAAACAAGCAGCGACTTTTTCCTTCTAGGACTTACTATGCTGTAACATTAATTCAGATGTGTTGAAAGTGTATAACTTTGTTAGTTTCTGCACTATTTAAATCCAATGTTCACATAATGTCTCGGTAAAAGCACAAATTAGCGTGATTATTTTGTCGCTGCACCGCGTAATAAAGTTAGGAAATGTACACTGCCGAAATTCACTTCTAACTACGGTAAAACACCTTTAATTGCCATAAGTCCACATGTTATTAATGCTAGAGTATCCAGCTGATTGTTGTGTTATGAAATTGCTGTATGTTATATTGTTATCACATGCATATTATGTATTTGACTTTGTCAAACCGCGCTGCAGCCGTTTTAGGAACTTCTTTCCTAGCCACGTCAGACTGGTCAGCCGAATGTAACGACTTATTTGATTGGCTGCTAGAGAGATTCCTAATTCCTAAACAGCCCGGTAGGGTATATATTTGGCGCTAGCCTCATTTCGTCGACAGTTGCAGATGCGCAAATTCAAACATTATTTTACATAAACAAAGCCTAAAATAACAGATCCTAAAGTAAATCCAACTTTGGTAAGGACACTAATTTTTGTGCTTAATATTTTATATGAAGATTAAATATTTTGATAAGCACTAGTCTATGATATTTGAGCAACTGTCCACGCAGTGAGAGAGCCGGCGCACTTCAATTATACTTCATTGGCACTTTTTATTTTTTGGCGAAATTTATATAGATCTATTATGGGAAGAGCGATACGTTAATAGATTATAGAAACCTGACAGTGATTTGTTTTGTTTTATCCCCGTTTACTTGACGTGAGAGTCTTTCAACTGGTGTCAGAATTGCGGTGTATATGCGTCAAAATACACTGTTCACGAACACACTGCCTTTAACAACTGTACACAGCTTTAACATCTCTTCAAGTTTTGCTTAATTGCGGATTTATTTTGCTACCTGTGTGAGAGGTCCATGGTCTATATATGAATGCAATGGCTTCGCCTGACCCGGAAGTTACATTTCGTGTTCTTCAAGATGAACGAGACGAGAATACCGGCAATAGGCTGGACAATGCGTGCCCCATCGATAGAGATGATAGTGATAACGAGAGTGTATGTGGCTCCGTTCGCAGCCGCAGTGTAGATGGTGATCGACGCTATGATCGTGTTAGAGACTGTCATTCTGAGCACGGTCTCTCAAAACAGCCTAGCCCTAGGCACAGCCCATTTTTCAGCAATAGAACAAATAACAATCATTCCGGCGATTATATCCCCCACCCACCGATTCAACCAAGTGGTACACACACAATTAAACCAGATACATATGACGGCTCTCAAAATTTTGAGCAATATCTGTCGCATTTTGAAGATTGCTCTGAACTTGCATGCTGGTCTGTCCGAACCCGAGTCCTCATTTTGTCAGCAAGTCTTCGAGGCCCGGCTCGAACCTATTACATGACTCTGCCTGTTTCTGAACGCAGAGACTACCACACCTTGGTTGTTAGATTACGGGACAGGTTTGGCCATCTGAAACATCAAGCTCTGTGGTTATAGAGATTGGAGAGCAGAAGTCGAAACAAGGGCGAGAGTGTTGCGTCTTTTGGCGATGATTTAAGACAGCTGGCACAGAAGGCATACTCTGACCTTGATACTAGAGCCCAAGAAAAATTAGCGTTAAATCAGTTTTATAAGTCACTGACAGCAGACATGAAATGTCGTTGTGTTGACAACAATTGCACTGCTGTTAATGATGCTGTCATCGTTGTGGAACGCTACGAGAGTATTTTGGGCGTCCAGAACATTGCCCCAGTTAGAGCTTTTGATGTTTCCGCCCCACAGAAAGCGGAAACTGAGGAACTGAAGGCTATGATCAAGAAGCTTGAAGCAAAACTGGAAAAGATTGAGCGAAGCTGCAACAGATCTGCCCAACAACCCAAAAATGAAAGGCTTTGCTTTGGTTGCAATTCTGCCGGTCATCTGTGGAGAAGCTGTCCGCAAAACACAAACAATCGGGGAAATAATGGACAGAGGGGTAGACAAAATCAGAACAGTTCAACTGGCACAGTACAAAATAACAGCCAACAGCAAAGCTCTAACACAACCGCACCCCAGCACCCAATTATTCCAAATGTCATGCACCAGGGAAACTTTGCATAGCTGACTCTGCGGGCAAAGGGCCAGCAAAACATAATTTGCCCAAACAAAACATTGCTACTCAAACCGCGAGAGCTGGACTGAACCTCAATAAATACGATAATGGTTTTTACACAAGTTGTTATGTTAATTCAGTTCCAATTGATTTTCTTATTGATTGTGGAGCAACCTCCTCTTTAATTTCAAAGGAAAAGTTGCTAGAAATTGACCCTGGTCAGTGCTTGTTTCCGGTATCTCCAATCACGCAGACATTGCACACAGTGAATGGCGAGCCAATGTCTGTATGGGGTAGCATTAATCTCGTGGTTAAGCTAGGAGATGATCGCTATGACATAAATCTCATCGTCTGCAACATGGATACCGACGGTATTCTGGGGCAGGACTTCCTCAGAGAGCATGTAGATACGATTAATTACAGGCACTGTTTCCTTCAAATGGGAGATAATCGCGTCTCTCTCTGGAGTGGTGGTAAGGCATTTCAGATCAGCCGCGTTGAAATGAGGGAGACAGTGCGTGTGCCTAGCCAATCCCGAATGTGGGTCCCTGTGCGAATCCCTCAGTCTGATCATCTGCATGAGCATGGTTTCCTTGAGCCTTCAAACACTATAATGGCTAACAAGGAAGTCATTATGATGAGTGGTGTCGTTAAGACGGAAAGAGAAATTGTAGTAAACGTTGTTAATTATGGTAAGCAAGCAACAACGTTATACAAGAACATGAGTATAGGTACCTGTGAGTCCTACTTTGAAAACAAAATTGCAACCACATACCGAGCTGCCCATGTTTATGAGCTGCATCAGGAACCGCATGTTCCTGAACATTTACAAGATTTGTATGACAGGAGCTCACTGCACCTTAGTGACACTGAGAAACAAGGTCTCATTAGACTCCTTTACAAATACAAAGACATTTTCTCCAAGTCTTCTAGTGACACCGGCCTTACTAACCTCGTCCAACATTCTATCAATACTAAAGATGCAGCTCCAATACGCCAAGCCCCTAGACGTCTTCCTCTTGGCAAGCGTGCCATCGAAAAGGAAGAGGTAAATAATATGCTTGAGCGTGGTGTCATTGAACCATCCATCAGCGCTTGGGCCAGTCCGGTCGTATTAGTAACCAAAAAAGATGGTACTCCCAGATTCTGTATTGACTACAGAAAACTCAATGACGTCACAGTAAAGGACGCATACCCTCTGCCGAGAGTGGATGACTGTATTGATTCCCTCTCTGGAGCAAAATACTTTAGTTCACTAGATCTTAATAGTGGTTACTGGCAAGTGGCCATGAAACCGGAAGACAAAGAGAAGACAGCGTTCGCTTCAACTGCTGGTCTTTTCCAATTCACTGTTATGAGCTTCGGCTTGGCCAATGCTCCGTCCACATTTGAGCGGCTTATGGAGAACGTGCTCCGCGGCCTTCAGTGGGAGGAGTGCCTACTTTACATGGATGACATTTTAGTACCCTGTAAGAGTGTCTTAGATGGTCTTGAGCGCCTTGACCACATTTTTCAAAGATTGAAAGATGCCAATTTAAAACTGAAACCTTCAAAATGCATACTGTTTCAGAAACATGTTAAATTCCTAGGCCACGTTGTTTCAGAGTCTGGCATCTCCACTGACCCAGAAAAGATTTCAGCCGTGGCCAATTGGCAGAAGCCTAAAAGTGCTAAAGAGATAAAGAGCTTTTTGGGTCTTTGCTCATACTATCGGCGTTTTGTTGAGGGTTTCGCGACAATTGCTAAACCATTACATAAAGCAGCCGAGAAAAGTAACCAATTACAGTGGACTGATGAATGCGACAAAGCTTTTGTCACTCTGAAGCAAAAACTAGTTTCTGCACCAATACTAGGTTATCCTGTCCCTGGTGCTCAATTTGTCCTAGACACTGATGCAAGTGATGTATCAACTGGGGCTGTCTTATCACAGATTCAGAATGACCGAGAAGTCGTCATTGCATACCTCAGTAAAAGCCTTAATAAACACGAACTAGCATACTGTGTTACTAGAAAAGAGCTTCTTGCTGTTGTGCATGCTCTTAATGTATTTCAACACTATTTGTACGGCCAGCCAATTTTACTGAGAACAGACAACGCAGCGGTTAGCTGGATGAAAGGGCAACATATGCATATCAGGAATCGTCACACTCAAAAAACACAGCCTCCCCACGCAGCGAAAAAGAAGAGAGGAAGATAGAGAGAGCGCATGGATGAAGAACCTAAAGCAACCTTCAGGTCAAGTAGCCCGGTGGTTAGAGGTTCTTGGCACATACAACATAACCGTGAAACATCGGTCAGGCCTACAACATCGTAACGCAGATGCCTTGTCTAGGGCACCATGTTCGAAATGCGCAAAACAGCAGAGCGGTAACGAAGCAAATGACATTCAAACAGAACCCTTACCTTCGGATTCCATCACTAGCACCATTGAAACCGCTGACCTTGAAGCGGCACCTTCTGCTGACGAGGCAGATGAAGCTGACCTACAAGCAAAATCAATAGGGGGTCACCTTTCCCGAGCCGTTACGAGGTCTCAAGCGATGTCAAGCGTTTTCAAGAAGTTATTAGGTGCGATACCTGGTTGGAATGTCAGCGACATCTTGGAACAGCAACAGCTGATCCTGGCCTCAAAATTATCATTAATGCCCTAGAAAGGTCTCATGTAAGTGGCAAGAGGTTATTTCCCATTCCTCTTCAACAAAAACTCTGTGGCGAATGTGGGACAGACTTTCTTTGGAACAGGGTATACTTTTTAGGACCTGGTATGATGACGAAAAGAATCGTCATAAACAGCTGATTGTCCCTAAAAACAAACAAATTGAGGTATTGCATTACTTACATGACATTCCAACAGCTGCACACCTTGGTGCAGAGAAAACACATGAGAAGGTCCGACAAACTTTCTATTGGTCAGGTATGAAGGATGACATCCAATCCTATTGTTTGCATTGCTCGCAAATCGCAGCCAGAAAGACAGTAAAACCTGCTAGATCCCCTCTTGGCTGCTCTTCCGCATCAGAGCCACTGGAACGATGCGCTGTTGATATTTTTGGTCCGTTGCCAAAGACCAAAGATGGTAACTCTTACATACTTGTCATCTGTGACTGTTTCACGCGATGGACAGAAGCAGTCCCCCTTCCCAACCAAGAGGCAGGTACAATTGCAAAAGCGTTTGTTGATCATTATGTTTCACGGTTCGGTGTTCCAATGGTAATACATTCTGATCAAGGTCGTAACTTTACTTCAAAGCCCTTCAGTGATATGTGCGATCTCTTGCAAATACATCACACAAAAAGTACACCCCTCCATCCGCAATCAAACGGCCTTGTTGAAAGATTCAATAGAACCCTTGCCACAATGCTGACTATGTACTGTGCAGAAAACCAGGGCTCATGGGACACATATCTTCCCCAAGTGATGCTAGCCTACCGGTCTTCTATTAATTCGAGTACCGGTCAAACACCAAACAAAACGGTATTTGGTCGCGATGTCATTCTTCCAATACAAGCATGTATTGGGCTCCCTCCAACTGATGCGATACCAACAAATCTCACTGATTCCCCGGAAGATTATGTCTTAGAGCTGCGTCAGCAGCTTGTTTTAATACATGGCACGGCCCGCGAAACCTTAAAACCAAGACTGAATACCGGAAGCGGCATTATGATCTACATGCTAGGCGAAGGTCGTTCATGATTGGCGATCTTGTCTGGGTGCATGATCCCACCAGAAGGCCTGGCATCTGTAGCAAATTATCCCCCAGATGGAAAGGACCTTGTCTCATTACTTAAAAAATTGACGACTTAGTATATTTAGTCAAGCGTTCGGCCAAAGTAAAGGCTATGCCGATACATATTGACCGGCTCATGAAGTAAACTGGCTCTCAACTACCTGCGTGGCTGAAAACAAAACAAAAACAACAGCAGTTAATCAAGAATGATTAAAACAGTATGAAATCAGTATCGTTATTATTTGTCATCGTTGAAGGCTGTTGAGCACGATACATATATCTGAGCAGCTCTTGATTTGGGGCTAGGCGGGAAAGACAGAATGATACATCTCCATGGCTGTCTATAATCAGGCCGAAACAAACTGAGTCTGCAATATTTTGTTCGTCGTGCTCGGTGGCTTCCAAAGTTTCTTTGTCATAGGTCATGGTAGAAGGTTCTACTTGCATCATTCATGGCATTGTCGATGGCTGGTCCATCTAAAAGGGTGCATTTAACCGAGAAATGGAGAGCTCTCTACCGGGTAATGAAGGTGAACTGATCACTCACCAGCGATTTACTCCTCTGCAGTGTGTCTTCTGTCGCAGATGATGCAAGAGACCATGACCTGTTACAGTTATCTCCAACGTTTATAATTTAAATCTATACATGGTGGGAATGAACTCACAAATATCTTTAAAAATCCATTAGTTAACAAAATGGATTATTCATTTTAGAATGGCTGCCAGCGGAGTCAGATCCACACTTGATACCTTCAAGTGTGCCCAGTGTCCTTCCACGTTCCTCGCCAGAGCTGATCTCGCAAACCACAAGAAGTCAGCGAAGCACGATATCGTAAGGGTCATTTGTCCGTACTGCACGCACGAGCGGCGGGAGTTTCGTCGCGTTTGTGACCTTCGGTTTCACGTAAAAGGGAAACACCCGAAGGAGCTCCAGCAAGGGCCAAAGGACCTCTTCGCTACTCGGTCGGCGTTTTACTTTGCAGTCGACCCTGCTGAGTACATCAAGGACCATAAACCGGAGGACTTTGACCATCCTACCGCGGTTTTGCTCGGGGTCTGGTGGAGCAATGGCTCAGTAGACGGTCAGAAGATTCTGGCAGCTGGAGAGCAGGTTGGGAACTCGGCAAAGCGCCGTCTACTCCCAATCTAAAGAGACCAGCCAACTCCCTGGAGTTGTTAGACGTTTTGATCTCTCCTAGAGAGATCAAGGCACATTTCACCCTTGGCGATGATTACATTATGGTAAAGGTAAACCTTACGATCTGTGAAGACTTCCGGGGGATGGACAATCTTACCAGGAGGCAGAAAGCCCTACCGCAACTCTTCAGGATCCCTAATGGGTCCTGGAAGGTCTTCCATAACCAGGAAATTAAAGCAGAGAGCGCTGCTCTGTTGGGCATTAAGGAAGAGTACGTGTCCATCGTGCCACAACCAACATTCACTCCTAAGGTACAGAGACTTGACGATCAAGTTGTAGGGAGTGATGCCCCTGCAACCAGCCCCTCCCTCCCTACGAGTGGACAAGACGTACTTGGGGAGCTCATGAAGTTGTGTGGGGTTACCGTATCCCCACCACCATCCCCGAGCTCTATCCGCTCCCCAACCCCAATCCACTTGGAGGAGCTTGAGCAGGATGCAAACCAGTTTTAGGATGCAGAGGAACCTTTACCACAAGGCGCAGTAGCTAATACTGAGAGCAATGAAGTAACTCAACCCGTCTCTAACAGCCCTCGGGAGTCAGACACTGTGTCTGACAGCACTGCCCTTCCCTTGCCAGATTCAACCAACAAACAAACCTCCCCAACAGCGGTTTGCCATCCAATTGTAACGGAGGATGATAGTCGTGCTGATGACGAACCGGATCCATCACCTCTTGACACCCAACCCAGTGTGGTAGAGGGACTCTGCACCAGTGTGGTATCTAGTCCACCACCTCTGGTTTTGACAACGCCAGATCTTCCTAAGGCAGCCGTGTCCAGGGCAGTTATAGATTCCCAATCCAGCACTGGGGTGCCAAAGGTCCCATTCAGTCTTCAGAAGAAATCAAAAACAGTTCACTCCTCAGCTGACACTTTGTATTAGCCCTCCTCGGTTGGTCTTTTCCAGCCCTGCAAGCCATATAAGCCGACTCCGACCTTGAGTCCAGATGTAGTTAGACAGAGGGCGAAAACACTCCTCACGAGGGGCTGTATGCCTCTAATGCCGCCAGGTCGCAAAGACTGGTCTGTGGTGCCGGAAGAGAGCATTCCGCTATGCCAGAACCTGCGCTGGCCACAAAAGGGATGGCAACTCCTCACCAGGGACCAAAGATCAATGGCGGTCGAGTATGCCGCCATGACGGTGTTACAATCAGAAGGGGCTACCCTATTCAAGGACAGGTTACAACTGGTCCAAGAGTTTAATTTTCTGGTGTTACCAGGCAGTGGCCAGTATAAGGCTGATCCAAAGGCCAAGGCCAGGATTTACAATTATGAAGTTGTGGCGGCCATTGCTTCGGGCAGGGATACTTCAAACCTCCAAGAACAAATGGATCTCTTGTCATGCTTTTCAATGAGAACGGATGGCAGCCATGAAGATTTAATTAAAAAATTGACACATGTGCCACTAAGGCTCTTATAATGAATTTTAGTCTAGGGATAATAATATATTTTATTATAAAGTTAAATTTACTCTGGAACTAAAAAAATCATTGAACAGTTTCCTATACTTCAGGAGAAGTATTTGTCTTTAAGGTAGGGAGAATTGTAGCAAATGTTTGGATGACACTGTGTTAAGGGGCAGAATAATCCCCGTGCATCCAATTCTGTTCTAGCAACAGACATGCTCATTTCAAAGTTTAAATACACATACATATATACATTATTATGTTTTCTTTCAGTTCCTTCAGCCAAACATAAATTATTTATTGTCTTCCCGTTAATGTCTTAATAAATAAAGACAACAACAACTACATAGGAGTGACCAATACTGGACAGCGCGTTTATTCAATTAATGCTTATATTCTCAAACGCACTAGCTTCATGACAAAAAAATAACCACTAATAGTGAGTGGTAATTGTGTCCATGCACTTATACATATTCAAGTGAAAAAATATATATATCGGTATGGCGATAACAGTTCATGAAACCGTCACATACACACTGCACACCCTCGCGTTAGTACTGCCACACTTGAAACAATAGAAAATTGTTCATCTGAAAAAGATACACATATATTAACATGTGATCAACAGAAAATATATTCAATGTAATAACGATATTTGAATGACGTCTTAATCCTAAATAAACTCTCGCAACGAGCGAAAACGAGCAAGTTCGTACAAGGGTCGGGTGGGTGAAAGTAAATGTTAACTAGCGTCCAGTATTGCGTCGAATGACCAATACACCTGTATCACAGGTTTATCTATCACGGTCAGTGCATGGTTCACTGACCGTAACCATATAAGGAAATATCGGTAAACGGAAATTATCGAACAAAAATAAATATATTTATGTTTTCTTTCAGTTCCTTCAGCCAAACATAAATTATTTATTGTCTTCCCGTTAATGTCTTAATAAATAAAGACAACAACAACTACATAGGAGTGACCAATACTGGACAGCGCGTCGAAGAAAAAGAGCGGGCATTTAGTTACTCATTTTTAAAGAAACTGACTTCTTGGAATTTTCATTTTCATGTGTATATCTGTCTTTAAACATTTCCGATCTCCAGCGACCATGTTTCTGTATTAATCGTTCGCTAACTCCATTATTCGCTGCGGTAGTAGCCCCACCCGACCGGTAAGAATGTAACCCGTACTTGCTGCTGTCAAAACCTAAGTATGACAGTTTACTTGCAAATATCTCTCTAGCCCTAGAATAGGAAATACTTTTCCCTTTTCTTAACATGTGCGAACCAGTTTTCTTGGAAAAATATATATTTCTAAA
Source organism: Corbicula japonica (assembly GCA_038501625.1). NCBI lineage: Eukaryota > Metazoa > Mollusca > Bivalvia > Venerida > Cyrenidae > Corbicula > Corbicula japonica. The sequence goes on from JAZAYU010000047.1 coordinate 1,507,156, forward strand.
CAAAAAATCATCAGAACTATCAGGTATATTTGCAGCCGTTAGATAGTTTACTAAACAACGAACGGGACAATATTCAGTTCCTGTTTTGACTACGCACACGGAAGACCCGGTGCAAAATTGATCCGTCTTAGAGGATCTCAATTTTATTTCAATGCAATCTTGCTTAAATACAATATCAGATCTCTTTAATGCCGCAACCTCGCTAAATCTCAAAAAGACATAAAAACTCAAAACAGACATAGCTACAAAACGTTTGTTAATTAAACAATTGCCACTGCCAAATGTTGTTATTATTTTCTCGATATCAGCTTTAGTTAAAGGCTTCTTAGATTGATGCTTCTTTCCAATAGTCCTTAACAAACCGTCTTTAACATAACCAACAAGTTTTGAAGAACACGGATCTTTAAATCCGCTTTGCTTGTGAGCAAAGGAAATACCATATAGGATGGAATTTAACTTCGAATCGGAAAATATGTCACTTTGAATATGAGAAATATACAGTGCCACCGGATATCACTGCGAGGTACGGGAATAAAGTTGTAACGTTGACACCACATACAAAATCCTTTGAAGTAAACTTCATAACTCTTTATAGTATTTTTAGCTTTAGCATTTTTGCAAAGAAATTTGATGTTATCGTGAGCTGACCTCAAATCGGGATGAACGTTTAAATGATCCATGTCCTTCCAAATTCCAATTTTGAATACATCTGAAAAATGTATAAACAAAGAAAATGCTTAAAATACACCCTTAAATTATATCAAAGAAAATAAAGAAAATGACTTATCAGATTACTTTACAAAGCAAAAGTAGCTTTATTCCACCTTCCGCGGGACTCACCCTTCGGTGACAAAATGTTATTCCGCCTTCCGCGGAACTCACCCTTTGGTGATCGATTACAATTCCGCCTTCCGCGGACCTCACCCTTAGGTGATCAAATACACCTCCGCCTTCCGCGGAGTAACGCCTAAATCTCTGTAACTTCATTAACTTAGACATGTCGCATTCCGCGACGAGTAAACTCCGCATTCCGCGGATAATCGCAATATGCGACATATAAAAAAATGAAATATGCATATCAGGAATGGCCACATCCAGCATACACAGCCTCCCCACACAGCCAAAAAGTAGAGAAGAAAAGAGAGCATGGTATTACAAAAATCAGTTTCAAACTGGACGCCACAAACAAATAACGAAAGTGAGAACCGGAGGGGTTACCGCCTTGGAACGGTCAGTGGCAAAACAAATTGCCACTGGGGGTTTAAACCAGGTTCTAGGGTGCACCAACCTCACACTTGCCCCAACAGGTTCTCGTATCACAAAACAAGTACAAATTGTCTTGGTGAAATAACTCCAACCCACCCATCAGTTCAACAATGTTGCATGCAAAAGCATACAAACATATAAACATAAGAATTTAATAGCATTGCAAAGCCAAAGGGCGGGTACTCAATGATCTTACAGAGACCAGAGCACCTGGAGTAAAATCAGCAAGAACACGATGACAGGGATAAAAGAAACAAATCGAGCTTCTAGGTTCTTTTTAGAAAAGATTTCCCCATAAACTTTCATAAACTCTTAAACCCCTGCCACCGTCGTGCAACCATAGAGGTAAGCATAATGATCAACTGTAGATGGGTTAATCACCAGGCCTGCAGAGCGCTGTAAAAAAATCATGTTGGTAACCGTTCTTTTTAAATTTACAGATGGTTTTTACGAATAACCGGGAGAAATTAACATCGCCTTTTATCTTCTTAAGTTTATAAATTAAATCTCCATAAAAAACTGGCTGTGAAATACCTTGTTGCAATAGTGATTTTAAACTGCACCTGTATTTATGAATTAGATCTGGATATCGGCGATAAAACTTGCAAAAGGTTTTCCTTAATTTGTGATACCGATAACCTTGTTTTAAAAGTTTTTCTGTAATGCAAATATTACGTTCATTGAAATCATTCACATCGTTGCAAGCTCTTGAAAACCGAACAAGCTGTGAGATATAAACCCCGTAAGAAGTCGCACGAGGAACATCGCCGTCTAGAAACGGAAAATTTACTATATTAAAATTAAAATTATCTCTTTTATCATAAATTTTAGTAGTGACGTAACCATTGTCAATGGATAGATTTAAATCAAGAAAGTTTGCTTGCTTTTCTGAAGTGTTCGCTTTATTAAGCTGTAGTTCTTTAGGATAAATCTTATTAACCAGTAATGGAAAATGGTTATTATCTATATTTAATAAATCATCAAGGTACCTCGATGTGTTGTTAAAAGCTGTAATAATATCATCTTGATGTTCGGTAGAAAGAGATAACATAAAATCTCTTTCATAACAGTATAAAAACAGATCAGCAACAAGGGGTGCACAATTAGTACCCATTGGAATGCCTATTACTTGTTTATAAATAGAGGTACCAAATCTCAAATAAATATTATCCAATAAAAATGTGAGCGCCTGTATAAGGTCTTGACAGGTCCATGAAGTATAATTATCATAAGAACCATCTGTAAAGAATGCCCTATGTTCATTACAAGCAATAAATATTTTATTTTCTCTAGCAAAAGTTTTTTCAATGAGACTGGTTAGCTTGTCTCTTATTAAATTATGAGGGAGAGAAGTATACAAGGTAGAAAAATCATATGTAGACAAACAGAACGCCTGAAAATTATTTGATTTAAGTTTCTTCAAAACGTCATTTGAATTTTTTATAGACCAAAATAAATTTTTGCCAGTAGTTTCAAAAACTTTTTCGCAATACCTAATTACATGTTCTTTTATAGCTGTAAGACAAGATGTTAAGAGCACGGATAACTTTGTAGTTGTACAAGAACTAGAGTTAGCGATAAATCTTGCTTTGTATGGTGTTTTGTGCATTTTAGGCAACCAATATATAGTAGGTACTTTGTCTTGTTTCGGCTCAACACTGATTCTAAATTTAGTAATTTGTAGAGTGTGTGCAGTAACAATATCACTATCAGATGAAGAAGTCAGTGTATAAGCATTAGTGCTATTAAGCTCTTCAGTTTGAACATTTATATAGTGTATACGTCACACTATAATAACATTATTTGAAGCCTTATCAGCAGGTGTTAAAACAAATTTGTTGTGAAAATCTTGAATACCCTTTTTCAAATGACGAAAGTTAAAACGAGGTCGAGGTGGTAGTAAAGCTATGTTTCTTTTATAGAAGGATATACGAGTGTCAATTATTTTGAATATTTGTTTTTTTCCAGTTTGAAAGAGCATTAGGCTCAGCATGTTCTCGTTTACACCATTTATTGCAAAAAGAGTTTAAAGACTCTGCAATTTCCGCACGACAGGTATTAAAGTCGATGTCCGATGGAATTCTGTATTTTGGACCTTTTGAAATTAAATTGCGGATTCTAAAGTCATTGATAACATTTAGATCCCCTGTAACGATATGACCGGCAGGTTGATAGCAAAATTTTGAATTAGAACAGTCTCAAGATAATGGTGCAAGATAATATCAATTCAATTTTTAAATGACACCCCTTTTTAAATTTTGATGATCGTGTCATTCATATATGTAGCGTTAATATAATTGTATATTAAACGCGACTTGTTTATATAAAAATAAACGTAGGAATATTAAAATTCCAATCTGTTAGCCAAGACTTTGCTTGCGAAACGCTTTGTCTAACAAATAATCAAAATACTCATCATTTATCGGCTGGCTTAGGGGCTGTGGCTGTTGAGCTTGAAGACGGCTTGTCGTAGTAGTACCCGAATCGTCGTTGACCTTCGGCGGCTTGACATTCTGAACGGAAGTGTCCTCGCTGACCGCAGGAGAAGCACATGTCCCTTCCGGTGCTGGTGCGTTGGGCACGAAAGGGCTGGGCTGGAGCTCCCCAAAGGCTCGTCGGGCCGACGAGAAACGTCCTGAGCAGCATTACCGGGGTTGTTGCGTGTAAAAGAAGAATTAACGCCCTTGTAAGGATGATAAAATGCATTAGAAGTAGGCTTTGGAAGCTTTAAGCTTTTTGACCGCCCTGGCCTCTGCTTGCCTGAGCTTCTTTTCATCTTCGCTATCGGAACCTAACTGGGGCTTCTCGTATTCCTGAACAGTAAGCCAGCCCCCGGGGGAGTTATCTGCGACTTGAATAAGCTTATTTCTATGTTTCAACTTTGAAACTAAATTGTCAACAATCCCTAGCGAAGCACGTGGTAGATTGTTTCTGCGTAAAGCTTCCAGTCCTTCTTGAATCTCTAAATTAAATGCGTACTGTATTTTGTTCGACTCCTTTTTTAAAGTCACAGTTTTTCTATCTTGTGGAAGTTTAATGTCAATCAAATCGTTCTTAAATTCTTTTAATTGAGAGTCAAGATAGGTTTTAAATAACGAGAAAGCTTCTATAGCTGAATCCCCCGGGGACTTACCGCCTTCTCCTGGCAATGAAACTCCGCCACGTGGTAAGCCACCGTTTTTCAACTCGTCTTCAATTTCCGACATGTATACTTCGTCGTGTAAGTAGATGTCAACTAGCGTCCAGTATTGCGTCGAATGACCAATACACCTGTATCGCAGGTTTATCTATCACGGTCAGTGCATAGTTCACTGACCGTAACCATATAAGGAAATATCGGTAAACGGAAATTATCGAACAAAAATAAATATATATAAGTTAAACTGACAATATGGTAATATTACCCTATGCCTGTTTATGACATGTGTGGAGTGATTCACAGAAGTGTTGTTTTATCAACTGACTCACTTATACAGTAATTTATTTGTGCATTATTTACATTTGTTAAAGTCATGAATGTACATTGATGTGATATTTATGCCTACCTGTTGATGATTTATCTCTAGAACAGACGGTAATCCGTAGATTTCATTACATTTTATGTTGATTCTATCATACACTCAGAATTATTATTGTAAAAGTTGTTCTCGTTTATGATTTGCAGCAGCAGTGACATTTTAGGATTTTTTCATGGAGGCCGCCATATTGTTTAGTACAGCGTCTGTAGAAACAAGCAGCGACTTTTTCCTTCTAGGACTTACTATGCTGTAACATTAATTCAGATGTGTTGAAAGTGTATAACTTTGTTAGTTTCTGCACTATTTAAATCCAATGTTCACATAATGTCTCGGTAAAAGCACAAATTGGCGTGATTATTTTGTCGCTGCATTAAGATGAATTGCACTTCTGTTTCAATATGAATTACTCGATAGATCATTCATTACCAGCATCTCAAAATCTCATCAACGTCAATTTTGAACTGATCCTGATTGGAACCTCTCAGCGTATTATAGGCATCAACGAAAACTCGAAAGATTGAAGGTTTGTTAAAGTACCTCTGTTCCACTCGTATCCAGTGCAGTTGTTACCGTGCAAGACCTCTTGTGTATCCTTATTTCATTCATCTGTTGAAACACTGGTTTAGCCATGTTCGTCACCTTAGGGTCATCTTTAATAAAGCCTAGTTCACAATGACAACTCCCTTCCAATCGAATAACCATTATTTGGCCCGCCTCTAACGGCAGAGTAGAGCAAGCCCATGCCCCAGAGTCTCGTGGCTCCCAGGTAGCCGTTCTCGACTTGTCAGACAATATTATATTCTGTCCGTGCAAAGAGCTAAACTTAACATTTCCTGACATTGCTCTTAATTTCATCTAAAAGTTGTAAAAATAATCGTTATTTATTATTACACGTTTTACTTCTTATTTTCCTTCTTTAAATTATTCAATTAAATAGCAAGTCATAATTATACACACTTATTATTCTTCGCCTTTATCAAACAAACAGGGTGTCAATAGCGTTGATTCACTAGCGAAATAAATAGAAACGAAAACGAAAGTGAGCAGAAAGTTAAACCAAAACTCTCTATCTGATAAAAATACACACGAACAAATTTATTTCAATATATTTTTAAAACCTTTCATTATCTGGCTACAAATAATAAATAATGCATATATATTGCATAGATATCAGTAAGTTTTTTTTTTACTTTAACATAATTAAAAATTGCCCAAAAACATGAGCAGAACAAATTAACTTCCCGGTTGCTTTTGTTATCTATTTTCGGATATCATTATTTTATAATGAATCATGTGTTATGACATGATTTTTAAAAGGGTCGTCACGTATAAATTAAAATTCGTCTGACAAGGGAATTAACTAAATTTCGGTATAATAGTATAATATACTGAACAAAAATAAAAAAGTATCCACTTTTTATCCTTATATTCTCATTAACATATTTTCATTTAATCAGGTACGCTTTGAATGGTGTTTAATTGGTTAATCTCAGTTGTTTTTAATTTCAATTGTTCATAAACATAATCTTCCACACCAAGACCTAAGCAACGGCCAGTCGAATAAAAATTAATAATGGATTACAAAACACTACATAGTTATTCAATTTAAGTGAGGTAATTGGAAATGGTTGGACTTTCTAGCGTAGTTTATCGAGGACTACTTGTTTTATTGATGAATGTTTTGTGATTTTATTGATCACAAGAGGTGTAAAGATTGATTTAATTCAAATTAATGTGAATACTTCAAAGAATCAATGACTTTTTCCTGGAACCCTCATTTACAACAAAGGGAAAGATAACTAAATTATTAAATAATTCGGTATTCGTTTTATTAGATTTTGATTCCGCATTTAAACTGTATAATGTTATTACGCTTAAGTTAAATATTTGCAAGGAAATTCGTCTATGTGTACTTTAATGTTGATTTAAAATTTCCGAAATTAGTTCGCTTCCTTTGCAATATCTGGGTAAAAATTCGGGAATATCCGCTAATTTGAGTTTAGAAAACGGGTTTTTATATAAAAATCAATAACTGTCAGAAATAAAATATTAAACATTATATGGAACACTGTAAAAATAAATCTTTTATATATAATGTAAATGCAGTGCAGATGCATTTCCGTGCCTTTCGAACATCCGTTTACCGTTTTAAAAAGACAAACGTTTATTGCTTTTATGGCGTCAAATCCGTTAACTACGATTATAACAGACCATTAAGATTTATTTAAGCTTTGTAAACATCCATCACAAATCTGTTGGTTAAACAAATGATATGTTTGGTTTGGTTTGCGTTTCACGTACAAGTCGGGAGGCGATTTCAATAAGCATCGATTAAAAAGATTCTGTTTTGTCTGAAATAACTTCAACGGAAAACAGAACTACGGCTACTACGGCTGGTAATGTTTGAGCACGATACACATGTAAGTGTAATTACTGAATTGCGCTAAAACCAGGACAAGGCGGAGCGGACAGTAATATTAATTTCTTTAATGCCCATGAACAACTTAAGCAGCATATTAATGTATAAACGGTCAGATTTAATTAAATAATTTTATGTTAGCTCTTCATTGAAATATGTTTCTCTTTTGGACTGTCTAATCAAAATTTTTAAACTGAAAATAGGCTAGTTACTATAAAGATTTAAAAAAGTGAAGATTGAAGAGAGTGAGATAAAACATCCGTCACCGAAGTTAAATCTTTATTTACCACGGACTCGGCAGAGCTTTCTCTCTTAAAAACATTCTAGAATGTTTTATTTTGTAACGACCAGTTTCATCACGACTTCACTTTTTACATTAAAGATATTTAAAGGGAGATGTGCAGAATTGATGAATGAAACAGATTTGCGAAAAGGGTTATTAATCAGTTGAATATCATTATTTGAAGATCAAATATTGATTTACACCTGAAATATTTCAAACCAATATTTTATAAAAAAAAGATATATAAATGGTGTTTCCTATCCTATGCGATGCGCGATGCGCATAGGTTATGTATTTTTGTATATCCCGCGTAAAGCCGCGGTGGTTTTAGTCTAGATCATCTAGACGTTCTGTCATTGATCATTGTCACACTGCTCTGATGAACGTCGAGAGACATTGCTATACTAAAAGTCTGACCGACAGGTGGCGCTTTTGTATAGTAAACAAATCCAAACTCGATCGCGATTTCTAATGAAATTTGTTAACTGTGCTTTAACCGTATTTCTCCCACACTGGGCAAAGTGAAATTTAGGTAATATGATCTCGAGCTACAAAATTAGGTTTATGGTTTATAAACAAATGACGTTTAAGTACTTGCCTAACCCATTTAACATAGATGAATACAAATATATGAGACGCCGTTGCTGCCTCTTCGTGATTATGGTTTTAGACTGTCACTTTGTATGGGTGGACGGGTGGTCCAGTGGTAACGCGTTGATCTACCAATCCGGAGGTCGTGAGTTCGAATCCCGAACACGGCACTGGAAATTTCTGTATTATACGTCTACTATTCCCACCCATCTACGTACTGGTTCACTTCCAAAATAGAATTTCAGTGCGTGTATCGGTGCTATACACTGGGCACGTTAAAGAATCAGAGGGCCTCTTCGAAAAGAGCTAAGGTAGCGCACCCGGATTCCCTGCATCTGTATCTAAAAGCTATCTCTCTATAGTTATCTGCACCTGTCGGATGTTATTGTATATATAGATATATGTGTTTAAATTCTCGGCGTTGGTGTTAATGTGTACTTGGTGATATCATGAATGTGATGGTAGGGAAAACATACGTTGAATACAGCGATCTCCTAAAATGGAGGTAAAAGAAAGTGTACATATACGAAAAAACTTATCCTCTGGTGAGTAGGAGTGCACCTTTGAATAAAGGAGGAAATTACAAAATGCATACATACATATGGTATGGCAGTTCATTGTACGGTGATTGATAAGAAGAGAAGAATATCAAAATCTCTCTAATGCTCTCTTTTCCTCTCTACTTTTTGGCTGTGTGGGGAGGCTGTGTATGCTGGATGTGGCCATTCCTGATATGCATATTTCATTTTTTTTTATGTTTGTATGATTTTGCATGCAACATCGTTGAGCTGGTGGGTGGGTTGGAGTTATTTCACCAAGACAATTTGTACTTGTTTTGTGATACGAGAACCTGTTGGGGCAAGTGTGAGGTTGGTGCACCCTAGAACCTGGTTTAAACCCCCAGTGGCAATTTGTTTTGCCACTGACCGTTCCAAGGCGGTAACCCCTCCGGTTCTCACTTCCGTTATTTGTTTGTGGCGTCCAGTTTGAAACTGATTTTTGCAATACCATGCTCTCTTTTCCTCTCTACTTTTTGGCTGTGTGGGGAGGCTGTGTATGCTGGATGTGGCCATTCCTGATATGCATATTTCATTTTTTTTTCTAACGGAAAAATGCAGTTCTTTCAAATTTTGCATAAATAGATCTTATTTTATATGTTTATTGTTTATACGTTTAGAAAAGTTAGAGCAGTAAAAAAACAGTTTGACCTGAAAAATATCCCTACATTCTACAGCCAAACACAAAATCAAAGCAACACTAAACATCAAATTAAATGCCTTCCTCAGCTTACTTGAACACGCCTTTCGGCGAAAAAATACATATAAAAAATGCGTGTCGCCGTAGGATATGTGTTTTTTGTTATTTCCAGCTGACAGGGCGACAGCCTAAAAAATAATTTTTACAAGACAACAACGGCGTTCCATACTAATGTCCAAATGACAAGCCTCGTTTTGGAGTGTCTGGTTTTTTAATGAACAATGTCTTCAGACGTACTGATCGCTATTGCGAAATCAGAGCGTCTGAATGATTGAGACTACGGTGGTTTTTGAGATTGTCACGCGATCACTTCAACCGAAATACGCATTCGGTGTACCTTGCCGATTATCCACTTCGCCATTTGTTTCAAAATGCCTGGGCCACCACGAATAGAAAGCTCAGTGATGAGCTAAATTTAGAATGATCGCTAAATATTGAATGTATTTGTGTATAGGGATTTCTTCAGCGGATTGTTTCCAGGTCCGGTAAAATAGTAAAATCAACCGAAAACTTCCTCCTTGAGGGTTTGAAATGTAGAGTTTAGTGAAAAGTACACGTAAGTGTTACATTGATCGATCTGTTTACTATTTTACCGAGTACACCCGCTCGACCTTGCGCATCTCCCTTTAATATATTAATACATACCAAATACCGAAAGTAATAATTCGAGCGCTTAGATTTGATATTCATGTTATCGATATTGTGGAGCAAAATTTATTAAGTAATATTGAGATTGTAGGAAAACTATCTTGTAAATGCTACAGGTCGTTAATGTTACCATGCATTCTATATATTGTCATTAACTGTTTTATGTTTTTAGTTTCCGTTTTTTCCTTCGTTACGTTTAAACATATTTCCATTCTGGGTAGGGCATTGTTTAAATATACATGTGCTACCACGGTAGATTCCGACGGTGGGATTTGTCAACGGTGTGCCGTCGACGAGTAATAAATGAAGTCCAGTAAAGATTCGGACCCACGTGGTCTGTTAAGATCCTTAATCATAAATTTGTCAGACTTTTAATTACAAATAATACAAGCCTGAGGTGATTATGTCTATGATAACAAATCTTGTCAACAAAGGAAACATAAAGCTGCTAAAACTGTCTTGATAATAAAATATATTAACATTAAAGTAAAATTAATTTATTTTAGATATATAAGAGAATGATAAGATAAGAAAATTCCTAGCTATACGTTTGCACTGGTATGTATCTCTCCAGTGTGCTAAATAAAAACGTCATTGTTTTTAAAAATAGCAATTTTTGCATGCACTTACCTTTTAAAGTTAAGTCTTCATTAAAGAATTATTAATATTTTAAGAAACTTTAAGGATGTTGTTGATTTAAAAAAAATGCAAAAACATACAATGGTGTCCTGAAAAAAGTCATAATTTAGAATATCGAATTCTTCTTGCAGTTTTAAATAGGAAGATTCAATGTCGTTGTCGAAAATCTCACACCATTTAAAGTAAGTTAATTAAATTATTTCCAATATTTTAGTTTTTCGTTGACTTCATCTTGTGACAGTTGAACGGCACCAACAAATGGGACTTCAGATCTTCTGGCAAACTTTTGGCATGAGCTGATTTGGATTTTCGAAGAATAATTTATTGTCAATTAATTCCTGCAGTTGTCGTTCAATTGTTTTTGAGTTATAAAAGAGTTCCTTGTTTCTTCCAAAACGCTTTTTGATGATATCTAAATTTTCCATTGTGCGATGCAGGAAATCGATGCATTTGACCAAGAAGTTCTTTTTGCAGATAAATGTTCTTCATTCTCCTCTTGTGCAGCTTCTTCCTAGTGCCCAATTTTGGATTGTAAGCTATTGATAACAGTTTGAATAGTGTTATGAACAGGCATTAATGTGTGAAGTTCTTCGATGTCGATCATAGCAAACGGAAATACGTAAAGGGATTCCTTACGTTGGATATATTCAGCCATTCGAAGGTGATCTCGGCGTTTTCGGTTAGCTGACTTTTTTCTGTTTCTTTCAACGTTTATAGCATTGGCATCAGTGGAGGGTTTCCTCTCAAACGGAGCACGTCCTTTCCCGGAATGTGCATAATTGCGCTGGTATAGTCGTTTTCTTGCGGAGCTTTGCATATTAGCTGCACCGCAATTGTGAAAATGTTCCAACTGGCACATGCATCATAGTTGATGAACATAGGCTCGACAATAATAGCTCATCGGTAGCTAAAGAGGTTCCGGTGACCACGATGAATTGCTGAATCAGTGTTCTGTTTCATTCTTTGAAACATACGGTAAACGGTGATCCATTACCTAGAACAAATGAGATGAGTTTCTTCTGCGCTGGGGGATAACGTAGCTTGGCATCTTAAGAGGTCGCAAACATTGCTTGCAAATGGCGAAAACTAGCTAAAATTTCAAAATTGAATTTTGGGGGAAATACTTATTGCCACCTAGATTTTAGTAAAGAAATGTATTTAGCTATGAATGTAGTAAAAGTTTGCAAGCTCAATTTAGTCTTATTCATTTTCTAATTACCAAGCACACACTAAAACAAAAGAAAAACCGTTTGCACGAGAACTCTGAAATTCATGAACAATATACCAAAGTAAATCATACTTGAAATAAGTATATGCTGGTCTACAATGTTTAGTGCCAATTCGTCAAAATAATGTTAGGGTTTTCAAGAAATTCAAGGAAATCTTACTTCCTTGTTCAAAGTGAAAGTAGAAAGTGAAAGTAGGAATTAAGTTTTCCTTCAATTATTGAAAACCCTAATATTATTTTGACCAATTGGCACTAAACATTGAAGACCAGCATATATTTATTTCAGGTATGAGTCGTTCTGGTATATTGTTCATGAATTTCAGAGTTCTCATGCAATTGGTTTTTCTTTTGTTTTAGAATGTGCTTGGTAATTCGAACATGAATAAGACTAAATTGAGCTTGCAAACATTTACTACATCCATAGCTAAGCTTTGACTAAGCTAAATCCATTTATTTACTAAAATTTAGGTGGCAATAAGTATTTCCACCAAAATTCATTTTTTGAAATTTTAGCCTGTTTTCGCCATTTGCAATGTTTGCAATACCTTACGGGATTGCCACACTCCTCCCAACTTTGTTCATCGATAAAAAGAAAATTATCAAAATCTCAATCATTGCAAAACGCGTTCAATGAAACTTTTCACAAATGAATGTTGCTAATGAATCTTTATTTTGCATACTTTAAGACACGTTAGAAAAGTAAAGAAAAAAAAGCTAGACCTAAAAATTCCTTAAAATTCTATTTACATAAATTCACAAAAACTAAGCGATACAAAACATAATTTTAAATTCTCACGTGAGCGCAATGATACCGACCAGAAAATGTTGTGTATTTTGTAACAAAATTTCAACTACTAAAAGATAAATCAGTGATTGTCATCCGTTTACGCGACCAGGAAGCGACCAGAAACTTGAAGGTCAAACACACTTTTACTTACATCTTGAAAAGTTTACATATGTAAGTCACGAGGACACAACACATTGTTGTCAGTATCATATTACTCACGTGGGCATTAAAAATGATTTTTGTGTTGTTTAGTTTTTGTGAATTTATGTAAATAGAAGTTTAGGGAATTTTTAGATCTCGCTATTTGTCTTTACTCTCCTAACGTGTCTTGCCATCTGCAAAATTAAGTTACATTAATATCATACATTTGTGCAAAGTTTCATTTAACGGCATTTTGCCGTTATTGAGATTTTGATATTTTTCTTTTTATCGACGAACAAAGTTGGGAGGAGTGTGGCAATCCCTTAACTGTGAGAGGTAAATACGGTTGAATTATCGTATTCGCGGTTCTGTCACCAACTGCTACCACGGTAGATTCCGGGGTGGGATTTGTCAACGGTGTACCGTCAACGAGTAATACAGGAAGTCCAGTAAGATTTAAAGTTCTGTTATTTAACACTTCTTGTAATATCAATGTTAACATATAGCTAACAACAAATCCATAATTCCAGATGAATATAGGAATTGGGATTACAAAATTATTAATTAAAATTTAGCGTGCGACAGTGTTCTTTCCAAGAAGGTTAGAGATCGAATGTCTTAGCGAGACCGTCGCCGTATCAGCTCGGACCCACGCTAGTTACCACGTTGTCTGATAAGATCCTTAATCATACATTTGTCAGACTTTTAATTACAAATAATACAAGTCTGGGGCGATTATGTCTATGATAACAAATCTTGTCAACAAAGGAAACATAAAGCTGCTAAAACTGTCTTGATAATAAAATATTTTAACATTTAAAGTAAATTTAAATTGTATATTTTAGATATATAAGAGAATGATAAGATAAGAAAATTCCTAGCTATACTTTAGCACCGGTATACATGCACTTACTAATACATTCAGTGCATTGTACGAGATTAACCTAGATTAAAATCCAATACAATCAATCATGTACATGTACATTATTTGAACTTTTTGTCATATGAATACAAATATGGACCATCTATTCGAACCAGAGACGCAACAAAATACTGTTATTGTGGACAACTTGCCTGGAGACGTTTATTTACAGCCAACACGCGAACCTATCGTTTTGATAAATTATAATGGTGTAATGATATAACTGCAACATAAACCAGTAATCAATATAACAACCAATATGGACCAAATACAGCGAATAAATATCTGAACATTTAGCGATTACAATAAAGACATATGGACCGCAGTTTTGCTTAAATAACTCTACATTGTATATCATTGATAAGATTGCCTGATTGTGTAAGCAAACCTGCCTAAACGGACTTTTCGATTCGCCCGTGGTAACTCTTACAACTTCCTTGTGAATTATCAAAGTAGGGCTACATTTCGTTTACAATCACGATACATGCAGTTTTCGGAGATCTTTCAGTGATGAAATCCATAATTCGTAAAATCGTTTCTTTTATGGCGATTATTTTGGCTATGGTATTCGCGCATGGTAAGAACCAACTTATATTTATCATTTAATTAAAATTGCCTTTTATTTAGGGAACAATTTAAATAATTAATCTATAAACATGATATATTATAATAGAATGCCGGGAGAAATTGGAGGATTGTAGGGAGATCTATAACGTTTAAAAAAGTGATGTAATGAAAGTAATTAATGTCATATGATGTAAAAATTATTCATTTTCGGTCTTACAACAACGTCGTTTGGTAACGTCGATTCAGTTTTTAATTAAATCCTTCATTCAAGTTGGTTTTTATTAGACAGCAAATGCAAGATGCGTCATTTTCTCGTGGTTCGAAGTTCAAATTAAATTAAAGTAGCATTTCTGAATGTCATGTGATTATTTACTTTGTAAGTCATTGAAAATTCAGAGATTTTAAAACGCGGTTTATAAAATGCAGCATATATAACGCGAATGCCAGGCGACGGATAGGATTGTATTACGTAGAAATTGTCGGTCGGTTTGATTGCGACACCAATGATCTCATGTATATGATACAAACAAAGAAATTGTGCAATTATATTGTAAATAATGCGAATGAATTATATGCGATAAGAACTCTAATGATAGTATACGTTGCGTTTATCAACGTTATTATTTACGTTCAATAAACTTTTTCATGTAGTGCGCCAAGGTACTACAGGAAACCGTTGGATTTATTATGCTCCCCCCGAAATTCGGGGGAGCATATAGTTGTCGCTTTGTCCGTCCGTCCGTCCCGTTCGTCCGTCCGTTCGTTCGTCCGTTCGTTCGTCCGTTCGTTCGTCCGTCCGTCCGTCATAATATTGTCCGGACAATTACACAAAAACTATGAGAGGTATCAAGACTAAACTTCATAGGTAGTTAGATCTCGTTGAGGAGCAGTGCAGTGCACAAGAACTATAACTCTTGCTTTATTCATTTTTGAGTTATTGCCCTTTGAAATTTCTCATACTTACTTTTTGTCCGGGGCATATCTCCCAAAGTCTAAGAGTTATGAAGTTGAAACTTCATAAGTAGATAGATCTCAATGAGGAGCAGTGCAGTGCACAAGAACCATAACTCTTGCTTTATTCATTTTTGAGTTATTGCCCTTTGAAATTTCTCATACTTACTTTTTGTCCGGGGCATATCTCACAAAGTATAAGAGTTATGAAGTTGAAACTTCATAAGTAGATGGATCTCAATGAGGAGCAGTGCAGTGCACAAGAACCATAACTCTTGCTTTATTCATTTTTGAGTTATTGCCCTTTCAAATTTCTCATACTTACTTTTTGTCTGGGGCATATCTCACAAAGTATAAGAGTTATGAAGTTGAACCTTCATAACTAGATAGATCTCAGGGAGGAGCAGTGCAGTGCACAAGAACCATAACTCTTGCTTTATTCATTTTTGAGTTATTACCCTTTGAAATTTTTCATACTTCCTTTTTGTCCGGGGCATATCTCACAAAGTATAAGAGTTATGAAGTTGAAACTTCATAAGTAGATAGATCTCAATGATGAGCAGTGCAGTGCATAAGAACCATAACTCTTGCTTTTATTGATTTTTGATTTATTGCCCTTTGAAATTTCTCTTACTTATTTTTTGTCCAGGGCATATCACACAAAGTATAAGAGTTATGAACTTGAAACTTCATAAGTAGAATGAATTCGTTGAGGAGCAGTGCAGCACACAAGAACCATAACTCTTGCTTTATTCATTATAGAGTTAATGCCCTTTGAAATTTACCATACTTACTTTTTGTCCGGGGCATATCTCACAAAGTATAAGAGTTAGGAAGTTGAAACTTCATAAGTAGATAGATCTCAATGAGGCGCAGTGCAGTGCACAAGAACCATAAATCTTGCTTTATTGATTTTTTATTTATTTCCCTTTGAAATTTCTCTTACTTAGTTTTATCTGGTGCATATCTCACAAAGTATAAAAGTTTCTGAACTTGAAACTTCATAAGTAGAATGATCTCAATGCGGAGCAGTGCAATGCACAAGAACCATAACTCTTGCTTTATTCATTTTTGAGTTAGTGCCCTTTGAAATTTCTCATGTTTTTTGTCTTATTTTTGTACAATATTGTAAAATGCTTTCTGTTTGAATCGTAAAGGAAACTTTCAAATACAATATCTTTCTTACAAATTCTTCCTGTTCTAACAAAAAAGTATTTGTGACAAAGCGGCGTTGGGGAGCATAACTCGTCTCTGACGGCTCTTGTTAAGATAGTTTATGATTCCTTTGTTTTCAAGTGCGTTTAAACAGATAGATAGATACTTTTTACTTTTAGATAAAACACATCTCAAAAGATAAACACAAGTGAATATTTAACAGTTAAGAGCATTTGCATTCATTCGCAAAACTTGACATCATATAAGCACGTCAATAAATCTAAATACAATAGTTGAGATGATACTAAAATGAAAAGCCAAGTTTAAGAAATTTTAGAAAGACTCCCGCCATGTCTTCTTCCGGGTCCAAAACAGTGTTTATAATTATACAGTCCAATTTTTTGTTTTGAAAATAACCCACACTATATGAAAACTTGTTTTAAAATGATTAGAAATACATATCCCAAGAAGCATGCTTGTCTCCCCTTAAAATCGTTTATTAAAGGTTGATTGGTTATAGTATATCTCTCGTTTACCGAAAATGTTTAAGCGTTGACACCTTCACATATCACATTTCAATCAAAATTATGTACGCTTGTAGGTTCTGTCCCTTTTGAATTTCGTTTTGCATTATCAA
Organism: Corbicula japonica; assembly: GCA_038501625.1. Lineage (NCBI taxonomy): Eukaryota > Metazoa > Mollusca > Bivalvia > Venerida > Cyrenidae > Corbicula > Corbicula japonica. The sequence goes on from JAZAYU010000047.1 coordinate 1,524,165, forward strand.
TTTATTTAAATGCCTCTAAGCGTAATAATTAAAACAATAACGTAATAGTTTGGTACTTCTCTTTCACCGAGACGAGAAAACAACTCCTTCTATAAAAGAAACATGGCTTTATTACCAACAAAACTTCGTTTAAACTTTCTTGATTTGAGAAAGTGAAATATCCATATCAGGAATCGCCACGCTCACAAAAAAAACAGCGAAAAAGAAGAAAGAAAGAGATAGAGCATGTTTCTTATAAGTATGTCAATTCAAATAAGACGCCACAAACAATTAACGAAAAAGAAAATCTTTGGGGATACCGCCTTGGAAAGATCAGTGGCAAAACACATTGCCACTGGGGGTTTAAACCAGGTTCTACGGTGCACCAACCTCATACTGGGGAATTCAGGAATTTTGCAAAAGGATTAGTTTGACACCTGCTGATAAGGCTTCAAATAATCTAATTACAGTGAGACGTATTCACTATAGTAATATTTAAACTGAAGAGCTTATTAGCATTTATGCTTATACACTGACTTCTTCATCTGAGGGTGTTATTGTTACTGCACACACTCTACAAATTATACAATTTAGAATCAGGGTTGAGCCCAAAGAAGACACAGTACCTACTATGTATTGGTTGCCTAAAATGCACAAAACACCTTACAAAGCAAGATTTATTGCAAACTCTAGATTTTGCACAACTGCAGTGTACTTAATAGTCCGTGCTCGTAACATTTTAGCTTACAGCTATGAAAGAACATGCAATTAGGTATTTCAAATAACGTTTTTAAGAAACTTAAATCAAATAATTTTCAGGCTTTTGTTTTACTTCTTATGATTATTTTACTTTTTATACTTCTCTCCCTCATAATTTGATAAGAGACAATCTATTCAGTCTTACTGAAAAGATAAAATAAAAACTTTATTGCTTGTAATTGACATATAGCATTTTTTCAGATGGTTTTTATGATAATGATATTTTATGGACCTGTCAAGGCCTTATCAAGACGTTAACATTTTTATTGGATAATATTTTTGAGGATTTGATATCTCTATATAAACAAGTAATAGGCATTCCAATGGGTACAAATTGTGCATCCCTTGTTGCTGATCTCTTTTCATACTGCTATGAGTGATCTAATGTAATCTATTTCTACCGAACATCAGGATGACATTATTACAGCCTTTAACAACACTTCGAGGTACTTTGATGATTTCTTGAATATAGATAATAACCATTTTCCATCTCTGGTTAATAATATAGCTTCTAATGTTTTATATGTTCTGTGATTTTGTATACAAGATTGCTGAGCTGATGGGTGGGTTGAAATTATTGCAGACAACTTATCTTTGTTTTGTGATATGAGAACCTGTTGGGGCAAGTGTGAGGTTGGTGCACCTTAGAACCTGGTGAAAACACCCAGTGGCCAATTGTTTTGCCACTGGCCGTTAAAAGGCGGTAACACCAAGGGTTCTCTTTTGTTTATAGTTTGTGGCGTATTATTTGAAATAAAACATGGGCTTTCTTTCTCTCTTCTTTTTTCGCTGCGTAGGGAGGCTGTGTTTAGTGAGTGTGTCGATTCCTGATATGCATATTTTACTTTTTTAACAACGTTTAGTAATATTTCTTACATATTTCCTTTGGTTATTTGATATATTATGTATTATAAATGGGACGCGAACAAGTGGCCGAGAAAGAAATGTGGACAAGCCAGAAAGACTCTGTCTTAACAAAATATTATCTAGCCGATGATACTTTCAGCGGTAACATGAGTATGTTATAATTTTAAACTTTTAAGTTCTACATCCGTGTCAACTTTCTATTTTTAAACAAAAACATCGCCGATTTAACATGGCTGAAAAATAATTTGACATAAAACGTCTTGTATCATTAATTACATATTTATTTTTTTATTTCACTTTTTATAGTTAACTTAAGTGCTAGCATTTGTCGTCATTGAACTGTTATCGAAAATCATTAAAATCTCTATATAAATGTAGTTAAAAACAACAAATCAATTTAAATAATGTATCATTATTAAACATACCAGAAAACAAAAGTTAGTAAAGATAAATAGCTTGACTTAAACATTCCCTAAAATTCAATTTTTATCAAAACACAAAATCTAAGCGACAAATAATAACAACTAAAGTGCCAAACTGAGAAAAAAGGATATTGACAACAATGGGATGTCCTTTCAATATTTAAATGTAACCTCTGATTGAAACAATGTTTTGATTCCATATGGAGAGCCGGTTTATGGCAAAAATTATTGAAAGAAAAAATAAATGGAAAATGTTTTAACTTGATATTTAACATGTATAATAATATTAAGTCAGCAGTTAAAAATTGTGAAGGGATGTCAGCATTTTTAAGCTGCTTTAATGGGGTGAGACAAGGTGTGAACCTTTCACCGTTTCTATTTAGCATATTTCTTAACGATTTAGAAAATTATTTAACGGAAAATGACATTGAAGGTATATCTCAACATTTTATTACTGACGACATATACACATATCTTAAAATTTTTATTCTCTTGTATGCTGACGACACTGTAATACTTACCGAAAAAGAAACCGATATGCAACAAGCACTTAAACATTTTACAACTACTGTAAGACTTGGAAATTAAATGTTAATATAAATTAAACAAACTTGTAACTTTTTCGAAGAAAAGAAGAGCGTCTAACAAAAAATATAAATTAGGCGAAGTCGAACTCGAAAACGTGGATGAGTACAAATATTTAGGCATATTCTTTACAAAAAACGGTTCATTTGCAAAAACAAAAACATATATTGCAGAGCAAGCAAACAAAGCTCTATAATTTACTTTATAGTTTACATTCCGAAAAGTGTATTAAGTCCACATGGCTTGATAATATAAAAAATCAACTTTGTAACTTAGGATTCTCTGGAATCTGGTACAGTCAAAGTTTTCCGAATGCAAAATAGTTAAACAAAACAAGGAAACAAAAAATCACAGATATTTTTATTCAAAATTGGCGAAATGAAATCGCAAGAACTTCCGATTCAAATTTTATAAATTTTTTAAGACAGATTTTAAAAGAAGTCGGTATATTGATGCTTTACCTCAAACAAGCTGTAGAAATCTGATTTTGTTTCTCACCAGAAATCATCGTTTACCGGTTGAAATAGGAAGATGGATGGGCATACCTCTTGATGATAGAAAGTGCAATTTTTGTAATGAACTTGGAGATGAATTTCACTACTTGCTTGTTTGCAAACAATTTCATTATGAACGAAAGAGATTTGTTAAACAATATTACTTAAGAAGGCCAAATATGTTAAAATTTATAGAATTAATAAGTAAAGAAAACAAAAATGACTTACGTAATTTAGGACACTTGGCTGGAAAGATTTTGAGAGCTATTAACTTATTTTGACATTTTCTGTATACTATTATTTTTGACTTCTATGCATTTACATGTTTTATGCACTAAACTCATTTGCTTACTTAACCTATATTATCTGGCGTAAGCCGTTTCCTATGTATATGTTAAGACGTGAGCTAGTAAATGTACACAGTTAACCTATATGTCGCAATGACCATAACTGCATATTCATCTATTTGTTAATGCTATTGCTGTTCTTTGTATGAACCTTAGCGCATGAATAAAAGTTGAAAAGTTGAAAATGCTATGATTGACATCTTTATCCTTTAAAAAAATACTGAGCCATAATACAAACTTGACACAAATAACCCGGATAACCTTATTATATTACAAGTGTCACTAAATGCAAATATCTGCAGAACTTTGATCACCAATATTTTTATTCTGGGAGAATAATTATCTGGTTTTGAAAAATTAAGCGTTTAATGTTGATATTTATTTACAATACGGACATTTAAGTTACTGTATCTTATTTCGAAGCATCATTGAGCTTTTAAGATTGTGTTTCCTTTTGTACATGCTCTAAATGTGACAGAATAAGATGCTTAAGACTTTTATGTTAACACGATGAAAAACACGGTTTCACCTTGACATGGTGAAACAAATAACAACATTCTTCCCGCTTTATTAAATGTGTCGATGTTCGGATAATATCGATAAACGTGTTAACGCAAGATGCCGATAATCGATATTACCTCTAATAATCGAATAAGTGTGCGAACGCATTCCAAATGAAGGTACAGGTTCCGGCTTTTAAACTTGATCGGAGAAAGAGAAATCGATCTAAAAACTAAAATGGCACTTGAAATATACGAGCGTCATGGAAGGCCAGAAGTGTAGAAACACTTCGGCTTTAAAATTTGCAAAATAAATAATAAAAGTGATTTATCACCAAACAAGTCAAACCTTGATCTCAGTTAGAGAATCGATGCACAGGATGCAAGTATTAGAGTTGCGTTGCTATATCAATGTAACAGTCCGATACGTGACGGGTGTAACAGTTGTTAATCGAATAACTATGTTTTGCATTTTTACGGCCACTGGTAATAAATAACTCCTATCTCAAACCATAAAATCAATATATTTATATATTTTTCATTGAACAACCCAATACTTTGAAGTTGACAAGTTTTAAAGGAAATTAAACATATGTTCGTAATATTCTATAATAAAAATAGCAAGAGATGGTCTAACTATATTTCGATTATAAAAAAACCCATGCAGAACTAAGAATTATTAATCCATATGTCATAAGAGAAAGACTTTAATATTAAAAGCAGAATTTATTTTTAAAAAGTTGAGAAATGTCATTGAAGTAAAGGAAACAACCCCCCCCCCCTCAAAAACAAAAACAAATAGAATCTACCAGAAACCAACCAAGGCTCTGAACAATCATGTACATGTTGCACAAATTATTTCACCAAATATTTTGTTGATTTGTGCAAAGTAGATTTAAAAACTGTTAACTAGTACATATAAAAATAAACAAATAGTGAAATGTCTTATTTTATCTTTGAAACACCAAATGTTTTGTAGAAAGTGACAGCAAAAACACAATAGTGTGGAGTAATTAATTTGAGCTAATTATCAGAAACGATTTCTGCTCGTAACACTGAGTTGTTTTCGAAACTGATTTTTATTTAAATTCTCCGCGTTACAACGTATAGCGGAGAATTATTGTCTCAACGGATCGCTATACAAAACCGGTTGGTCCGGTTTTTGGGTATAAATACTCGTGCTGGTAGTTTTAAATCAGTTCTACGGAGACTCTTCACGGGTAACCTTCAACTTTGCGTTCAAATTCAAGAAATGTTGTTTTATCGGCATAATTGTTATGGTTAGTTGCGCTGTATTTGTTTAATAGAAGACGCAATATATTCAAGCATGACAGGACAGGTTCTGTAGTTCCGGTATTTTGAGGAACGTTCCGAGAATCACATTAAATATGCGATTCGTGCATTGCTACAGAAACACGGTTCCTCTTTTTCTAAAAAATGATTATTAAGAGGAGGGGTTTTACGTGGGCGGCTGGCGTTCCTATGATAAATACACAGTCAAAACTTCAAAAGGGCAGTATTGTTTTGGTGGGATTTCACAAATGTTAGTACTCATGTTTAGAGTGTGAAGTTGACTGCTCTATGCTTGAATATTCCCCCAACCCCCATCTTTGGGGTAATGTGTTTAAAGCAATATACATGTGCTTTGAAAGTTCATTAAGCAGAGGTAACCAGTCTTAAGACTAGAAAATTGTATTGTGTATAATTTATACAAGATGTTTATTGATAATATTCATGTATTTAATGTTATGTTGAGAGCCACTCCCCGACCTTTATCCGTGATTAAATGCGTCTCCACATTGCAAAACAGTGTTGTTGTTTTGTGTTAGAGAACGGTTGAGACTCGGTGAAATCTGTATCTGTATGTTTACGTAGAAGTACCAGAGCTTATATATGTTCTACGGGGAGTGGAGGATTTGGTTTGTCCCGTTGAAGGGCATTCTTGAAGCCCTCTACTTTCTGTGCGTGCAAAATTCTATCTTCCTTGTATTTCCAGTCCACAAGTGCTTTGACGGAGGATGAGTTTTTTAATTGTTCTGTGTGAAAAAGTGATATTTTAAATGCTCTAGATTTATTTGAAGTTCTATTGTCCAAGATATTTGACAAAATGTGATCAGTATAGTGTTTAGGTTTGATAGTTCTCACTTCAAGTTTCGTTGCCAAATATATGTTAGGTTTCACTCCCGGCACCAGCCCCAACCCCCTTTGGTCTTGTAGAGCATCACCAGCCGGTGATGTATTTTCGACGTTCTTGAATAGTTGTCAATTTTCATATTTGTCGAATTCGATGGATTTTGAAACGGTAATTATATGAAAATATTGCATTGAAAGTACCATGTCCACCGCCATATGTACACCAACGTTTGGGATGGTCGAAATTGCACTGTTTATTATTGTAAAAATTGAGTTGCACTCAACCCGGGGCTATGCGGCGTGGGCAGTAATATGCATTTCCATTACTGTCCATGACCAGGCTCAATCAAACCGAGCCTGCAATATTAATATATTTGTTGTTTTCGATGGCTTTCGAAGTTCCCTTTTCATCAATTTTCATCTACACTTAACCAATGTTCTAACTATACCAATTGTAAAATAACAATTTCTCCCGCATGGAATTGATCTAGGTCTTTCCGAGGAAAAGCTGAAGAAGCATCTTATATGGCGGCGTGGGCAGTAATATGCATTTAATTACTGCATTTAACAGGCTCAAACAAACCAATCCTGCAATATTCTAATATTTGTCGTGTTCAATGGCTTTCAAATGTCCGTTTTCATCTATTTTAATGAAATCAATATTCTTAGAATCTTCTTTTTTTGTATGGAAACAGAAAATACCAATTGCCAATTAACTGATCTTGACTTATCGACGGTTTTTAAAGAACCCTTTCCATCAAAATGTGTTTCACGATGTTTTAAAGTGTAGTTAACTCTCAGTTATAAATCGATGTTATCATTTATTTTAAGGTTCCATCGACTGAATTGCTTAGCCCGGTTTACTCCATTTCACTGATTAACATTGAAACAATTCTTAAAATATATCGATTAAAACTAAAACAATTCTTGGAATATATCAATTGTGTACATTTGCAAATGTCCTAAAGGTGGATATCTACAGTAAAAGTCACATTTCGCTTGTCAGTCCATCACTCTTCAAATTTTAAAGATTATAAGATCCCCTCATGCGTTCATAAATTATGGACATTTAACCGAGGTGAGGATAAAACAAAAAGTCACAAAATAGGGCGTAGCTTTTGTAAAGAGGATATACTGAAAACGGTCAAAACTGCTGAAAAATAGTCACATTATTGCAGAATTGCATATAAATGTTCAAAATTACTTGAGAATCCATATTTTAATAAGTAAAAATTATTTTTTATTAATAGTGAATATACCCGCTACAGACAATTTTGCGACTTTTGATTTTACCCATACCTTGATTAAATGTCAGTGTTTTCCAAACGCATGTAAAGTGTTTGATAATTTCTTCATAAAACAAAGTAAAAATGGTGTATCTAAATGTGTTTCAAGTTTGAAGTGCATACTTTAAATCCACGCTGAGAAAATACGATCGGTGTAGTTAGAACATTGGTTAAGTGTATTTCAATATCAAAGTAGTATATGTGCCGTATGGCGGCTGTAGAAAGTCTCCCCGTGCATTCAATCAGTGCTATTATCAATAACGTCCCATAAAGGTCGTTGAGCACAATACTTATGTGCTTTGTAAATAGTTCTTCAAAAATTACCTTTGTTTTAATATTTCGGCCAATTTTGAGATGGGTGGTTTCAATTTCCCAGCCAATAAAGATTTGGATATTGATCAGTCACCCCCAAGGGGGATATACTAAGTGCGTTTTAACTTTTGTCTTCGCCCTTGTCTGTGATATGCAGGATTTATATTCTCAGATCCCTCTGTTTTGTTCCGCCCATTGTTTTCTCGTTTAGGGCATACCCATTCTTTTATTTGGTGACCATACGCCGCTGGAGAAGGATTTTAAAAAAAAGTGTCTAAATATGTTAGCTAGACTCTACAAGCAAGCGAAACATACATGATCGTGGGTTTAATTCAGACATCAAAAAGAATGCAGGCGTAGTGTGCACAGATCTCAATGGGATCATGTAAATGGCATTAATCTAACAAAACCGCATTGAATGTTCCATTTCCACCGCCATATGCACACAATCGTTTGGGATGTTCAAATTTGTAATGTTGATTGGTGTGACTATTGAGTTGCGCTCAACCCTGGGCTAGGCGGCGTGGGTAGAATTATGTATTTCCATTACTGTCCATGAACAGGCTCAATCAACCCGAGCCTGTAATATTTTCACATTTGTCGTGTTCCATTGCTTTCAAAGTTCCTCTTTAATATATTGTTATAATTTTAAAGAATAAAAAATATAAGGCGCATTGCCGTTTGATTTTTTCAATTTTGACGATATACGTGTTAACATAAGGATCCCACATAATGGACGGGTATTCAAACTTAGAACGAACTAGAGCAATGTACGCGGTTTTACGACATTCAAGTGAAGAGTGTTTCAAATTTCTTCTCGTGAACCCGAGTGTTGTGCTAGCTCAATTTTGTAGATGTTTGCTTTGTGGTTCGACCATGTGAGATCTTGTGATATAAGGACTCCGAGATATGGATTTGAGTTAACGTGCTTAAACACTCGTATAGTTTTGTTTAGTTAGTAGATGTATGTGGTTTTATTTTTAACACGTAAGTTATGAAAATTCTAGAATAGCTACATCAACTTGTTTCTTGTCGAATGTAGAGAGAAAATCGTGCATTGTGCCGATGAGTTAAGTTGCCTTTGAATATACGGAACAAAACCGTGATTTAATGAACTTTATTTTTTTAAAGTGTTTCAAAAGAAGACTACATATAATATGTTCTAGTATCTTGGTAGTTAAAGAATTAAGAATTACTGGTCTGTAGTTCTTTGCTAAGTGTTCTCATTTCTTGAAGACCGGTGAAACGTTTGTATTTTGACACTCATTAGAAGTTTTCCGTGGTTTAAAGAATATAAGAATATATAACTCCGGTCGTCCACTAGTTTATCGGCACAGTTTTTAAGAATTATACTCGGTTAGCGTCAGGACCAATAGCTTTGTACGAGTTTATGTTTTTCAACTGCTTTCAGACACCTGGATCTGTTGACTTGTATCTGTAAGCTTCTTGATTTGTATTACTAGGTTGATTAAAGTTTTGCTAATTTGTGTTCTTTCGGAATACCGCTTGAAATTTTATACGCCCGAAGGCACGTTATATGTTATCGCCTCAGTGTTCGTCTGTCCGTCCGTCTGTCTGTCTGTTTGTCCGTCTGCCCGTCTGTCGTTATCAATTTCCCTTTATTCTGCAACTCTTGAAACCCTTGAAGGATTTCGAAGAAACCTGACACAAATGTTTAATAAATTGAGCCGATGTACAGAAGCCATGTTCTGTATGGCTTTCTTCGAGGGTAAGGTTGGACTCAGGGATCAAAGGTAATATGACTTGTTTCCCCACCACTTGGTTACTCTTGAACACTTTGAAGTATTTTGAATACACCTGAAATATGTTCACTTTGAGATGACGTACAGATTGTGTATTCCAGATGGCTCACTTCAAGATCAAGGCCACACTGAGGACTGTGTGTATATTGCTCGGCATTTGCTCGGCCTTTGCTCGGCAGTTCTCATGTTTAGTAAATTATATTCAGACTTGTAAATTTCCAAATAAGTCGATGTGGAAGAGAATCTGTAAAACCTCTATAAACAAATTTGAAACAGTAAATTGGTCAGAAAGACTTTCTTCAGACAACGATTTTTGCAGATTTAATTTTTTACATGCTAATATTGAAAATGCGATAATTTGGGAATGTGCACATGATTCGAAAACTTTACTAAATGCATTTAAAATAAATCAGTTATGGATCAATTAAACGAATCTCAACCAAACTCCCTTCCTATGCGAACGATGTGGAATACTTTCAGATGATGGTGTAAAACACAGTACATTGGAGTGCTCCGAAACTGAGTCAATAAGAAAAGCATTTTTTTATCAGTTATTAAACGAATTTATTGTTAATGAACTTAGAAATGATGATAAAGAATCAAAGTTTCAAAAACTTATAGGCAGGCAAATAGATGCTATCAGTAGTAAATCAGTGCATAAGCACTTATTAAGAATTGCTATATCTTCCGTAGTCAAAGCTCTGTAAATAAATAAAACCATACAAATTAAATAATGTATTCTTTATTTACAGCTCTCTACTATGGTCATGTAAAAAAAACAAATTCGTTTTTACAAAAAAGGAATGTTAACTTCTTATCTTAATAATTAATCTTACATACTAATAAAAAACCTGTTAGAAACATGCATAAGTCTGGTTTTTGCGCTACTGTTGTTATTGTTGTGCACGCGTTCCCATGTTTGCCTGCATGAGAAAACGCGTTATTCCAATTGTAACAAACTTATTTTTTATAATCATTAATCATAAGTTAATTATGTTTCTTATTATTTTTTATTATACTTGAATGCCGAAATTAATTTAGCATAATGACGGTAAAATCCTCTTATTATAAAATTATAATAGATTGATATTGTCAAATGTGTTAGTCGGAGATTATTTTTGGAAATCTGTCTCGGGTCTTAACCGTCTAACTATTTGGGCTGGAGTCGTAGGGCTCGGTCGGGTCCCATAAGTCTGATTTGCTGAAATGGCGTAGGTGCACCATTTCGGACAATCGACCGCTTGGGATTTGAGACTGGTCTCCGGTCTCGGTGTTCTGTTCCCGAGCCTGGTCACCAATTCGACCGGTCGCACACTTGAGATTGTGATTTTCATTTTTTGCCTTCTATGTTTTTGTGATCTTATGTTTATGTTAAACACTGTCATGTAACAGCTGCCCTGTACTAAATAGTGGCTACCCTGTGGCAGTCTGCAAGCTGGCGACCAATGAATCAACAAAAAGGTATGTGTTATTTTGTTTTCAATTTGTATACATATTGTCAAGTGTATACTTGTATACTTGGATCAAATAACTAAAAGGATTGTTGATTAATTAAATGATTGGTTGCTTTATTGGCGGTCTGTCCGTTTGACCCTGTAATTGATAAAAATAAATGACCTTATTGGCTATTTCAAAACTGAAGCGAGAGCGACGACTGATTTCGGCTTTTTATTCTATGACAACTTTGTTACTCTCCCAATATGTGATATCCTTTCGAAGCGCCTCTGATTGCCTATCTTGTGGCATAACTATTAATCTGAACAATTATTTTGTTTTTCATAAACTCCTATTCAAACAAATTGTTGTTGATACCCTGTACCGCCACTCGGATTATAAGAGGGTGCCTTGTAAAGCCGTTGGATTAGTGTCGAAAAAGATAACACGTATGTTCTACTTTTCCATGAAAACAGCTACCCTGTAGAACTCATTTCTTCTTTTTATGACCTAATTGTAAGTGACATATTGTATATCTATAAATGTTATCTTTACCACTGGCCGTTCCAATATGCAGCCGGCAACACTGAAGTTGTTTTTTGTTTATTGTGCCAAGTTATTGTTGCAAATAATCCTTTTCAAACTCAAGTTCTCTCATCCTCTCTATTATTAAACTATTATAGGCCGTAAAACCAGGTGTTTAACGAAAACCTTTTATTTTGATTCGGCGTTCGGGCGTGTGTTCACTCAAAAACTTGAGTTTGCTTTGGCCAAACTTTGTGCGTGGGTAGGTTTTTTGAAGACTACTCAGGACTGCTACCCAGATGTGATAAAGGTAAATGACTACTGGTGGGCGGTATTGTATTTTCAATTTTGTATAATCAATTTTGTGGAAATAAAGAGAATATAAGATCACTTTTCTGTGTACAACATGGATGGTAGCTTCAATTTGTTTGTGTTGTTAAGATATTTTTTTTACCTGGTTAGGATATTCGAGGTTGGGACTTTGTTTTTTTTTAAATGTGTTTTATATAAGTACAATATATTTAATTGGACCGTTTGATGCTTGTATTAGTTTTGTGGGCTTCAACAGTCTAAATTTTGCTCACATCCTCTGCTATTACCCTTCGGGCGCATATTTTTTTTTGCTTTGCTCTTTTTTCTTGTTCTATGAGTATTTCAGATTTATTAGTAGCATCTGATAATAAGTTTCTTTTTTCTTTACCACCTATACTTTTATTCTTATTTATATGATTCCAAAAAGGTTTTGAGTAATTTTTTTGCATGCCTTCGAGGATGACTTTATTTACCTGATCCCATTGAGATCTGTGCACACTACGCCTGCATTAATTTTGATGTCGTCTGAATTAAGTCCACGATCATGAATGTTTCGCTGGCTTGTAAAGTCTAGCTTACCCTTTTAGACATTTTAATCCCTGTTCAGCCAAGTTAGATTTATATCAGGGCTATCCGATCAACCTTTTTTGGGGTTGTCCCGGTTAGCTCAATCGGTTGCGTAGCAGGAATTGCAGTGCTAGGCGCTGTCGCTGTGACGGTGCGGGTTCGCTCCCAGCTAGAGACACTATCATTTTATATTTATAGACTTTAGATGGAATATTCTTATCCACACTGGTCAAACTGGTGTCATCAGAAATATAAATATTTGGCTATTCCTTCATTTAAATATTCAAGTGATTTCTTTAGATGTTAGATACTTTGTTTTTCCCTTGGGTATGTAAAAAGATCCCACATATTTATTTTATTAACTTTAAGAGATATTAAGGCTAGATCAAGTTCTCAGTCTGTGATTAATGCAACACATTCGATGGGTGTTATATTAGATAGGACTGCATTGAATACTCCATCTCCATCGGGTTGCATGATCATTTCTTTATATTCTTCTGGGAAAATTGATTTAATGGCATTTTCATATGGTGATTTACACCTCGATACCATTACTCAGTTCCACATTTAATGTCTGATTTTATGTAATTAACTGCTTGTTTCAATTCCGATGTGTTATTTCTAATACTTTTACAGTTTACATTCAATATTCTTAGGTTTTGCTTCGGCGGTAAGTTATATGTGTTGACATTTGTTGATAATTTACTTCTTTTTTCCCGGACTATGTACTTGAATGATTGTGTGGGAGAAATCCTTCGGACTACTAGAATGGAGCGAGAAAATACCACTGGACTAACAGAGTCAACGGTGATGTTCAACGCAAAAAGTGGTTCAAATTTGTTTGAAAGTTGGATTTCGTTACTTCAAAATGTAAAACTGTCACAATTTAAGCTATCACATTTAAAGCATTTTCATACAACACTTGGTCTTTCAACATTTCGAAAGTCGTTACTTTACAAGGAGAGATAGATTCGATGATACCAGACGCTGCAATCATCACATGCTATTCCCTGCTGGTTCAATGTTACTAGCATGTCGTATAATGCAGATGGCCAGACACGGGCTTTTCTATGTGAGTTCTAAGACCTGGGCTCAATTCAGTGTCACCAGCCAATGTTAATATAGTTATTATTAGGGAAGTGTTTACTTCAGCTTTACGAGAAAACATTTCGGTTTTATGACTTGGTGCAATATTATGACGAACTGACTTGGGGTAAATTACTTTTAAATTATTATTATTAAATTACTATTGTATGGTTAATTCTTAATTACAATGACACCACTTCCCAAATGTTATTATTAAATGACAATTACTTTACAAAAGTAATTAATTATATTTAAATTATATACTAGTACATGTAAGTGCATTTAGGCAATACATAATGCTTAAATGCATTTTGTCTTGTTTACATCTGAACAAATTTGTACACTATTAATATTTTTCAGTTTGGATCTCAGTAAAAGCTTGATATCAATTGTTGATTTTATTTGTTCAATTAGTTATTGCACCAAAATTCATCTGAAACAAACTGCTACTTGCTGTCAGGTTGATAATTGAGATAATCCTTAAAATTAAGAGACCTTTGGCAGTCACATTACACAGTTCAACGGGTAAAAATCAGCGATAATACACTGTCCAGATAATGATAAATGCCCTGCTTTGTATCATAAGGAACAAACTTAATTTGAAATTTCAGACATTCGATCAGTTTTCATGGTTAATTAACTCCAGCCCCACCATTTAAATGACCAGTTTGCACGCTAAAGCACAGACAAAAATATAAAACATTCACAGCGCCCGAACGTTGCAGGAGCGTTCCTTGAACGGTAGGGAGGTCGACCAAACGCTCGTCACCGCTCAATAAAATGAAATAAAAAATCGAAAACACGGGCGTTGGTTTAGCAGTGCACCGCTGAAGCCAGCGTTGCTTTAGCGTTGGTTTAGCGGTAGCGAGCGTTGGTATAGCTGTGACGCGAGCGTTTGGAATAGCGACATTCTCGTAAAACGCTTATAACCGCTCCACCAACGTTTTTGCAACGTTTAATCGCCGCCCGGGCAACGCGGGCGAAGCAGCGGTGGTGCAGCGTTCAAGAAATCGGCGTTTGTCTAGCGAATCCACGAAATTTCGTTAAGCGGTGCCAAACTTTGTGCGTTTGTGAAGCGGGGGTGAACTTTGCCGGGGCGGAAAATTTTCCCCTTTCTCACCGCTTGCAGTATTTTGTGCAGCAGTTTAATCAATTTCGATTTTAATGCTGACTTTTATCCTAATACTTCAAAGATAGTGAGGAAACAATCTCTGTCTGATAGTTTGTATGTCTCTCCGTCTAATACAATATTTAGAGCAATTATTTTGGTTGTGATAAAGTGCATCCGTCGCAAGCGCAGAAGTACAATCATGATATTTGACAGCGGGAATTTTTTTTTAATTATCAATATCAAAGTTTCTTTTCGTGAACTAACAAAATGACATAATGATATAAAAAGGTGCTAACACTGTCATATTAGACCTAACTTTCACCATATTAGTTTTCTGGATTGTGAATTTTATAAGAGTACTACCTGTATTTTTCCTCAAATAGCAAATAACCCGTAAACTATGTTTTGAAAGTCTTTTAGTCACGAAAGTAAGTCTTTCGATCTGCCGGTTTCAGATGAAAGAGGGTGAGACACGCCTCTATTAAAAATTGATGAGCGTAATATAAACCTGGCTTTGAAACATACACAGTTAAGTCTCTTTACTAGCCAGAACAAATACGTGTACAATCCAGATAGCACCACACTCCTCTTATGTGAAGCACTGAATCACAGATTTTAATTTAGATATTAAAGGTTTTGTAAGTTATCATTTTTATGGAAATAAAACAACACCAAACGGGGCC
The DNA here is from genome assembly GCA_038501625.1 of Corbicula japonica. NCBI lineage: Eukaryota > Metazoa > Mollusca > Bivalvia > Venerida > Cyrenidae > Corbicula > Corbicula japonica. The sequence continues at coordinate 1,539,330 of JAZAYU010000047.1, forward strand.
GATTTAGCGGGGGTTTATCCATCTATTTTAAAGAAATATTCGGTAGTAAAATTTCTATCGTTGAAAAGCACTGGTATTATTTGGTTAAAATGTTGCAAAACGATGTTTACTTTTGATGAAGATGTTTATATATGCCATACATATATTCCGCCGAAAGGCTCAAATGTTAATGACATTAATGAATTTGATTTTTTTGAAGCATTCCAACAGGTTTAGAGAAATATAAACCATTGGGCACAGTATTCGTTACGGGCGATCTCAATAGCAGATGTTCCAATAACGCCGATCTTTTAGATTTTGATACATTTTTAGATGCTGACAGTCAGCTGTTAGACATTGTTTACACTCCCCCGCGTGTCAGTATGGATCACGTGATGGGTACAAACGGTAGGCGACTCCTTGATCTCTGTCGGTCTGCTTCTATTTTTATCGGTAACGGTCGTCTGCATAACGACCTCGGTGTAGGAGATTATACATTTCATTCTATAAACGGATCTAGTGTTGTAGATTACCCATTATTGTGCGCAAATACTATTAAATACATTTAACATTTTGAAATATTACCTCCAACTGAGGACCACTCTGGCATTTACTTTAACATTATGGGAAAACGCAACGTACAATCATCTGATCATTCGCATGAAGACCAAACATTTATAAAGTGGGATGAGGCACAAAAAAAAGATTTCCAACAGCTGTTGCATACAAAAACTGAAGCACTATCATAACTTACTCATTCTATTTATCAATGTGACAGTATTGATGATATAACTTGTGGTATCACAGACATATTAAAAGATTGCACACATGTATACTATCTTTAAAAAAAGTACTATCACACACCCTTACATAAGCAGCAAAATAGTTCTCCGTGGTTCAACGCAGAATGCAATAATGCGAGAATCGATTTCAAACGGATAAGGAATACTTTTCTAAGAAATAAAACGAATGAAAATAGAAGTCAGTTTATAAATGCTCGATAACACTACAATCGCATAAAGAAATTCTATAGAAATAAATATAAGGCTAATGAAAAACGTTAATTAACGAATCTAGGAATATCTAAAACCAAAAACATTTTGGAAAAAAAACAATATAAGAAAAACAATGTCAAACCAAACAATTTAAATCTTTCAGATATATTTACACATTTCAAGAATCTATACGGTACTGATAACACGAGTAACGAATTAAATGATGACGATTTACGTGACGTCATATACGATGAGGACCTCGACCAAGAGATAACTTTTCAAGAACTTAAGCAGGCGGTACTCTAGCAAAATAGCGGCAAAAGCAGTGGTATTGATACTATTTTTGCTGAGATATATAAACACTCGTTCGATATTTTAGCTCCATTCCTCCTGTTGTTATTTAACAGACTCTTATCTAAAGGTGAATATCCGACGTCCTGGGGTACCGGTATTATAGTACCAATTTTTAAGGGTGGGTATATCGAGGATGCTCAAAACTATAGAGGGATAACATTGATAAACATTATTGCAAAGATTTATTCACAAATTATAATAAATCGTCTCAAAAAGTGGTCTATAAAACATGAGAAAATAATTGACAATCAATTTGGTTTTCAAAAAGGAAAGCCCACAATTGATTGCATTTTTATTCTTCATTCCCAACTAAAACATTAAGCCTAAAGAAAAAAATGTACTGTGCCTTCCTAGATTATGAAAAATGTTTTGATAAATTGGATAGATCGTATCTTTTTCATAGATTACTTCACCAAAATGTAAGTTCAAAATTAGTTAAGGCTATCCAAAGCATGTATACTGTTGTAAAAACATGTGTGAGGTTTAATGCACACTTGTCTCCTGTTTTCGATTCCAATATCGGGGTGAAACAGGGGGACCCCAGTTCTAGTCTTCTATTTTTATTTTTCATAAATGACATTATGTAAAATATTAACTCTAATATAGATGGTATATTCACAGTCAATGAGTTAAAACTTTACATTTTATTTTTTGCCGATGACGCAGTCTTATTTGCCCATACACCACAAGCATTACAATCTATGCTAAATGATTTACAAATATACTGTGACACATGGGGTCTTAAAGTTAACCACAAAAAGACGAAAATTATGATCTTTGAAAAAAGGACGTCACACTACTCACATTTTTACATATAATAACACAATTTTAGAAGTAGTAGATTCATTTAAGTATTTAGGAATACATCTGTTTAAAAATGGAGGATGGTACAGATCACAGAAACGCATAGCACAACATTCGCAATTCGCTCTTCATCCACTAATCTTGACGGCTTGTATGGTGAAACGGGACGATATCCAATGAAAATAAGACGCAAGCTCGTTCTCATGAAATATTCATTAAAACTTTCAAAGGCTGATAATAGTTCATTATTAAAACAAATATTCTGTATGTTAAAACATGATGCTGATAACAGCTGCACATATGGTGAACTTAATTGGGCATTCCAAATCAAGAAAATATTAAAAGAAATTGGTATGTCATATATATGGAATATAGTCAATTTAAATGTAACATTTTCAGTCAATAAAACAAAGAATATTAGATATATATGAACAGAGCTGGTATGCAGGCATAAATAATTCAAACAGACTTTCATTTTACTTTTTACTGTATTTACAAACATGACTTTTGTTTAGGAAAATATCTTAGTTGTGTAAGTAAAAATAACCAGGTTTAGACATTCATCGCACGACCAAGCCATTGAGAAAGATAGACATACTAATACTAACAGAAACGATAGATTATGTGTACACTGTAATATGAACGCTATAGAAACAGAATATCATTTTCTTCTAGTTTGTCCAAAATACTCAGATTTACGGAAACGATTATTTAAACCATATTTCTTCAGATGGCCAAATTTACAAAAACTTGAATGTATCATGTCGTCGAATAACACAAAAATGATAAACAACTTAGCCAAATTTGTTCACATTGCATTTAAATCCAGAAATAATATCTAGTATACCAAAATTAGCACTAAAACTAGGTACTGTCATCAAATGCCTATGTTATATTGTTTAAATTAATATCTGTATTGCTATAACTTAATCAAAAATGTGTTGTTAAAGGCTGTCACGATTTTTATTGCTAAAACATCGAAAATTGTCTTTTTAAAGGTTGTTAATTTTGTATTTTTGTATTTCTGTAACTTCTCGAAAATTTTTGTCTTGAAAAAATGTTACGCTTTAATTAAGATATAGTAATACTGGTATTTTTTTATTAACACAGACCGCGTATAAAATATGTTTTTATTTTTAAATTGGCACGATTAGTATTTGTACATGTTGTATTTATATAGATGAAAAAAGAAGCCACCGAACAAGATTAATGTCATAATATTGCTATTGCAAGCTTGTTTTTATTTAGCCTGTTCATGAGGAAAATTCAGTACATTAACATACTCGTATATTTATATAACTACATGTATATATAAAAAATATGTAGCTAACGTGTTAAAATTATCGGGTAACCTGATCCATTCAACAAAGAAAATGATTCTGATAAAATAATTATAACAAACAATTAAACATCAACCACTCGCTTGTGTTCAGTTTTAAATGGTGGTTGCGACCGGAATTTAGATGCTTTAGTTAGATTTTAGTATGCATTTGTTCGTGAAATGGTAAAACTGTTTTAGCAATATAAAATTTATAAACTAATACATCTTATATGTTTTAATAAAATACACTAGTAAAAATGAATAATGACAATTAATTGGTATTCATACATAATATATGAAATAATGAGGCATATTAATCATCTGAATTATCGGGGCGTGCAATAACTATGTCCCTTGTCTGAATATCGATTATTCGCTATTCCGTTGATTTGAACTTATTTCCTAGGACCGGACAATTTCAAAATATCAAAGTTCAACTTTATTAACTAAATATGTATACTGGACTAATGAGGGAGAGTCTGGCGTCAAATGTAAAATAACTAAATGGAATATAAATTGCTGACTGTTTCAAAGGTAATATTTAACTTTTAGTTAACGTAATAGTTAACGTTTAGCGCTTATGATTGGACGACGATGACGATATTGGCGACAAATACTGATTTCGACTTCAACTCTTTCAATAAGAATTTAAGGCGAATACAAACTTTAATTTAATTGAAAAAATTAACGATTAATTAAACAAATGGTTTAATCAGTGAAAATTGAAATTTTGACAAGTACGCTGAAAACCTCAAGACATGGCTAAAATTATAAAGAATTTTGTGACGAAGACGTTAAAACCGTTAACAAAATTTTCGTGACGAAAAAGAAAAAATAAAGTTCCGATAACTATAAAAATTAAAGAATGACAAGCAAATGGAGTATCTGAAAAACTTAATTATTGTGTCATAGAATATTTAGGCACATTTTTGTCGTGTCATCGGTGCAAATCGTATGACTCGTGTAAACAATACAAATCACTGATAGAATGAATAATAGATGGAGGATTGATCGAACGAAGGAATGAATAATTGAATTTAAAAACTATATTAGTAAATATTTATTTGTTTGAATCGGTTGGAAATTTAAATTTTCAATTTATTTTAAGGATGTTGATCAGTATAATGCACTCCTAGTAAAGGTAACAAGACAAGGACAATCTTAATTCAGTAACCTTATCTCTGTTTTTCTTTTATATAAGTTACATCAACAACAACACCTTCTACAACAATAACCACTACTACTATTACTACTACTACTGCAAAGTTTCGGCTTAAACAATTCGATTACCAAGCTAATGATGGCGTTGCGCAGATACTCTATAACGGCACATGGGGAGCTGTAGACATACTAGTATCAACCCCTGTACAGTATTATGCTGACTATTCAGCAAAAGCACTGTGCAATTCAATTGGTTATGGGTAAGATGTTTGTTCATAGAAAAAAAGCCAAAATTAATTTAATACTAGGTGGTTTACGTGCTGTATGATCCAGTTCCGTTGGAGGCAAATTGGACGAATAAGTGTATATAACAGTTTACTTTAAAGTCATCTGCAAAGCTTATCCAAAACTTTTTAAGTCAAGCCATAAATGCTTAAATTGTTAAATTGTAGTGGTTGCAGAAACTGGACTTTCTTTTAAAGAATCTGCTGGATGGGATTAAGTTTTGTGATCTTGGATTCATTCATTTAGAGCTGACTTCTAAAAACGTTACTTGTTTGTTTTACCTAATCTAATAAGTTTCATTTTGTCTTCTATCATGTCTGGTATTTTCCTCAGCGATCTTCTCATGACATTCAATAATACTGAAGTGACCAAATGTAGCATTTAAGAAAAGTTTGCTTTCAATGGTCGGATTTATATGAAAATTATTCATTTGATTTTAAACGAGTATTTAGATGAACCCCGTTTGAAAAGTTAAGGCTACTTAATCACTTGTGCACACCACAGAAATAGAGTAACTTGCTTATAAAAGAACTATACTGCCAGAAGATAAATATCGCCTTTTAAAGCGCAGTAGTTATTGTTTTATTTTAACCAAATCAAGCCCAATAACGCAGTTACTAAATTAATTTTTGCTTCAATGCTCGATACTTCCCTATTTAAATATATCTTAGATTCTTAAGCAATGCCATTTATCTTTTTAACATATATTTCTTGATTACAGATACGAGGGTTTCGCTACAAGTAACATCCATTACAAAGGAAATTTTGGCTTTCTTTTGACATGGATCACCGAATTTACTTGTACATCATTTCAAAGGTTTGCGACTGAATGTGTCAATGAAACCTCCATACGATTAAGAAACACAACAATTTCCTCGATTCTTCATTGCTACGGTGAGTACTATCAACTTATTGTCATTATCTGCTCTTTTTATCTGTGTCATTCATTTTGTAGACCACTTATTAAAGGGTACGCAACCATGTCCATTAGGCGCGTTAAAGCACAGACTTTGAAGAAGTTTTTTTCAACAGTTTTTTCAAAATTAAAATAAATCTTATCATTGTAAGCTCTGTTATTCTGAATAGTAGAACTAGTTTGCATATATTGAAAACTGCAAAAGGTTTAAAAGGAAAACAAGTTCATGGACATTTTAATTTTAAAAACATTTGCATCCATTCACATTACTGTATCTATTAATAACAAATGTAAGTACAAAAGCTGGACAAGAAAACCATTTTAGATAAAACTGCTGATTGATAAACCAACTTTAAGAAATGCGAGAAAGACTTCTTTCATGTCTCCTATCGCTTTCAACATTTAAGTTGTTTGCTGTATTTAACTAAATCCAAAATTATTTTGACAGACGACCATAACATGTTTATATATTGTTTAAGCTTTATGTGTCTTTTTTCTAGTGTGTGATTGTGTGCGTGCGTACGTGCATGCGCACGTGCATGCGTACGAGTGAGTGTGCGTGTTCGTAAGCGTGCGCGTGTGCGTGCGTGTGTTTGTGCGTGCGTGTGCGTGTGTGTGAGTGTGATCTCTATACAAATAAAACATTCCTTTAATTTATACAAAATCGTGTCGATTTCGATTACGCTATTGCGCATCAGGAAAAAGCAATATCTGGAAACTTTGAAACCGTGTGGCAAAATAAGGCTTCTGATTAGACAATATGACATTCATCCGGGCGCAATAGTCCAGATGGCTTGCTTCAGGATTTTAAAAACTTTAAGCCGCCATTTTGTTTCTCGATTCACATTAAATTTTTCAGAAGTTCTTCTTCCATATGTTAGATAACAATTAAGATTTAACTCGCCAAAAACAATAACGTAATAAGTTTCTACATTGATTAAATCCTAATATTGTCACAGAGTTAGGGTCTACTAGTAGACTCCACCGTAGAGATGCGTATTACGGTAGTTGTTAGGGGTTGTGTTAATTAAAATACAGAGTGAGAAAGTGACATTTACACCGACCCAGCATGCTCAGCCTTGAAAGTTTACTTTTTTTTTTCATTTTTACTGCAATTATCAACACGAACAGTAAGTTTAACATTGTAGTTTAGATGATAATATCGATTGCTTTCGTTTTAATTTGGTGTAAGAAAGCGATTAGGTATTGCGTTGAATTAACTCGGACATCCCGAAAGTTGCCAGACCGAAGGACCTCTTCTTCTTCTTCTTCCTTATACAGGACAGGAATCCTAAGCTGGGGTGTAATTTGTCCACGGAACTTGGTTGGGGCAAGATATTCACGTTTACCGGTAGCTGTACAATTAAAATGTTTGGCTATGTACAATTAAAACTATAGTACACACGTGAGATGTCTACGCTGAGGACAGGGGCGTGGCTGCTACAGAGGCGTGAAGAGCAGCCTTGAAGGCCTCAATGTCCGAGATTTCTGTGGTCTTTGTTATTCAGGCCTGTATTGTTCTTGGGAAGGAGGACTGCTTGTACACAGTGACGTTTGTGTAGGGGAGGAATAGACTGTTGGCACCTGTGGTCCTTCTGTCGCTGGCTTTGACAATTTGTGTTGCCTCTGGGATGTCCATCAGGTTGTGGATAATCTTGAAGAGCATGGTCAGTCTCAGTATTCTACGACGTTCTTGGAGCGGTTTCCATACAAATTCACTGACCATTGCAGTGACACATCCTGGGGTCCTGTCTGTGTAATTGTTGACGACAGATCTGGCCGCACGACGCTGGACTTTGTCAAGGCAGTTGACATCTTCTGCCTTGTATGGGTCGCAGGACGCTACGGCATATTTCATGATAGGTCGGACCATTGATATGTAAGTCGTCTCACGGACAGCTTTACTGCAACCTCTCGGGTTAAGACGGAGGAATCCAAGGGTACGTGAGGCCTTGACTGCTGTTGCCTGTGTGTGTTTTTCCCATTAAAGGTCGTCGATGAGGGTGACACCTATGTATTTCGCCCCATTGGCAAATAAGAGGAGCTAACCATGTATAGTAAGTGGTCTCCCGGCATTGGCGTTTCCCTTTTTTGATCCTCAGCACGCTTCATTTCTCTGGGTGTAAGCTCATATGCCATTTGGATTCCCAATCCTCTAAAGCAGAGAGGTCTTCTTGGAGTTTGGCAGCCTCGTTGTCGTTTCTGATGTGCTTATACAGAAGTGTATCGTCAGCAAACAGATTGGCTTATGAAGATCGACAGACAGAGGGAAGATCGTTGATGTAAACGAGGAAAAGCAGTGGTCCCAATACTATTCCCTGGGGTACTCCTGAAAGGACTTCAAGTCTCTCTGATGTACTCCCCTCTACAAGGACTTGCTGGGTTCTGTTACTTAGAAAAGAAGCGATCCATTTGAGTGTGTTGTTCCGGATGCCATAAAGGTAAGTTTATGGAGAAGACGTTGAAAAGAGACCTTATAGAAAGCTTTAGCAAAATCTAGAAGTATAACGTCTACTTGATCTTTACCAGATTTAAGGCTCTTTGCTATGTCCTGGATGGTTGAGATGAGCTGGGTCTCACAACATCGTTTTGAGCGGAATCTGTGCTGACTATGAGTGAGTAAGTTGTTAGTTTCTAAATGTTTGATGGTAGCGCTAAAGATTATATGTTCTAGAAGTTTGCCGACAACAGAAGTAAGTGAAACTGGCCTGTAATTAGAAACGATGTTCATAGGGCCTTTCTTGTAGATTGGAACAATCAGGGCTTCCTTCTAGTCTGAAGGTACTGTACCTGTTTTGGAAAATGGAGGTCAGTATAGGTGCTAGTTCGTCATGTCATCATGTCTGTGGGATGATATATGGGCATCTTATGAAGGAGCATTTTAGTGGGATTAATGTCACGTAACCATAAGTAGATGGACTGATATGGTAACGAATCATGCCGGGTGATGAAGGTAAGTAAGTACCTGGACACATGACATGGAGGAATAAATTGGTAAGTGGAAGCAATGCTCTGATTATGATCGTGTCCACTGTTGATCTCTGTGTGTAGGTTTCTGAGTTTACTTTAACTGGATTCTGTTGTGGCTGGTAGTTGGCAGCTGAGGATGGTCCGAGTAGGCTGTCTGGTAAAATTTGAGCCGGTCAGACTAGATTTCTTTTGTTATCAGACCGGATGAAAACATTTGAACTCCTTATACTTGCAAATAGCCTTATAACATGTTTCGGTCTGACAGAATTTGTTTCGGACAGACAGATTTTCGCATCTCATCTGACCAAATGTCTGACACATATTTGCAACTTTCGGGAAGTCTGTTAACTCTGGATACTGTAGACTAGACAGAACTGGTCAAATGAAATGTGACCAGCTTATGGCAATGAAGATGTTAATACTTGATCAGGACTCGAACCCATGGTTCTCAGATAAAGCATACTTTGTTGCTTTGCCAATATTGAAATTTAAGGCATGGCAAAGCTGTGTTTACCAATGCTATCTCAATAATGCTTCATTTGAAACCGAAAAAATTTTCGGGTGGAGGTTTAAAAGAGTTTTGCATAAAAAACGAAACCGTTATTTATAAAGGATTACATATATTGATTCTATTTGAATGTGGCTTATCAGGTATGTAATTTTTTTAAAGATACATATGGTTTAAGATGCTTTATGTAGCCGCCAAAGTTGCGATTCAAATATAGAAATAGGAGAAAAATTTTCCGCATTGATTTGAATAGTAACTGGGTTATGCGCGAAGGACGATCATCACGTATATTGAAAAGTCATTGTCGCGCACAAATAGTTGTGCTAACAACCTGACAAGAAATTAATGATTTTCGAGTTGTAGACGGAAACATTCTTTGATCGGTTAATTAGAGCGGCATGCGACATTTAAGTTTACGGCGATCGGCGTCTTTGTTGTAAAACACAAGCATCCCATGCATTTCAAGCGTGACTTAATAGTTCAAAACATTAATCGATAGCAGTGTTCATAGCGATAGTGGAGTGGATTATTTAGTTCATTTAACATGTATAACTCTCGGAGTTTTGGAAGGTAACTATTCGCTTTACGGATAAATGCCGTATACGTCGATCATACATGCTCGTTAGCACGATATTTATTTGTTGGAAATATTATTCTATTCTTTAAAGATGTGGTAATTCTTGAATCTACACGAACTTGCAAGAGTATATGTATACAACATTTATTTCCGAGTCGAAAATAAATGTTGCTTGCGTATATTTTTTGTAAATTTATAATTTATTTTAATGTTGTATGCATAAGTAAGCATGCTGTGTTGTATGTGTAAGTAAGCATGCCGGTCACTCGATTTTTTGAAAAAGTATAAATCATAAACTTATCAACTTTTCTAAGTATACACCTGTGTACTAGGGCATTACTGGCTTGATAATTGAACTATTGCTCTAGAACCTAGAAGCTCGATTTGTTTCTTTTATCCCTGCCATCGTGTTCTTGCTGATTTTACTCCAGATGCTCTGGTCTCGGAAAGATCATTGAGTACCCGCCCTTTGCTTTTGCAATGCTATTAGCTTCTTATGTTTTTATGTTTGTATGCTTTTGCATACAACATTGTTGAGCTGATGGGTGGGTTGGAGTTATTTCACCAAGACAATTTGTACTTGTCTTGTGATACGAGAACCTGTTGGGGCAAGTGTGAGGTTGGTGCACCCTAGAACCAGGTTTAAACCCCCAGTGGCAATTTGATTTGCCACTGACCGTTCCAAGGCGGTAACCCCTCGGGTTCTCATTTTTGTTTTTTGTTAGTGGCGTCCTTTTTGAAACTGATTATTTTATTAACCATGCTATCTCCCCCTCTCTTCTTCTTGACTGTGTGGGGAGGCTGTTTTTTTCTGAATGTGGCAATTCCTGATATGCATATTTCACCTTTTTCTAAAAGTTTCAATAAAACATGCAATAAATACTAACTGATTTATCAATAAAACAGTTTTCAAAACGATCGCCCACTTTTTGCGGTTTTTATTTTATTTCTCTTTTACTCGATGACGAATTTCAATAAAATTTTGCCTGATTGATCATGGGTACCTTTGATATTAGAAAGTATTTAAACTTTGTTTTTTTTTTATTTATTGTGTGATTTATATCACTCGTAAATTCATATATGATCATTCAGTATTTTCCGGTGGTGTAGTACGTAAATATTCGGCCACTTTTTAGATTTTAGAATAAAATAATATAAAATACAAGAATGAAATGTAGAGTAAGCCATTTTGCATGAAAACAATATGAACAAAAAGCATAATTGTGAAAATATTGCCAGTACGCAAAATATTAGTATTTGTAATGAAATAGTCTAATTTTTATTTCGATTACTGGCCATGAACAGGCCCAATCAAATCGAGCCTGCAATATTTACATATTTGTCGTGTTCGGTGGCTTTCAAAGTTCCCTTTTCATCTATTTGAAAATAAGTCAACGTCCTTAGAAAGTCTCCTTCAAAAATCACGCATTACCCCTCATTTTCGCATGTTTGATTTCCCAAAATCTAAACTGAAATGATTATGTTGTTACGAATTGTATAGTTTTACTGAAGTTTACTCAATTAATGTGCATATATTATGTAAAACGTTTTCAAATGTTTACATAATTACACAATGAAAACAACAGCTGCAATACGATTGATATAAAGCACAGTATTTTTACTGCATGTAAATGTTTGTATGCATAATACCTTTATTTGTTTGCATGATTAAGCCTTCCAAGTAACTGACATCCGGCTTAGTGGAGGTGTAATTCCGAGCGAGGGTCTTTTAGAAGCCAGGATATCAAACAGATGGGGAGCTGTACGTTATATCTCAAGATATAACTGGAAAGACGCATTCGATGATTTGATATGCCGGACTCTTGGTTATATGTAAATCGATTTATGTTCTCATACCGCGTGTCATAATTCAATTTAAACAGCACCAGTCAGTTCTGCTGGGCTGCTAACGTATATATCATTCACGTCTTTCATTGACTGTTCCAAGGCGGTAACTCCCCGGATTATCATTTTTGTTTATTGCTAGTGGCGTCTTTTTTGAAACTGATCATTTTATTCACCATGCTCTCTCCCTCTCTCCCCTTCTTGACTGTGTGGGGAGGCTGTTTTTTCTGATTGTGGCGATTTCTGATAATCATATTTCACCTTTTTTAATACAATGTAAAATGTATTCGAATTAATCCGACTCGTACATAACAATAACGATAACTGATTATGATAGATCATAACTATAATAGGCGTGTCTTGTTTTTTACAGTATGTATTGAAACATTAGTAAAAAGGGTAGGACTTTCGCTGGTTTCTGATGCACCAAACAATTGTTTGTCAGTAGCTGTTACATGAAGTTTTCTGGGCGAGTGCAACAATCTACATAAATACTGCAAAGAAATTTCCTTGACTTTGATTGAATAATTTGCCATTCATGTATATCCGTATTTACGGATCGGTCGTAGATATGAATGCACGTGCCTTAATTCCCCCTCTGGCCTCCAACCTTTTGTTGTCGTCCGCCATTTTGTTGTGAATTTTGGTGAAATTCATTAAACCTATATACTACTTTTTTAAGCAGTATGCATATGGATTACTTAAATTGATATAGAAAATAATTTTGTTCTGTTTTTAATGTTAAAAATTATCAGATTATTCTTATTTTTTAAAAATAAGTATAGAACTGACAGTCCGCCGAAACTCTATTGGAGTGGCGTCATGCAGGTAAATCAATGACGTCAAACACGTAAATATTGAGGAAAATATGCCGTGAGGACATAAATAACCGAAATCAATGAAAAACAAATGTTTTCTAATTAACCTTTGCCTGAAAAGGGCTTTGCAGTAGAATAAAACAATTATTTGGTTTCTTGATAGTGTATGTAAGAATATATTGCCTGTCCGGGTGTCATATTATCCCTCGCCTACGGCTCGGATAAATTAAATATGACACCCAGACCGGCAATATATCTTCACACACCCTGTCAAGAAACCAAATAACTATATTATAGTTTTATGTTTATCTTATAGTTATTGAACGTAACGAAGTCTCAAGATTTGTTTGTGCTGAGTAGATAATGGTTATATGCATTTATTTCACCAAGACAATTTGTACTTGTTTTGTGATACGAGAACCTGTTGGGGCAAGTGTGAGGTTGGTGCACCCTAGAACCTGGTTTAAACCCCCAGTGGCAATTTGTTTTGCCACTGACCGTTCCAAGGCGGTAACCCCTCCGGTTCTCACTTCCGTTATTTGTTTGTGGCGTCCATTTTGAAACTGATTTTTGTAATACCATGCTCTCTTTTCCTCTCTACTTTTTGGCTGTGTGGGGAGGCTGTGTATGCTGGATGTGGCCATTCCTGATATGCATATTTCATTTTTTTATCAGATACTGTATAATTTTACCCGATACTAAAAATGTTTCTAACTCACTAAGCAGTTTCTTATGATTATTGAAATATATTTCAACACATATAATGTTGATAATTGTTTATAAAAATATTAATTCTGCATTTATATCATTGTGTGTACGTGCATATTTTCGTTCAAGTGAAGAATCAGTTATACAACCTACAAGATATGGACCAGAATACGCGATTATTACAATAACTTCGACGTACCAATGTCCCAATCTAACTTCCATATTTAACATAACCCGCCTTTGTTCTACCGAAAAAGGATGGACGGGTTCCGAATACGACAATCTCTACAAAGAGATCAATTGTAGACGTAAGTATTTATAATTCTCTAGCGTCCTCACTACCATTTTTATTTATCTCTATCTATTTTATTTGCCTCGTAAATCCACACAAACGAATACCAGGTTCGTTCAACACTTTATTATTTAACTATCTCGTATTGCCGGGAATTATCATATTGGCCCAGCAATTCCCGTATTGGTCCTGTTAAGTCTTCATATGAGTTTGATATATGCCGTTAAATGAAACTTTGCACAAATGTATGTAATTATTGTTTCTAGATCGAGATCTAAAAATTCCCTCAACTTCTATTTACATAAATTCACAAAAACTAAACAACACAAAACATCATTTTAAATTCCCACATAAGTAATATGACAGTGACAACAATTTGTTGTGTCCTCGTGACTTACATATGTTAACTTTACGAGATATTAGTAAAAGTGCGTTTGACCTTCAATTTTCTGGTTGCGTAAACGGACGACAATCACTGATTTCTCTTTTACAAGTTGAAAGTTTTTCTTTACAAAGAACACAACATTTTCATTTCAGTAACATTGCACTAACTTGGGAATTTAAAATTGTGTTTTGTAAAGCTTAGTGTTTGTGAATTTATATAAATGGAATTTTAAAGAATTTTAAGGTCTAGCTTGTTTCTTTACTATTCTGACGTGTCTTTCTGTATGCAAAATCAAGATACATTAGTAAAATTCATTTGTGCAAAGTTTCATTGAACGGCATTTTGTCATTATTGAGATTTTGAATAGGGTTTGGAGGAGTGAGGCAAGCCCTTAATCAAGTGAATTCACATTGGCCATGTTATTGGACCTTAGACATTCACATTTGTCGTTGGCTTTCGGCCTTGGGCTAATCTTAATAGTCTCGGCCCAATAACAAGGCCATTATGAATTCACTTGATTAATAACATATTATTAATAACTTATATTATTTGAACTGTATTCCATTGTGTTGTTGTCTTTACTCCTTCTTAGCAATACGGTTGGTGGACGGCCCGTCTGCTCTAGATGGTCGGGTGGAAGCTGGACTGTTTGGACAACTTCGAAGTATTTGTGGATTGGGTTTTGATGAGCACGCTGCCAATGTCACATGCACTTCGCTAGGATTTAGGTAAGCGTTCCGAAAACTTAGTAATGATTACTGATCTTATGTATTAATTGCGTTATATAATGCTCCGTTTCGTCATTCCTTTTTAATTGGCAAAAAAGAGAAAAATATCAAAATCTCTTAAACGGCACAATGCAGATTATATCAAACTTTGCACAAGTCATTGTTATAATGTATAATTATTTTACCTACTAGTAGTTTGTTAAGAAAAGTCATAACAGTAAAAAATAGTTCTAGACCTAAAAAAATTATTCCTTAAATTGTATTTGCAAACCTTTATTACAAAAACGAAGCAAAACAATTCTAATGCCAACATGAGAGAAATAATACTGAAAATAATACGTAAGGTCCTTGAAAAGCAGTTTCAATTGTGAAGAGAGAAACCAACATTTTATTTGTTATACAGTTTCGCGAACAGCAAATGAGTCAAACACACTTTTACAAATAATTGATATTGTAAATATTTGTTAGACCACAGAACCTTAAATATTGTTGGCAGTTCTCTATTTCCCATGAAGACATTTAAATTGATGTTTAGTGTTGCTTCGTTTTTATGATATATTGCAAATAGTATTTTAGGGATTTAAGGACTAATTATTTTCATGCCTCCGCAGGGAGGCATACAGTAATCGCACCGTCCGTCTGTCCTCCCGTCCGAAATGTCCGTCCGGTAAAATCTTGTCCTCGCTTCTTTTCCAACACCGCTTGAGGGCTTTCATTTAAACATTTATATTTGTTTTTGATTTCATTGAAACTTCACATGAATGTTTGTCACCAAGCCCAGTTGTGCATATTGTCAGGAATTCCCGCTCGTTTTTGTCGAGTTAGGGGCCCTTAGTAATTTTTTACTATGTAGGTGAATTACATAAACCAAATCTTTATATAAAAATCTTGTCTACGCTTCATCTCCAAATCCTGCTTGAGGATGAAACTTAACGGGAGTGTTTTTAACACCAAGTCTTGTTTTGCATATATCGTAATGGGGTTTCCACTCGGATGGATTTTTTATTATTATTATTTAGATTGTTCCTTAAAATGGTTATATTTTACTACAACTTGATATAACTTGATAATTACTCTAGATATGTACTATGATACTTTAAACAAATGATCTCTCTCATATTTCAAATTATATGCAGTATGCTTCATCTTATTCACAGGCATATTTTTATTGCATTATGTATACCAATTTCATTTCAAAGCTGCATTTTGGGGGCATATGTCAATGTTCAGTGACTGCTCTTGTTGTTTACCGTTCTAACTATTCTAAGCGTATGTAAGCGAAGTGCGTTTTGCCGTTGTGGAGATTTTTGATAGTGTTCTTATTAATGACAGCGCAATGAAATATGCCGTGACAACTGAAAGCACCTTAAGAAAAGTTAACGATAACGATAAGTTGCTTTTAAAATTGGAGCTAGAGTCAGTCATACCTAAGACAAATTACTTTTAACATTTGAAAAATGTTTCCTTCTGACCAGACGTTAAACGGTAAGTCATTTTTTATTATTACGTATGAGTCACTTTACGCCTAATTCACTGGGCGCTAACGCATGTGACGACAAGTGCTGCGCAACGACAGTGCGTGTACGTTGCACATCGAAAGATTGTTTACATTACGACGACATTTATCACGTGCTTGTTTCATATTTGTGTATTTCGGACTAATTTTACTTCAAATGGAGATCCAATAATGATGGTAAATGTTATTTAATATAAACTGACACCTCTTGTTGTTATTCGTGGTGCTTTAGTTTAGATAATGTCATGAAAATAGTTTATTTTTAGGTTTCCTGCACAATGTCATCTACATATTAACTTCCCAAAGATAATACTAATGACATGTATAAACATTCTAATTTAGTGTATAAATGATGTGATATGATAATGATACGAATATTGCGTCTGTGTTTCTGAATTAAAAACCAGCAGTAAGGCTGTTTTTCATCATTATATGGTGTGTGCGCGTTGCACAGAGACTGTGTATGCTGTTCAACGATGAAGAATTTTACGCATGTGTTAATCAGCGAAATCATTTTATAGTTTTTACAGGGAATAGACAATGCTGTATGTCGATACTTCTGTGTTTCATTTGGCAGTGAAACATGATGAATCAAGTCAAAGTGCAGTGGTCCACCCAGAGGAATATTTGTCTTACATCTATGAGACAGTCTCTTCGTCAAAAATAAGATATAAAGAAAGAACATTTGAAGTACCTGGTCGTAGTGTGGCGACAAAAACCAATGCTCTATGATTTGGTGAATTAACTGGGAACATCAGCATTAGTGGAAAGCAATGTGAGATATTGCAAATATAAGATACACGTTTACCTAAAGATTACTTTAATTAATATAATCTAAAGACCCTGTCACACTATGCTACGTTTCTACTGCGTTGGCACGGCAATGTTCAGTTCTCCACTATTCATGTGCTGTAGGGGGCTTTTCAAAATCCAAAGACTTAGAAAGAATACCTTTTAAATTTTGCTAATCTATATTAGGAGTGAAACAAAGTACATGCACGTTAGTGAATTAGGCCGTTATCCGTTATTACTCAAACGATATGAGCATAATATTATAAAATTTTGGCTTAACGTTATTTACAGTGAGAACATTATTTTGAAAACCATAGTATACGCTTCAGTCCAACTACATGAAAAAGGCACCCAATCTTGGGCTTTTAAAATTCATGGATTACTAAATGAGTATGAGTTTTCTGATGTATGGAACAACCCTTTTCGATATGATAATAAGTATTTTGTCAAACTTTTCAAATAAATGGTGATTGATTGTTTTTTGCAACAGCAATCAAATGATATATCAAATAGCTCATTGTTTAGTAATATATTTGTGCATTTATATAGACCATCTGAAATGGCTGAATATCTTAAAATTCTTCGTAATAAAACATACAGAAATTGTTTATCGCGTTTAAGATTATCTGCACATAAACTTCGAATTGAAACTGGTAGATTTGGTGCCAACAGATTACCAAGAAATGATTTATGTCAGTTTTGTAATAACAACGATATAATAGATCAATTCCATTTTATATTTGTATGTGATTGCTATTCCAATATACGCTCACTCCAAATTTAACCTTTTTACTATAGACGACCGAGTATGCATAAGCTGATTGAATTATTAAGTACAACGAATAAATTTAATTAGTCAATTTATGTAAATATATACATAATTATACATTTATATATTTATACGTATACATATATACATTTTGCTACAAAACACCGAAATGTACTTCTTAATGCCATGTAAACAATTGAATCAACGAATCAACGAAGTCAGCAATCATGCACTAAAAATTTTTAAGTCTATTTATTTCTTCAATTAAAAATAAAACGGGTATTCTACACAAAATTCCGATTAAGTTAACTATATCACAGCATATACAAAAATACTGCATTTTTTCTAAATTTTGTTTGGAAATGAAATGCTGTAAATGTTCGTTCTCCATTTCTATTTTGATAACAAAGAATATTATTTGACTGTATTATCAAGCTGTTACAATTGTATTCATGTAGTACCATGATATTGTGTTTTGTATGAATTATGTTGATATGGAATGACTATGTACTTAGATGTTTACGTCAATAAATGATTTATCTATCTTTAATTTTCAAGACTAAGGCTGTGAGATCGCAAGAAAATTGTCAATTTTTTCGTGAAGATGAAGATATTAAGACGTCCACACAGCGACCAAGGCGTTGCTACGGAGTTCCCATAGTGTTCTATCGCGTTCCTACGGATTTATTGTTGGCGATTGTCCGTGCTCTCGTGGCGCGTGCACTGCTTTCACTGCAATTTCACGGCACTAACACTCCGCTGACGGCATGCAGAAGACGTTCGTTTGCTATTCCTTAAAAACGAAGAGAATAGACACATCTTCATAAATTATTTTGTTTGTTCTTGAACAGTGGAATCTATGCATTTGGTCCCTCCGTCGTCGTCCCAGATTGATATGCACAATTTATTTTCTGGACTTGTATATCGGCATGCAATAGCCAGGCTTGATGCCATAGTGAAATTAGTGTTTATTTGCAAATCTTATAAATGGATATAATTGTGTTCGTCTTTTTAATGCAAACGACACTGAAAGCGGTTAAAGCGCACTAAAGCATGTAGTCGTTGTAAGAACGCAATAAAATAAATAACACTCTATATAAACGCAGTGGACGCGCCGTACAGACGCAGTGACGTCTCTGAGATTGTCATAAAATCTCCTTACAAGCGCCACTTACAACCACAGCATTCGCACTTCGATCTCTGTGCGCGCCGGTAGAGCTCCTGTGTCGTTGAAGTAGATATTACTGTGTTGCTACGGCAACCTTACGGCGACCCCGATGCGCCCTTTTCAGAACACCTAGCGACCGCATTTGTTTTGTGCATGCTCAAACGTCTGGCGGCGTTCTACTGGCGATTCCACTGCGTTCCTGCGGCATTGTTACGTACTGCGCGGACCTCGGAGTACTTGAACCCCATAGGATCGTCGTGTGAAGGGTTTATCTGTATAAACTGCACTGTTATATTTTAAAAGGTTGTACGTTGAACTTTTTGTACTACGCATCATCATTGCTAACTACTTAAAAGGAAATAAAAGTTTTTCTTAAGCAATTTTTGAAGCCGTGGGACAGTATTCAGAAACAAAGAGAAATGTTGACGTTATAAAAAGAACTTCATTGTATAAATAGATTTGATTGCAAAATATGATACATGTATAATTGTAGTACATACATTTATAACACTTATTACATTTATATGTTGCATGGTACACTGAGATGAATAAATTGATATATAAAATATATTAGAAATATTTCTGGGTAGGTATTTTAACTCGAGTGCAATGATTTTATGATTCGCTTAAGATGTTACATGACCACGGCCCCTGGGAAAATTTGCACCAGTGTTAAACCTTAAAAAGAATATGTGAGTTAATATATCAACAACATTCAACTAATAAACTCTAAAACGTTCGCAAGTGGTTATCCTCGCGATCGAGATGAGAATAATTATGCAGACTTTTCACTGATAATTCTTGTGTGTCTGGCTGCCGCAAACAGCATTTTCCACACTCGGTCAGGTCTTTGCTGTCGCATTATCGTTATTATTTTAGCCCTGCAAAAATAATGTGCATTCATTTAAGTAGGTGTTACTTAATGCACTTAAAAACTTTCTGCTCAAGCCGGGGCCAAAGGGTGTAAGAAATGTAGCACTTTGAATTAACACTGATGTACAACATGTATTCAACAGAAGGTTCGAACATTCCCTTTAATGTATAATTCCTTTTAATTTATCCTGATGAACTAAAATGCTTTTAAGCTATGTGTTTGTACTGTCTATTATCAGAAAGAAAAGTATAGGTAGTTTATTAATTTATCAGTGATCTGACACCTTGAAACCGGTGCCCCGTTTTTATTCAATTATATGTTAACATATGTCATGTTAAAAGCAGAGCCTATTTTCATATTTAGAGCCTTCATTATATTTAGACATAAATTTGCTTTCATTGCGTCATTAACCATTGTAATTTACTTAACATGTCCCTTTCAGGCCATATTAGCCATCCCATGGCCCACAAAGCAAAAAGTGGAGACTACTTTATGTCAGCAATTAACTGACTTTCTCGAATAGGAACATACGGTGATGTATACTTAAGGACTTTGAAAACGCACCCTTGGGATAAGTGTATATAAACATAGAAGACGCCTTTTATATCAAACATATTATATAGCTGTGTAAAGTACAACTCATTGCCGTCATTTTGATACCAAAATATTTAAAATTGGTTCATTGATAATAAAAATATCGCGTGTTCAAGACAGTAACCCTGAAATCAAAAGTAACACTTTAGCCAATAGTGCTTAGATTACCACTGTATGCATGATGAACTTCTCTATCGGTACTTTAGAAAGGAAATCTTTTAATTTTCTGCACCAATAACACGATAATTTCGTGTCAATACCTTTTCTGAATGTTTTAAATGCTTGAATGATCAAAACCTAAAGGAATAAATGAATATTCATTATGAAATTGGTCACTCAAAAATCCACTCAGAATTTACACGAGGATTGCATGGAAATCCGTCTTTTTTCTTAATTTTCAAACAAAAAGCAAATTTAAACAGAAATCATGATAACTTAGTGGCATTTAAACAAAGTACATGCTTATGAGATAATGGTCCTGCAGATAAATCGGCGTTGGATGGCTTTGGGACAGATACAGGCTGGTGTATCTTACCAGCGGGTCGCCAACCTTTATGGGGTTCACCGTTCCACCATTTCCAGGCTTCATCAACGCTATCGAGCAACTGGCACCGTTAGAGACCGACCTAGACCCGGGCAGCGTAGGGTGACCACAGCGCGTCAAGACGTGAACATTCGCTTGCAGCACATTGCCAACAGGTTTCGGACACCTGCAGAAACGGCAAGAACGATTCCAGGTCGTCGGAATCCGACAATCCATCCACGCACCGTCCGCCGTCGTCTAAAAGCTGCGGGTCTACGCTGTCACAGACCGTACCGAGGTCCATGCTTGCTACCACGTCAAAGGGTCGCCAGGAGACGATGGGCAGCCGCCCATGCACGTTGGCGCTTAAACAGATGGGACACTGTTTTGTTTTCCGACGAAACCAAAGTAATGGTAGACTCCAGTGATCGACGACAGCGTGTGTATCGCCGCCGTGGTGAAAGGTACAGCGATAGGTGCGTAGTTGAGGAGGATCGCACTGGACGAGCGTCGACGCTGATATGGGCCGGCATTACAGCCAACCGGAGAACGGACCTCGTGTTTCTGGACCAAGGTGTCGGGCAAGGGGGAAGGAGGCGTCGCCAGGGTTTGACAGCTCAGCGCTATATCAACACTGTTTTACAGCCTGTGTTGGTGCCTTTTGTTCAGCAACGCTCTGGAACGCTATTTGTGAGGACAACGCAAGACCTCACGTAGCCAGAGTATCCTTGAACTTTCTTCAACAAAACGGGGTTCAACTGCTGGATAATTGGCCATCGATGTCTGCTGATCTCAACCCCATCGAACATTGTTGGGACTATCTGAAGCAACAGATTCGGAAGAGGCAGAACATTCATGATGTGCAGGGACTGCAAGCTGCAATTCAGGCTGAGTGGCGTCAGATCCCATAGGCATATATCCGTATTCTTGTAAGATCCATGAGGAGGAGATGTACAGCTGTAAGGGACGCTAATGGTGGACACTGTCGTTTCTAGCAAATTACGATTCCAGGGATAACGTGTAGCTGGACATTGACAGTAACTGTTGCGAGTATTATTGTTTGGAGGATTTTTATTTATCTTTGTTGTTAAGTTTTTTTCCTACTGTGATAAGGAGTGTGACTGTTGAATTTACACCTACATACTATGACGGAGAGCTGTGAACACATTTTTCGACATTTTATTTTTTTTCAGTTAAGTTTGCATTTTGTGATAAAATATCATGCATATTTGGTTGATTTATGTGTGTTTAACTTTTGTTTTATGTAATAAATCCACTACAATACAAGCGTTCGTTTTCAATGATATGCCTTTAATTGTAATGCAAGCTCTATAGGCGTGAATTTTAGTGAACTTTTGATTTTAGGGTTACTGTCTTTAACTCGCAATATCTTTTGTATAAATAGACCAATCTTAAATATTTTACTATCAAACTGACGGCAATGAATTGTACTTTACAAAGGTATGTGAAACATTTCATTTCAAAGGCCTTTTCCAAGTTAAAATACACTTATCCCAAGGGTGCGTTTTCAAAGTCCTTAAGTATATTTGTTAATTACCAGTACGCATATTAATATCAAATGTTATAATTACCTCATCCTCGTTTTCACGTTTCCAAACAAATCGAAAACAGTCTTCAATTATTAACGCACACACTGTCGAATATAAACGCACACACTTTTATTGATATCGTATAGATATGTACACTTTATTTTACTTTTACCGAGGCATTAGTTTAGTTTAAACAATATTTATTTACCATGTGGCATGTTACAAGTACATAAACATATATAGTCACAATAAGGTAGGAGAATCTGGAAACAAGTTTCCGAAGGAATCTTATGTTTATCTATTTTCTCGGTTAGAAAAATATAGGCGGTTACATACATTTAATGTTCAAGATATGGAAGTGAAGCGTAAAATTTAAAACTCGATGTTGAGTTGTGTTTGGTAAAGATTATTCTTAATGTTCAAAAAATAAACTATTTATACTAGAGTTTTTACATATAGGTATTTGTTTTAAAAGATCGAAAATAATTATCTTAATGTGTTGTTCATTGTTGGTTTTACTCCTTTCCACGACGACCATCACGCCCGTCCAGTAACGCAGCAAACATCCGGTCCAGAGGCTCATGCCGCGAAACGTCTAGTGGTAATAATGAATTCTTGTACTTTAATGAATACGTATGCATTTTCGTCATCAATTAAGTGTTCATTTCCGTAAATTAAGTTTTGATACGTCAGTACACAAGGTAAATTTGACATATAACGTTGTCTTATGATGCTATAGTTCCGACACAGGGGAAAGTGATTGGTGGCCTCTATTTCAACGCACGAACACAAAGAAGGCATTGACACACTTTAATTAGGATTTATTAAAAAATGATAAGTAATGTTTTGGTACTTAAAACTTATGTTAATGGCCAATTTAGTAATAATTTAAACAAATAATGCAATTGTACAATATTTTATATGTAATATCAATACATTTATGTTATATTTAGCAAAAACATCGCAATATCAGATGAAATCGGTCATTGACAAGCATTAGATGTTTTGAAAAACTTAAAATAAACTATACATTACACACCTTGATTTCTGTTCGATGTTTGTGTCACCTCTATGTCATGTTTTCTATGTTAATTTTATTCATACAGAAACAAGTCAGGTGTAAGTTTTACTAGCGGGGCGTTTTATAAAAAAAATTCTGTTGAGAAACATACACTAGCTGTCGATGCGCAACACTTTTCCGTTACACGCGTTAGCCCCCAGTGTAATTTGTAGCAATAGCACAGCATTTTATTATAAAGCTGATTCTACTTAAGGCAGGAATAGGTGCTCTTTCTGTTTGCCTAAATGATATCGAATATACAGTTACTTTTGTTTTTAATAGCTGATGGTCAAAATGGGAACATGTATGAGTTTTGCTTTTGGCAGATACACCATTAAATAATACTCCAAAATATTGACCCTGACATTCAACGACCGATCAAACTTTATATAAATAAACTAGCCGTCACTGGAAAGTTTCCACTTTACTGTAGCTTTTATATTGCTTAAAGTAAATCATTATGTATGGGAAACTAGCATTATTATGTAATTGCAATGTCGGGTACCTTACAGACGTATCAGTTTTTTTTCTGCTGCTCAAATGTAAATGCTCAATACTTGACAGAAACAATAAAATAATCCAGACACACTTGCATTACATTCCTGATCTTGATCATGGTGATTGTTTCAAATTCCGTCATCAGTTCAACTTAAAATTCATTTAAATAGCCATTTTTTATAAATCTGTTACAACAAGTTTTAATTATCATAGTGTAACTTTCTATTGGCGAGCAGTATATATGTAAATGGTTTTTTTTCAGTGCTGTTGCAAATTTTAATTTGAAGACCATTTACGGTGCAGGAATCTTGTCCATGTATTCAAGAAAGATATCATGCAGCGGCCAGGAACGTTCACTAGAACAGTGTATTCACTCTGATACTGACATAATCGAGTGTGGAATTGGCGATGTGGTCAGTGTTGCGTGCTTTGGTACGTGATTGTCAATAATTATATACATTTATTTCGATAATTGTTTACAATGTTATTAAAAGGAAGCCCTGTAAGCAAAGTTGTAAAATATAAGGAAAACGCCTTCTTTGTCTACAAAACTAATCTTATCAAATGGTAACGTGTACTGTACCTTCATTTGATTTCGCGGGGACGAATTTTCGCGCAAAACCCTTAAATAACAAATTCACTGGGGCATAAATTCGCGCAACAGTATTTTCCTATAAAGAAACACTGTTAAGTGGTTTAATTTCGCTGGGGTTAAATTTCGCGCTCTTGTCTTAGCGCGAAAAACGCGAATATTAAACCCTCGCGAAATTAAATGATTTCACAGTATTGGTGATATCTCTTGGAAGAAAGTCAACTTAAAATATGCGAAAAAAGCATTAACAGAAGTTCGATCTGTTTCTTTTATTCCTGTCATCATGAGTTTACTCCCAGGGAACTGGTCTCTGTAAGGTGATTTAGTACTCGACTTTTTGCTTGACAAGGCTTGAGATATTCTTATGATAGTGTAACATAAAATTATGTTTTTAATTTAATATAAATGTAACCAGGTTAATAGTAAAACTAAAGAAAACAATACTGTAAAACTTGAAGAGTGATGAATGAGATTAGATAGGGTTACCTTTGCAAACAATTTTTTGTACTATCAAAACCCTCCCGATCATCATGAGAAATAAACATCTACGATTGACTAAAGGATTAATAAATATTAGCAAATATTCTTCGAAAGATTTCGCGAAAGACGACAAGACAAAGTCGTCTATTAGTGTATACATGTATATTTGTTTTTTCTTTAATAATGCCGAAACGATAAGACTTGCATAACGTTTTTTCTGAATTTGTATTAACCCTTTTTTCTAAAGTTTCAAAAGTTTTATTAAAGGTTAGCAAAGTCTACGTTCATTGGAATGCGTTTTTACATTCCCTCTAAGCTTTGAAGAAGCGAAAAAGCTGTAAAAATAATAAAGGTACTCAAAATACTTTGACACCCTTTACAAATATAAAAATGCAAATTACATTTTGAGAATGATATTTCTCAAAGCGGGGTATCATTTGTGAGCATTAGCTCACAGAGATTTACATTGGTCTTTTTATTTCATTTAATTTTAACAATCAGGTATTAAAACACATAATTAATAATGTATTGTGAAATACTTTGCGGCAGTAGTGATTTGAAACTGTATTTTTGTTTGGGTATCGGCTTTAAACTTTTCCAAATGTTGTACCTGATTTGTGATACCAATATAAGGGGTGTTCGAAAAGTCATTCCAATATTCATATTTATGAGAGCAAACACGATATCTGAATTATTATTGTCAGCATAGCATTTTATCTAACAAGCCTGAAAATTTCATTTACCAAAGTCAAAAATTGAGGATTTTATAGAACCGTCAATAGGGTATTCTAGAGAATACTAGCCTAGTTTTCGGCCAACCCAAATATTAGATAATTATAAAAATGGTAAAAAGCAATGCTTAAATACTTTAGATACATCATCAAGTAAGTAAGGACTTTCATACTTGTCCATATGATTACAATACTAATTTTATCTGCTTTCGGACAACACAGTCCTAAACAGGGGAGGTACACTTAAATAATGAGAAATGACAACACTTGAGAATAAATATAGACACGGGAATTTTCAATAATGCCAATTGTGTGCTGAAGATACGAGGGCTGTCCCAGATATTCGTAGACTGTGACCATATTTCGATCAATTTGCGCGCAATTGGTAAATCAATTACATAAACGTAAACTACAGGATATTTTCTTTATTTTAACTTAGATTTTATGATGTCTTAAACGTTTGTATTTATTTGCCGATAATTTTTATAACCATGGTAACGCGATATCGCCCTACGTCAAAAAACGATTCTCACTTTCCTATTTGTTTAGCTATATTTACGCATTTTTCAGCTGAACTTCATGAAACTAAGGGAACATATAAGGCATCCATTTGGTTACGTCATTGCAAAATTTGACGTCAATCGATCGTTGCGTTTTGAAAACAACAGCGTTTCCGCTAGTCACGGTGTCTTAGATCTAACGTGAAAATGACATCACATGAACGCATGGAGATTAGAGCAAACATCAAATTTTGCGCCGATTTAGGAAAAAACACCGACAGAAACATATAAATTGTTGCAGCAGACTAAGCGGGAATCCTCTGTAAGTCGGGCTCTTGTGTTCAAATGGCACAAGAGATTTTCAGATGACCGCACAGACATCAAAGATGATGAGCGACCGGGTCGTAATGCTGTCATCCGTACGACGTCGTCAACGTCAATCAAGAAAGTGCTTGAAGGAGACCGCCGCCTGACAGTTAGAGAATATAATTTTACATCAAGATAATGCCTCCTCACACACTGCCGCATTCACACAACTAGAAATATATGTACTTGGTTTCCAACGTCTTAGCCAGCCTCCCTATTCCCCAGACCTGGCTCCTTTGACTTCGCAGTATTTCTGGAAATTAAAGCTAAACTGACGGGACATCGGTTTGAATCTCTAAAACAGTTACACAGTTTTACGCTCAGTGTAATTCGTGCATTTGGGAAGGATTGCTACCAAAATATTATAAAAGACAGTGGATAAAACGAACGATGCCTTTTGCACGCCGGTGCATGCTTTGGAAAAAAAGTGAACGTCAGATAACGTCCGCAAGTGAACGTCGCTTAATTTGATTGACGGCGTGCGGCGATACTGTAAACTGTGTCTTATAGTTTTTAGCATAACTTTTGTACCGTTGCTTGTTTTATTGTAATTTTTTGCAAAGGTATGTAAAATAGATTGAATTTTATGTATATGCAATTTGTTTTCTTATAAAATAATTATCCAAGAAGTTATGAGCACAGTCTACGAATTTCTGGGACAACCCTCGTAACAACTCAGGCATATCCATGTATAAATTGTGATATTCAATTAAGTAATATAAATCTTAACTCTTCATCGAAAAGTTTTTTTCTCTTTTGGACCTCTTAAGATACCGTCATGCGAGTTTTAAGAACTGATAATATTGATAGTTAAATTGTCATAACGAAAAATATTTTTTTTCTAATAGAAAATGACAATTTCTACAAAACAATAATTCAAAAATAAGAAACGATGATGAACCAAACTTTACCCAGCTACTTAGTCAAAACTGTCCGAGTATTTAGAGGAATGATTGATCGTCAAAGAATTATTTAAAACATTTAAACATTATATACGCTCTGCAATACGAATGCATTTACATTACTTTTCGAACTCCTCGTACTTTTGTTTTTTATAATTTTTCCATTATACAAAGATTGCGTTCATTACATATTCGACACTTTCAAAAACTCAAGAAAAGTGAATTAGCTGTGAAAAAGAAACCCCATAGATGTTGAAGGTGGATACAAAAGAATAATGTACACTTTGTAAATCAAAATCATCTCTTTTATCATATATTTTATTGATTACGCAAACCATAATAAATGGGAAGATTTAGATCAAGAAAGTCTGCTGGCTTTTCTGAACTGTTTGCTTTATTAAGCGTCAGTTCACCAGGATACACGAGTATTTAGTTTTCCCAAGATCAAAAGTGGTTATAAATTATAATTAACAAATCATCTTAACACCATTAAGTATTGTTTAAAGCTGTAAAAATGCAATCGTGGTGTTTAACCGGAAGACATAACAAACACTCTCTTTCATAGCATTATCAAACAACAGCAACAAGGTGCGCACAATTGAAACCCAAATGCATCCTTATTATTAATAGAGGTACCAAATCTAATGAAAAAAATAATCCAGTAAAATTTGATAATTTATTATTTTCAGAAGAACCATCTATAAAAAGCTGTATGTTTATTATAAGCAATACATGTTATATTTTCCCTTCCTAACGTGTTTTTGTTTCAATGTGACTGATCAGTTTGTCTCAAATTATGAGGAAGTGCAGTGTACAATCATAGTTTAATGGAACACTTCAGCAATGATGATTTTATTTTGATTCACAAAACTTGAAATTCTTTGAACCAATTAATAACATCTAATTTCTATTTTATTCTATCTTGTCAAAAGGTGGTCCGGTGAAACTTGAAAGATTTAACGAAAACAGGATTTACGAAGGATTGTTTACGGCATACTATGGTGGTCACTGGTACAATGTATTAACAAAAGTAACCGACATCACTGCACGGACTCTATGTTCAATGCTTGGCTATGGGTAAGGCTAACAAAATTAATATTAGATTGTTTGAAAGAGATTTAATTCATTGTAATATGACCATTTTGAGCTTAACCTTAAAGCAAACAAAAAGTTATTTTTCTTTGGCAACAGAAATAAGGAAAGATAAGCAAAAACTCTTAAAGCTTTTATCAACGACGTAGACCCAAATAATTTTTCCCGTCTCGTCATTCATATACACATTTTCTACAAGTTAAATTTACACATAACCAATTTTCTAATGTCACCAATCATAAAGTTTTAAATTCCTTTGAAATCACCCAAGAATTCCCTACATTCGTTTGGAAATAACTTTATCAAATTAAGGGTAAAACAAAAGTCAGAAAATGGCCGAAGAAAGTCAGTGTATCCTTAAAAGAACGATTCTTAAAAATGTTTGGACATTTCGTATGACTAAACAATGATCCGAAGAAGTAAGATTAAAGCTGTTGCAGCGTTTTCATCCGGTTTCTATACATTTTCTGAAGATTTTTTGACGTTTGGTTTAACCCATACCTTGATTTAATGTTATTGGTTTGTACATGTACAAGCATGAAGGGAATTTAAAGGCAGTGGCATAAAAAGAAGTAAAAATGATTTATTGACCTATAGTTAAAGTTTTATTACTGTACTCAAATTCCTTTCGGTGATATCAAAATTATTTTATCGGTATAGTTAAAACATTCGTTTAGTGTACTTAAGGGTACACTACACTCTTCCTTGCATCGACTAAAGAGAAAATTATCAAAATCTCAATAACAGAAAAATGCTATTCAATGAAACTTTGCACAAATTAATGTTACTTATGTATCTTTATTGTATATATGTTAGGACACGTTAGAACAGTAAATAAAAATAGCGAGATCTTAAAATTTTATAAATTTCTATTTGCATAAATACGAATACAAAAAGTAAACAACACAAACACATCATTTTAAATGCTTACATGAGAAATATGATACTGAAAACAGTATCTTGTTTTCTACTGACTTAAATATGTAAACTTTATAAGATATTAGTAAAAATATGTTTGACCTTCAATTTCATGGTCGCTTCCAAGTCACGTAAACGGGGAACAAATCTTGATTTCTCTTTTCGTAGATGAAATTTAATTACAAAGTACACAACGTCTTCTTATCAGGAATATAACAATCATGTTGAAATTTCAAAAATTATTTAGTATATTGGTTAGTTTTTGTGAATTTATGTAAATAGAATTTTAGGGAAATTTTCGTAAAAACCATCTGTAAATTCAAAAACAAAGGTTACCAACATGATATTCTAAAGCGCTCTGCAGGCCTGGTAATTAACCGATATACAGTTGATCACTATGCTTACCTCGTTGGTTGCACGACGGTAGCAGGTGTTGGAGAGTTTATGAAGGTTTATGGGGAAATTTTTCTTTAAAGAATATAGCAGCTCGATTTGTTTCTTTTATCCATATAATCATTTTCTTGCTAATTTGACTCCAGGGGCTTTGATCTCGGTAAAATCATTGAGTACTCGCCCCTTTGGCTTTGCAATGCTGTAAGCTTCTTATGTTTTATATGTTTGTGTGCTTTTGCATGCAACATTGTTGGGCTGAAGGGTGAGTTGGAGTTATTTCACTCAGACAACTTGTACTGTACGTGTTTTGTGATATGAGAACCTGTTGGGGCAAGCGTGAGGTTAGTGCACCCTAGAACCTGGTTTAAACCCCAAGGACAATTTGTTTTGCCACTGACCGTTCCAAGGCGGTAACCCTAAGGGTTCTCATTTTCGTTAATTGTGGCGTTTTATTTGAATCTAAAACCATGCTCCATCTTTCTCCCTCCTTTTTCGCTGCGTGGGGAGGTTGTGAGTGTGGCGATTCCTGATATGCATATTTCACCTTTTTAAAATACCTTTTCTGCATTGTTACTCTTAAACAATGAAAGCATCAACATCATGTGAAGGAGATTGATACTACGATGTGATAAATGTACTTTGATAACTTTCAGTTCTGTTGGATTTTCGTCACTTTCACGATATTCCAAGAACGTGTACTACTATAAATCAGGCTTATCATGCTACGGGAATGAAAGTTACATCGAAGAGTGTCTTGGTGACTTTCAGTATTGTGTAACGCAAGGATATTATTATTGCTATGACTTTTCTTCGAGAAGTGGACTTCTTGCCCTTTTTTGCTCCGGTAGGTCACATTATGCACGAGGAAAACAAGTGTTGCTATTGTTGTTACAAGTGGTTTGTTTTTACAGGGGGTATTTAAATTTCTCTGTCTAATTAGTTTATATGTATATTACCACCTGTAACAACCTTATGAAATATTAAAACATCTTTAAAATGCAATCGTGAGATTTCTGAGTCGCTATCTGTTGTTTAACATACAAGCTGTAAAAACGAAAAATATGCTTAGTTTCGTCCGAAACTGTGCCAAAACAAATAATATTTGTGCATGCTGTAACTTTTAAATAAATAAGTAAATAAATAAATAAATAAATAAATAAATAAATAAATAAATAAATAAATAAACAAATAATAAATAAAAACTTATTAAATAAATATAAATTACTTTTTGCATGAATGTTACGTAAGGTTCCCACAGATATACAGGAAATGCTACAAACAGCAGACACAGTCGTACAGCACATCTGTACCTTTAAACCTGAAAGATAAGTAGATCTAAGTAAGTATACTAAGTAAATTCTTTATTTCTAGTGGGTGACATATTTAGCAATAATCTAATCTTCAATATGGCCCTCCTTACAAGTATTAACATAAAAAGATTAACAATATGATCATAAATAAAACAACATCACAAAAAAACACTATGATATAAAATAAGAAATGAAACTGCAATTAATGTATTTTGTGTTAATGTTTAGGTGTTTTCGTTTAATGGGTAGGTGCAGATGTGTGCGAGCGTGTATGTGCGTGCGTGTGCGTGTGTGTGTGCGTGCGTGTGTGTGAGTGTGTGTGTGTGTGTGTGTGTGAGAGCGAGTGTGTGAGTTAGCGTCGTTGTGTGTGCGTGAGTGTGTGTGCATGGCCTACGTAAGTGCGTTTGCGCAAGAAAGAGCTGAATGTTTAAGAAATTTGAGTACATTAATTAATAATACATAATGCATTTTTAAATTCATGCCTTAACATATTTGCTGTTTCATTGAGGCAATATTATACATTTTTCTTATCTTGAACAACATCAAAAAGTGAACATAAAATGTATAAGGATCTAATCAATGAATCATCCAGTCCACTTTATATACAACGTTTTAAAGGTGTCTAGAGTAGAAGCATCTTTTTTTTCTTCAGGAATTCTGTTCCATAAACAACTTCCTGAACAAAGAAAACTATTTTTATAAAATTATAAATGTGGCTTGGAATACAAAAAATACGGTTAATATGGGATCGTAATTTATAATTTTAGAATTGTAATCGGTCACGAGAAACATACATATCGCAAATATAATCAGGTAAGACATTGTGGGCTACTTTTTACATGAAAACAGCTTTATTAAAATAAGTCTTTGAT
Organism: Corbicula japonica; assembly: GCA_038501625.1. Lineage (NCBI taxonomy): Eukaryota > Metazoa > Mollusca > Bivalvia > Venerida > Cyrenidae > Corbicula > Corbicula japonica. Next base: position 1,571,476 of record JAZAYU010000047.1, read on the forward strand.
CAAACCTTTGTTTATTTAATTTTTGCAGAGCTGAGTCAAAATCAATGTATTCATTGCCTAAGATGGTTCTACATGCTCTTTTCTGTAATTTAAGAATCATTTTAATATTTCGAGTTACTGTATTTCCCCACAATATAGAACAATAATCTAAGTGTGGTTGTACATAGGCCTTGTAAAACAATGTTCTAGAATTAAGTGGAAGGAAATCCTTAATTTTTTGACAGAAGCCAAATTTAAATGGATATTTTTCTGCATATCGCTTTTACATGGAAATCCCATTTTAAGTCATTTTGAAAATGGACTCCCAATTTTTTTTCACATAAACTTTGATTAATTTTAAAATATTTGTAGAATAAAGAGATCTGATCGCTTTCAAAGCACCGTCTTGTTTGTTGTGTTGAAATAAACATTACTTTGGTTTTGTCAGTATTGATTTGCATGCCATTGGTTGCACACCATTTTTGTAAACTTAAAAGAGCTGTATTTAAATTAGATTCTATAATACTCTTATCACTTTGAATATCATAAATAGTTGTATCATCGGCATACAGATCGATTTAACAAATTGCGTGCCCGGTAGCGATAGGAAGGTCGTATAAATATAAGGAAAAGCAAAGGGCCTAGAATAAATCCCTGAGGCACACCGCATGTTAAAATTTCTGCATGACTAGAGAGCTGGTTGTTAATTTGCACTCGCTGATGGCGATTTAACAAGCAGGACTTAAACCATTCGATGATTGAAGTGTTGCTTTGTATATTTTAAGTTTCTTGATAAGAATATCGTGATCAACTAAAACGAATGCCTTTTTAAAGTCCACTAATAATGCGCCAATGACTTTGCCTCCGTTTATAGCGCTGAGTTTCCCTTAGATAGTCAGTGCAGTTTCGGTTGAATGTTGATTCCGAAAACCGCTTTGAGTATTGTTAAGTAAGTTAAAGTTGTTGATGTGACACAAAAGAGCATCGCGCACGTGCTTTTCGATAACTTTAGATATACAGTCATGGGCCATAATTGATCATCCACCCAACAAAAAAAATATGGTTTTGTATTGAGGTTGTCTCTCTTTGGTTATATTTTTAAGTATTTAAAAAAATATGTCACATGACATGTTTGGTATCATTTGAAAGATAAATATTCACTGATGACGTCATGCCCTATTTGATGACGTCATAATATTGTGTTCTAGAATATTTCTGGCAGACATAATCATTGCTTCAAAGAGAAAAGTTGGGAGAATTGAAATATGTCTGTAATTGAATTTTTGTCACCACTTTTGAATTAAGGTTTGATTTTGACAGATTTCCATAAATTTGGCAAAGATGACTGTAAAATACTTCTATTTATAATCATAGTTAACGCTTCTGATATAAACGGTGTGGCTTTCTTTAATAAACGTAGTCCGATTGTATCTAGTCCGGTCGACTTATAGACATCGAGATGTTGTAGGTATTTGCAGACTTCACGTTGGGATATTAAAGAAATAGAAAAGTAAAAGAAAACTAATTTTCAGGAGGAACCTTCGAATTAACGTAATCAGTAATATATTCGAAATTGGACACTATAATAGGGTCTTTCAATTTCTCAGCTATAATAACGGAAAAAATATTAAAATCACTTGCTATTTCTGTTTCATCGCTAATGATTTCGCTGTTAACATTTAAGTTGCGTATTTTGGAAGGCTGAGAAGATTTTGTGCCTGTGCTAAATTCTTTGAAATTGTTCCAAATGGTTTTCGGGTCATTTTACCATCCTCAGTTTTTTTTGAATAAGTGTTTTTCCTGTTTTCCCTAATAAGTGTTTAGTATAGTATCCATTAGAGGATTTGTCAGAAGAAAGCAGATCGCGTTCGTTTATTGCATTTAGATTGTGTTTATAATACAATTAAACTAAAATAAAATCATATTTAGTCTAACAATTAACAGAAAATAGAAAAATAGGAGTAGGTAACTTTAAAACAAATTTATGAGATATTTTCTATTTACCTAGATTATGAAATCCAACGTATAACTCTACTAAATGGTGTAATTGAGCTGGCAATTAATAACGAGACCTGGTCAGTTTGCGAAGACTACTTCACTGCAGACGCTGCAAGTTCTGTTTGTAGAATACTTGGATATACGTAAGTGCGTTTAGTCTTGAGTGTTTGCCAAAATTAGGTGTATAAACGTCTTTAGTTGTTCTCTTGTGTTTTCAAGTGAATTAAACCTATTACAAGTACATTTGTCATAAAATCCCCGTAACAATTTTCAGTAGCTTTTAAAATGGAAAAAAATTCTCAATATTGCTTGTAACATATCCCAAAACAATGTTCAGTCGAAGATCAAGGGTTGCAGTTTACTTAAAATATGAGAAATCGCTAAGATATCCTCGGGTACATGTATCATTTACTGACCAGCTCGTTCGTCATTTCTGAATTAGATCCAGTCACGTGGTGTTTGGTTTAAATGGCGAATGATAAATTTATAACTGATTTTAATTGATATTCTGTGTTTAAAAGTATACTTACAGTTTAATATAGTTATATTCAATATAATTTAATTAACAAATATAACTTTATTAACAAAATTATAAATATAAACAAAAAACCCGGCTTAAATAAAATTTAGAAACAGTGTTTGACTCCAACTGCCACTGATGCGTCATGGTTAGATTCCTTGGCTATACACACGAATAAATTCTAAATTGTACACCGAGTCTGCAATATTTTCATATTTGTCGTGTTTTTCGGCTTTCAAACTTTCTTTTTCATCTATTTCAATATCACAGTAGCGTTGTTTGTGACGTGTGGCGGCTGTAAAAAGTCTCCCCGTACATTTATCAGTTATGTCCTTTGAAGGTCGTTGAGCACGATACATATATACTTTGTTCATAGTACTTCTAAAGTTGCCTTTGTTTTAATATTTCGGCCAGTTTATAGATGGGTGGTTTCAGTATCCCAGCCTAGACAGATTCGGATGTTGTTCAATCACCCCAAGGATATACTTCAAGCTTTTTAAATTTTGCCTTTAGCGTTGTCTGTGATATGCAGGAGTTGTATTCTCAGATCCCCTGTCAAAATACTATTCGGTTTAGTTCCGCCCAAAGTTTTCTCACTAGGACAAACCAATTCTTTTATCTGGGGACCATACGCCGCTGAACATGGAATGGTATCAATCTGAAAATACCGCATTGAAGTTTTCTTGCTCACCGCCATATGCATACCATCGTTTGGGATGGATTAAAATTGTACTGTTTATCGGTGCAAATATTAAGTTCCGCTCAATCCGGGGCAAGGCGGCGTGGGTAGTTTTATGCATTTCCATTACGGCCCATGAACAGGCTCGACCAAACCGAGCCTGCAATATTTTCATTTTTGGTCGTTGAGCACGATACGTATGTACTATGTTAATAGTATATCTAAAGTTGCCTTTTTAAATATTTCGGCCAGTTAATAAATGGGTGGTTTTAATATCCCAGCCTAGACGGATTTGGATATCGTTCAATCACCCCAAGGATATACTTCCTGCTTTTTAAATTTGCCTTTTGCGTTGTCTGTGATGTGCAAGATTTATATCCTCAGATCCCCTGTCAAAATTATATTCTGTTTACTTCCGCCCATTGTTTTCTCGTTTAGAGCAAACCCATTCTTTTTTTGGGGGACCATACGCTGTTGAACATGGAATGGTATAAATGGTATAAATCTGAAAATACCGCATTGAAGGTTCCGTGTTCACCGCCATTTGCATACCATCGTCTGGGTGTGATCCAAATTGTACTGTTTTTTTTGTGTGAAAATATTGAGTTGCGCTCAACCCGGGGCTATGCATTTCCATTACTGCCCATTAACAGGCTCAATCAAAACGAGCATGCAATATTTTCATATTTGTCGTGTTCGTCGGCTTTCAAAGTTCCCTTTTCATCTATTTTAATGTTTAATTTATGCTCTAAATTATACATTTCAAAAAAGGCAAATAATTCCACGTTACTGGTAAAACAATCTCAAATTCAAATACATAGAAACATCAACAGCGCTCTTCATAATTTGTGATAAACCTACAATAATTGTTGCTTTGCCTTATTTGTTGTTTGAACTGAGTCAGTTGGTTAAATTTTATGAAGAATAATATATATGGAAATGTTGAAAAGAAAACGTAGATGCTCAAACGGTTTCTTTTATTACTGCATTGTGTTCTTGCTGATAACTGTTTGCGCTCTAACTCAGTAATGTAATCCTTGACGACGAATTTGTATTCTTATCTGTTTTATGATTTTGTGGTTTTGTATGTAACATTGTCGATCAATGGACGAGCTTGAGTTTATTAACTAAAACAACGACGTGTGATTGTTTTGTTATTTGAAAATCATGACATGGTCTTTTTGATGTTACTGCATCCTAGAGTCTAGTTTAAATCCCCGGAGACGAAGTGACTATTTCTGTCAATTTTAATTGAATTCACTTTATTTCTTATTGTTGTAATTTGTATGTCGTTTTGATATTGATAATATTTTAGTAAAAATATTTTTCCACTTATACTATTTTGCGGTATGATGAGGTTTTTCTGAATGTGGCCTTTACTCATATGACAATTTCCCTTTTAACATTTACTCAATCGGTAAACATTATGATATGAAAACCTGACTGAAGAAGCTCACTCTGAATTTCTCATATCTAATTTTAGTGGCCATACATCATATTCATTTGCTCCCGTACAGAGCAGTGATAGCACCATCATAGGCGGGCTAACTTGCGAGTCCGGGGCTACCACGTTACCGGAATGTAAACTCAAACATCAGTATTCGTATCGACCTTATGCGCAAGGACAAGCATGTTCAAACAGAATTTCTCTCGAATGTAACAATGGTATATGTTTAAATCTATTTTAAACGTCACTTTAAAAAGGAAACTATTTCGAAATTCCATTTTTGAAAACCCAAGATAATGTTATTTTACTGTAACAAATGTTAGAATAGTTTATTATCACTAAACAAATTTAAGGCGTTTTTGATAATGATAAGGTCAACAATTTATTCTTATTTTTATCGCTCCCTTGCAAAGTTGGCGGTATTAGCGGCTTTAAAGCCCTAGTTACACAGACGGGCGGTGCTCAATCGGTTATTTAAGAAATAATCAATAGCTTCCGGTGAATTATCCTGCTCGCAGGATAATTCACGGGGCGGAGTTCAGATGTGTAACCCCGAGTGATATATATCTACGCAGCTGAACGACGCCCAGTGCATTATCATGCGTTAATTCACCGGAAGCTATTGATTATTTCAATTCTAACACGACAAATCTGACTGTATATGCGAAATAATCATAACTCAATTTTAGCGCGTCGTTATAAACGCAAATGGGTTATAAGATCGGCAGTTAGTGTTTACTCCTTAAACATCTCCATAATTCAAAAACTGATAATAATAAAAAGATTGAATAACAAACTTGAATACATTTCTATCCAACCGCGCATTCAGCACTCCCCAGTCGTCGTTCGAACCGTATTTGTCATACCAACGGTTTGATACTGCACCAGGAAATAACATGTAAACAATGGAAACGTCGTTAAGGTATGACCATCCTAATGAATACCTATATCAAGAAGAGTATCCAAGGGAGGTAACTATAGTAGTAAATTAGCTTAGAGTTCTGTCATGCAAGAGGACCAGGGTTCAAATCCCACTGGAAGCTATTTTTTGTAAGCCTAGAGCTTAAATAATTGGCATATTTCTTTTTTTTCCTGTGTAATTCTGTCATTGAATATAAAATTCTCATGATTTAAACTAAAATAAGCAAAATAATCAAGATTAAAGCGGTTTTCGCTATCAGAATAGTGTTTATTCAAGTCATCAATTTGAAAATTTCTAAAACTGGACGGTAAACTTCTCTGAAATTTTGTTTAAATTTTGTTTAAGGTATATAGTTAAAAAATGGTAAATTTTTGTATATTGCACCAATCAGGATTTTGCACAATTTTCATTAATTTAGTCTCGTGAAATATAAAAAAATGCATTTTTTAAATTTATTTGGTCAAAAAATGTCATTTTAAGATAAATTCTGTATTTATATATTATATCTTAAATTGGTTTAGTAAATATAACATATTTTGGATAAACTGTTAAAAATTAGGGTTGAATTTATCAATAACAAAAAATTTTGTCACCGATTAAAGAATTTGGATACTTTCACGTTTTTTCTTTTTAAATAAAAAAGCTAAAAATCTCAAAAACTACACGGTGAAAATCATTAAAATTTTGCATAAAAGTCAGTGGTATGAAGCAGTTGATGAAAAAATAATCAGATGTTGGATTCTTAATAGTGCCCATTAGGATGGTCATACCTTAAAATGGCGCGTTAACGTCACCTTAACGTTGCCGCAAAATAACGGAAATAATTATAGTATGTTATCTAAATATATAAAATAAACATTATTCTATTACTGTGGTATCATCATATTACGCGCGGATAAAAATTTAGCGTATTTTGTGCTTTCTTAAATGCGCGAAATAAAATCCCAGCGAAAAATACAATTGTCACGTGATAAGTTTATACCAACAGGTAATTAGTAATAGCTGTGAATTAGTGTGTAATAATTCACAGCAAATTCAATGCGAAAAACGACAAGTCGTGTTAGAATTGATTTTAAGTTACTCGCTGATTTGATCGGTTGTTATTCATAATTTTATTTCTGGCTTTCTATGTGAACAGCCGAATATTTAATGGGATGCTTGTATACATTAATTCTCATCGTTTTTCGCTCGATGATTAGTGTAAGTTGACCAGTTGCTTATCGGTGGCCCATCGAAAATATCGGCTTATCGGTTGTAGACAGGTTATCGATCGGTGCTGATCGGTTGTAGACAAGTTGTCAGTCGGTTATCTGTTAAATTTTTACACCGAACGAGAAATCCAAACATGTTTAAAAATCCCGATGGTAATTTTTCACCGATGAAACCAATGTTTCCCCAACAGCAGTTGATATATGGAAAACAGATGGACAATATTTGATATTGGTGTTAAATCTCTTGTCATCGGTTCACTCCGTAATTTAGCTAAAAACTACCGATAAGTAACCGATGGCTCTGTGTAACTGGGGTGTAAGCTTTATTGTGCCATCTTGAAGTGCTTCAAACATACTAAACAATCGGATGCATTAAGTATTTTTATTTTCATTTATTCAAGAATGTCGCCAAGGTTACTTTGGATCTAATTGCACTAAATGTCTGTGCAAGTCTGTCAACTCACTGTCATGCCACAATATCACTGGTGCATGCACGTGTAAACAAGGCTGGTCTGGGACAACATGCAGTGATGATGTGAACGAATGCCTAGTTGCTACCGACATTTGTAACGAACCGTCAGTTTGTGTAAATACTGCTGGTGCATACTTTTGTCAATGTCCAGTAGGGATGTACATGAAGGACACTGCTGATGGCGGAACATGTGAAGGTGAATCCTTATTTATAAACGCCTCTCTAGTAAGATTTTAGATTGATATACTAAAAGTTTGAAGTCGTTACTTTTGACCTCAAACTTCTTTTCTGAACATTTTAAGATCATCGTAAAACTTTGTGTTGTTTAATTTGTTTAAATAAAGTAAACGGCATTATAACTTATTAGTTGACAAAATGTATACTGGCATTATAACTCTCTATTAACGCTTTGTAAGTCTGAACTTTACATATTTTAGTGTGTTCAAACAACACATACGGTATCAACTGCATATCTACCTGTACTTGCAACGCAATGAACACCTACATTAGTGACCAGATGTGCGAGCCTAAAACTGGACAATGTTTCTGTAAACCAGAATGGAGAGGATTATCGTGTGACATTGACGTCAACGAATGCGTGGTGTCCGCGAACGTTGTCTGTCAACAACCTCATACCGAATGCATCAATAAAGAAGGCGGATATACCTGCGATTGCATTGAGGGTTTTAAAAATGAAAATGAAACATGTGTTCCGATTCCTTGTAAGTATGAATGACTGTTATGTACACCGTATATCGTTTATTTTATGAAACATACAACTGTATTTACGATCCTTCCAACACTTACGATCCTTCCAAATGAGGCACAAATACCCGGTATCGTCATTCTGACGTTTTCCTGATAAGATCCATACATCCGGCATTTAATTCGTTTGTTTTCATTTGTGCCGAAAATAAATTACAACAGTTTTTACCATATGTTGGTGTACCTAAAGGTTAAGATTAAAATTTTGACATTCCCTGTGTTTAAACATGTTGTATGAACAAACTATTTGTGAATTACAAGAATTTTATTAGATTTGAATGATTGTGTAAATCGAGTGGAAAACAACTTAAATCTGGAGTATTTTTACTTTTGATAAAGAGTTCAAAATAACTTTCTCTCCAATACTTTTTCTAATCACTTTTACCGAAAGCTGCTGAAAACTCGAATTGGACGACACTTGTTATCGCATCAGCTGTTGGTGGTTCCGTTGGCATAATAGTGATAGTTGCAGTTGTTGTTGTATGCTGTTTACGAAGGCACCGAGGTAATGGACATTGAAGTTTCTATTAACTTCATACGTTTAGAATTAAACACACTATGAATTTCGGCACCTTAACTATGTCGTAAGCCTTAAAAGTTTTGTGTAATATTTGGTATCTGAAAAGAAATTATTGCGTTATAGCTATGTGTTCCACATATGATACATTTTAAACTCCCCTCGCCAATCATACAGATATTCACGGACGGAAGAAATATATTCATTTACACATTTTCTAAGTGTCATATTACATGCGAGACCAAAATTGTTATTGAAAATTGATAATTACTGAGGATGACCACATAAACCACACAAAAATCTTAAATAATTTAGACCTTAATCATTATATTATTCAGAGAAACCGGACGGAAAACCCAAAGCAAGCCGAAAGAAGCAGTAAGTATACGCTTGCAAATACGATCAGGAAAGATGACGAAGAACGATTTTTATTTTATGCTTTCCAATGAAATATAGATTTTTTCCGGTGAAATAAAAGTGGTATTTCACTGTTTTCAAACAGTGGAATAGTGGAATATCATTTTTATTTTCATTGTTTTTGACGTTGGTACCTAAACATAACATTCCGAATGAAAATGTTTAGAAATCGGGCTCAAGTTTAGTCATATGACGTCTTGACGTCACGTCAAAGAGAAACATTTTTGGCGTCATTTCGTGCAGTGTTTCTGTCTAATTTACACAAATGAAGCAAAAAAAAAGCATAAAATAAAAAGACAATTTGTTTTACCAGTGTAAGACAGAAATAAAATTCATTCGTGAACTCCGAAATAATGTATTTGCCACTCGTGAAAATACCATTCCGAAGCTCACTCGGTGAAATATATTGCTATCTTACACTGGTAAAAATAATATCCTTTATATATTTAAATGAAAATATCCTTCGAGGCTGTGTCATAAATTAAATTTTGTTTTTAGGGATAATGTTAATTTCACAACAAAACTTTTTGGAATGATATGCATCTCGTGATTTTACTTAAAATGTGAAATATGCTAATCAGTAATAGCCGCACTCAGTAAACACAGCTTCCCACAAAGTCAAAAGGTAGAGAGGAAAAGAGAGCATTTATTTATAAACAAATCAATTTAACTTTAACAAGACATACAATTGACTAATAAAACTTGACAGTAAGGTTGCTGCTTTTAAACAGCTAGTGGAAACAACAAATTACCACTGAAGTTTTAAATCAAGTTTTTGTGTGAAAACCCTACCTCGTGCCCAAACAGATTGATGTCATAACATTCACCTGAAGAAGAGTCAAATAAACCAGAAACGCGTAGTGAAATATTGGGAGTTTGTCTTCCTTTATTTATGTGAGGAAAATTATTTGACGATTTAGCTTGGGCCGAATCTAACTGCTAAATCTTTTTTTTATTTTAATACTTTGTGTTAAATTAGTGTTGTTGAACGGTAAAGTCCGAGGAATTCCTTCAAATGGTATAAAAGCAAGTGCCGTTCATTGACACTAGGCAGTCTGTTTCTGAGAGTGGAGGTGTTCACATGTTTGAATTTGGATTCAACATTGGTCTGCATTATAGGTCCAATATAGTACAACTCTGTACTAGGACATATTGACCGGGATGTTTCGTTGAACGAGTAGGGTATTGGTTGAAGCTAGGTTATTTTAGATAGTGTCCTCAGACAATTGCTGGAAACACATGCGTCTGAGACACTTGTAAGGTAGCTTCAGCATAAGTATTGAGGATAGGGTTTTTAGATAGTGACCTCAGACAATTGCTGGAAACACATGCGTCTGAGCCACTTGTAGTTTGCGAGTAGGAGTTGAGGATAGGGTTTAGAATAGTATCTTCAAACAATTGCTGGAAACACATGCGTCTGAGACACTATTGTTGATCAGGCTAGACTAGATTTTAGTGTAGAAGGTTGTTTGCTTCGGGTTTTGTTTGAATAGTGATTGTTCAAACCTTGTTGAGCATTATTTTGAAACTCGTAGTTGCTCAGGTTTGTTTTAAGAGTTCCGAACATCATTGTGGTTCTTTGTTTGTATTGCTCAGCGTGTTTGCTGAGGGCGAGCTCGAAGTTTAGGTTAGATTGTTTTGTTTCGGACTCTGTTTGTGTTGAAACTTAGTTTTAGATTAGTTATTTTGTCCAGGAGGTTTATTGCCCTGGGAATATTGTTATATGTTTAGCTGATTCTAATCCTGATTATTGTGTTTCACCCAATCATTTCAGAAATCATTGTAATCAGTTTGAAGCAAAGTAGCTTATAAAAATTCATTATATTGTTTAAACAAAATACATTGCTCAGCCATATATGTTGAAATCATTTTTTGAGTGAAAAAGTATTATATATTTAAGCTGAGACAAATAGTCTGAGTGCCTTCCGCTCGAGGCACGTTACAAAAATTGGTGGCAGCGGTGGGATGAATCGATCGACAATCAAACAATTGTCAAACCACGCATAGCAGGTGGACACCTCAGAACTACAATATCAGCAGTTGATCCACGCTAATATTATTTTGAAGTTGTATAGTTGAAGAACGTTAACCTATACTTTATTATTCGTTGGCATTGTTGTTTATATAAGTAGTGTAGGAGTGTGTGGATCATCTATAATACAGCAATGGAACCAAGCGATGACAATCAAACAATTGTCAAACCAAGTATGCTTGTTCCTTTAGTATATTTTCTCAGAATGACTGATCATTTGTCTGGGAACATATCGGAAGCAAGTAATTATGTTGTGGCGAATAAGGTTGATATTAATTTTGAAATTTGAGTTCGGATGAATATGAGCCCCGAAAATTCATTACGGGTGCTGAAGTATGATGTTGTTCTCAGACATAAAGTGGCGTTTAATGATAGAGATTTATTGTCTGAGCAGGAGAAGATGGCTATAGAGTTGTTTAATATTAGAGAAGGATATTAGGTGAGAAGCTGATTGATGTATGTCACGAAAAAGTTTTCTTATGACGGTAGCGTAGCCGAGTATTTTAGAAATTCAGAAGCTGGGATAAGATGAAAAACATACTTGAATGTTGAGCCAAATTAAGTAGGTCTGATGATAAATGTTCAAGATATATTATTGTGTTTTAGTTAAATTGTGTTCATGCGGGACGCATGTAGTCGGAGGCGTGGGTAATGTGAGGAAAATTATTTGACAATTTAGCTTGGGCCGAATCTAACTGCTAAATCTTTTTGGTTATTTTAATACTTTGTGTTAAATTAGTGTTGTTGAACGGTAAAGTCCGAGGAATTCCTTCAAATGGTATAAAAGCAAGTGCCGTTCAGTGACACTAGGCAGTCTGTTTCTGAGAGTGGAGGTGTTTACATGTTTAAATTGGGATTCAACATTGGTCTGCATTATAGGTCCAATATAGTACAACTCTGTACTAGGACATATCGACCGGGTTGTTTCGTTGAACGAGTAGGGTATTGGTTGAAACTAGGTTTTTTTAGATCGTGTCCTCAGACAATTGCTGGAAACACATGCGTCTGAGACAATTGTAAGGTAGCTTCAGCATAAGTGTTGAGGATAGGGCTTTTAGATAGTGACCTCAGACAATTGCTGGAAACACATGCGTCTGAGCCACTTGTAGTTTGCGAGTAGGAGTTGAGGATAGGGTTTAGAATAGTGTCTTCAAACAATTGCTGGAAACACATGCGTCTGAGACACTATTGTCGATCAGGCTAGGCTAGATTTTAGTGTTGAAGGTTGTTTGCTTCGGGTTTTGTTTGAATAGTGATTGTTCAAACCTTGTTGAGCATTATTTTGAAACTCGTAGTTGCTCAGGTTTGTTTTAAGAGTTCCGAACATCATTGTGGTTCTTTGTTTGTATTGCTCAGCGTGTTTGCTG